>BMAW01056388.1:14387-86550 GCA_019974015.1 Nephila pilipes
TTGTAGAACTCTAACCTGTATATTTACTAATTAAAAAAAATCAATTTCTTCTCTCTTGTCCGCAAGAGAACTTCGTAGACACAACACGTAGATGACCAACCACCGAAACCCATTTTGTATTTTTCAATAGAATTGTTTTATTTAAGTCCTAGATACTCCTTGGCGTGTGATGGTCTAATTAGCTCAAAAGTCATTCGTTTGTCGTTTACTCTTTCTTTCATAGCATATTTTTCCCATTTATGTTCTTTGTCACAGCTATTTTATTTAGAGTATTTCTTTAGAAAAAAAATTAAGTCGTCAAAGGGGCTATTATTTAAGTCAACCTCAAATTGTCGTAGCTTACCACATTTCAAAATTTTAACGTAAAAGGTTTTGCAAATATGTTTGATACCTGCTTTCACCAGTAATGAACTTAATTTTCAAAAAAATATATACTATAATTCATTTCTCCTAATTTTTTTGTTTAATTTAAATAAAACACATATAAAAATTAAGTATTTTACTTACCTATCGACTGCTGTATTACTTCAAATAATATGTAATAAGGAATAAAAAAAATGACTGAAACTGTGAATAATTTCAAGACAGTTCTAAGGCAGCTATTTTTGCATCAAGACTATTTCCATTTGATTTGACTTCCTTCTTGAAATAATTTGTAGTCACTTGATTTTAATATTTATTTGATATTATTTGCCGCAACAAAAGGGCTTTGTAGGGGATATTAGCCTTTATTGTTCCATGTTCCATAAAACCAAAAAACCCGAACCAAATGGGCTTTTGTAATAGATCATATAATATAATAAATTCAATTAGAAAATCTATTAAATGTCTTGCAAAACTACCCTTGGAACGAAATCAATTCTTCACAACTCTTTGAATAGAACATTTCCTTTTCTTTTTACTTTTATTTCTTATTAAATCCATAGAGAAACGAAGAAAAAATGATAAGACTACCAAAAGAATTCAAAACATTCTTCCAAAATTCAATAAAATCCCTGCCTCAGATTGTTCTATCTCATCAGAAGTCAAGGCATAAGAGGACGAATGAAAAAGTCGATGGGATAGGGTGTGAATAAACTGAAGAACGAGCCAACGAAAAGAATAAAAATAAGTTATTTGAATCCAATGTGTGATTCTAACGAGAAAATAGTATTATTTTCTCCAGCTTCTAATATTAGAAAATTATATAAGACAAATTGTGTTTATTGACATGGTAATAGGATACAAATAAATACTTTTACAATAGATTACAAAAAATATGAAAATGTTAACAACATTTTATTTCCATTCTTTCTCTCTCTAAGCAGGATTAATGCTTATACTTTTTATAGTTTTTGCAAGAAAAGAATTTGTTAAAATATTTACCAATATTCTTTTTAATTAATTCTTCAACATTCTTTTTAAGATATTTTCAAAATTGAAAAATTCGTTTATAAGAATTTTTCGACTGCCAAAAACCAAGCACACTTTTGAAAATGTCAATCTGGATTGGAATGGCTGAAATTCATTGCATAGAGTAAAGTATAAATTGAACAGCTATAAGTTTCGGGCGAAATTTGAAAAAGAAAAAAATATAGACATTCAATAAAACAGCATTTTGTAGTTTCACAAAGTTTTCCTGTTAACTCTGATAAAAAGGGTTTTGAACTTTCGATTTGTTTATAATCAAGACGGACATATTTCTAAGTTTCTAGAAGACAAATGGAAGATTCATAGCATTAGAGTGCTGTGGGACTCCTTGAAGCAGGACAATAAATCGCAGATGTTCCTCTTTTGTTCATCGTTCAGGATTCCGTCATTTCATGATTATGGAAACAGTTCCGAACCAGCCAAACAGTTGGTCGAAGACTTGTATGTTGAGTCTTCTGTAAAAAGTTTATCTGGAAACTTGTGCTTCTGCGGTGGCTTTAAGCGCTGAACTCAATTCTCGGGCACAACTATCTCTCTAAGGTCACACAGCTATTGCCAGATATCGGTCTTGGTTAACAGTTGCGACTCTTGGCCAACTTGGTACTGATCCTCGGTTAACATTTCCCTCATTTTGAAACCTTTGGCATAATCTTGACATCACGCACAGAAGTGAATTTAGAATTCTAGACATTTCGGTTTGTGATCAGCTTGATTCTAACGATTATTCCTTTTGTAAACATGTCCAATTGTTGTCTTTGTACTATCATTCGTTCTGTTTAATCGTTAGTAACGTTCCTTCGCACATTCATTGTATGAAATCGATCTGAACTGCTTATGTCAAGAGAACCGGTTTATCTGCGTTCCAGCGTGCGCAGATGTTTTGCGCATGAAGTTGTCGACTGAAATATTTTGCTTAAGGAAAAAGTTTCGTCTTCAATAGATGATTCTCAGCAAGTCATTTCGAACACATTCGCCAATATTTACTCATGGTTTTTCGTATATTTAGAATTAAGTTTAACTTTTGAACACCAATGTAACTCTTTATACCACTAAACTAAGCATTCAAAATAATGATAGACGTGCCAAAGGCGTACATTAACTCGCATAGTTCCTTCAGAAGAATCCACTGAAGATATAAAAATGTTTGCTAATTCACCTATTGGTATGAAGATGGTGTCTTACATCAGAAGTCGGCTAGCTATGCCCTACGGGCCAAATTTGGCCATCTGCCGCGGGCAAGTTTCCCCTTCTTTTTTGCATGAAAAATTTCAAAAGCATTTTTTAGATCTTGATGCAAATGTCACGAATGTAGAATTTTCCAGCTAATTATTAAACAATTAATTTTATTTTCCAATGCACTGTAAAACCAGTTCCTCCGATACTCGATAGATGGCACCACGAATCAGAGTCATGTGATAAGCTCATGCAGCGCCACCTATTCCAGAACAAAAACTGAGTGACACTTCGTTCTCGCTCCTCTTTCCCCTACTTTTCCGCTTCTCTTCTCCTTCGCATTACCCGCGTCGGAAGTAAACTTCAAACGCCCTAGCGCGTTCCAATGCCCATCGCCGATATGGGATAAGATTAATTAGATTGCCATCTATCCGTCTCGGAAGAACTGTTTACTCCTAATAGAAATAACCTGTATATAGTTCAAAGTGTAAGTATCTTCATCTCTCCAAATATTAAACGAAGTAAAACAAGTTGAGTCTCATCATTGAATTCCTACGAAATCATAACAGAGTCCGGTAATGGAATTACCCCCCCCCCCCTAGACAACCAGTCCTTTGCGTAAGAGCAAACCATTGTAGATTTGGGATGAACAATCTCATCACCCCACATTCTACATGAATGATGCATGGAAAAGCTAAATGTGTTTTCATATTTCATAATCCATTTTCTGTACAATTTGGAAGCTTCCGTCAGACCTATACTTAGAAATGAACGATCTGCGAAATAATGATATTTGCTAATAATTATGTTTAAAGAAATTATTCTAACCCACAATTCTATAAGAATCTTTCAGAAGATTAATACTGCCAGTTGAAATCATATCCTCGGGAATTTATATCTGTATTTGGGTTACTTACCAATGTGGAAGGATATTTTTGAAAATGAAGCACGTAAAATCGCAATGCAGATCATTTGCTGATAACTTTGTTAATTGAAAGTGCTGATTTCGAGCACTAATTAGAAGTACTGCTCATGATGAAATATTATATCAGAAAATACGATTATATTCATTGCAATTGTACAAAATTTAAGTGGTATTTTAATACTTTTATTTAAAAATGGAAATAGTTTATTCTTTTTTTGTGTTAGTATGTATATATTCGTATTATGCATGATACCACTTGCTAATTAAAAAACCAAAACTCTTTTTCTTCTTCTTTTTGTTATCGTTCTTCTGAGTAAAATGACTCAAAGAGTTTACTTACCTGGCCCATCGAGCTTAAAAATGTTACGATCTAGCCCTTTCCAAAAACGTTTGCTACCTTTGTTTAATGTCTCGGCGGCTGTGTTTTCCCGCCTTTCTTTGGAGGATTGTTTCCATCCCGTGGCGAACGAAATCAGAGGATCTGAAATGCCATTGGCTATTCGAACCCTCCGTCTGTCGGTCAAGAGGGGGCTCGTCAGGTCTTATTTTTGCAGTGCTCTTAAGAACTAGGCCAATAGGGAATCCCTCTCGGGTCAGTTACTAAGACATTTAAATTTCTGCTGGAGCTGTTGACAAGAGCCTTTGCATTCTCCTCCCTCCAGTAACATCGTAATGATACGGAAATAAATTTCTGAACAATACTTTTAGAAAAGGTTACTTTCCCAACCATTACTGGAAATGATATACATCCCCTCCCTGCAGTACTGAGTCTCATTTTTTTGTCTAGTTTCCAGTTGCCGTCATCAGGTGTCTCTAGATTAGATGATGTATATCACAGTTGTGATTTATGAAGGAGAGTCTTAGTTAAGACACATAGAAGCAAACTTTTGCGTCGGGAATACATTCAACTTGTCGTTCTAGGCTGTGCTGTCATCTAGTGTTCAAGTTCTGGGCATCAATTCGGCAACTGTGTTTTTCTGCCTTTTATTTGGGAGACTGTTTTAACTCTGATGGACTGGGTCGGTTGATCTTGAATGACATCAGTGGTCCCCACCCTCGGTATTTCGGTCAGGAGGGTTCTCGTCGGGTCTTGTATTCCAGTGTTCTTAATAATTAAGCCAAAAGGGATTTCCTTTCGGGTTAGCTATAAAGGCATTTCAACTTTTGTCGTAGTTGTTGACGAGAGCCGACGCAATATCAAAAGCCAACTTTCAAAATCAACAAAGATGTGATTGTGACTCTACTTCCATTTCAAGTAATTTGTGACATAAAAAATTCAAAAAAAAGAAAGAAAAGATAAGTTAATGGTTTCGCTAGTTTGTCAAATTTCTAACTTATCTGGACAAATTTTAAGCCTTACAGTGTACTTCATTGAATAAAAACAGTACAAAAGTAAAGAAAATAAAATCCCCATTCTTTGAAGTATAATTTTACATTTCAATTTTTATTATATATGAGAAAATTTTTCGAAAAAATTTGTAACATTACCCATTATTTCAGATTTTTGTAGCAAAATATAATAACATTGTTACTCTAAAGTACGTTTAATTCCTCGAAGTTTGTGCCAACTTTCCAATCGATTAATGCTCTTTTTTTATTCAGATAGTTTTTTTCGTAATGATACTTTTCGGTGATTTGAAAAATTCCATTACAGTTACCGTCTTAAAGTATTAATAATTCTAGTACAGTGCTTTGAAAGAGTGCATGGCTCGAACTTTCGATTGGTTAATACTTGTCTGAGAAGACGATTTTTGGTTGCTGATATTTGCACACAGTATTTAAAGTAAAGTTAAGAAATCTTTCTGTGAATTAATTTTGACTTGCTATGTCATTATGATTAATATTATTTTATTCTGAAATTTATAAAATTTATCACAGAATTGGAAAAAGAAATTGCTTACAGCTTATAATGATGCCTTTTCCAAGCTATTGTTACACTCGTATCTTAAAAGCAAACATTTGGCATTGATTCTAACCTCTTCTACGGGGGAGAGTCAATATCACTGTCCAACTTTTTTTTTATATATATAAAAACTAAAACAAAGATAACAACAACCCTCTTTCCATATGGCTGTATTCCAAGTAAACGCCCTGTCTGTTACAGTTGAAACATATTATACAGTAAGTTCGTTGAAATTTATTATTCAACGTATTTTAAGGATTGAGAAGATAATGGATAAGGCGGTGACAAAAATTCCCCGTTTACCTTTCTACAGTATAATATGGGCTCTTTATCACTATTTTTATTTTTTAAATAATAAACTGGAGTACTGATATTTCTTCTTCTTCTTGAAATATGATTCGATGTATCCCTTTTCACTTAGAATCGTTATAGTATAATACTTTGTTCGTTATCCTTTTTTTAATAGTGAACTAAAGGATTGATATTTCTTCTTCTTGAGATACGATTCAATGTATCAATACTTACTTATATGCATTGTAGTATAATATGTTCTTTATCATTGTTTCTTAAAATTTTGGTTGGTTTTTATTAACGACACGAGGGCTATTGGCGTCGGACCTTAAAATTTTGAACCTCAGTCAAGTGACGAGGACTACACCTAAGCGGACACAATCCTCTCTTAATTTCACTCCACCCCTACAGGAGTTTGACCACGACAGATTTAATTTACATCATCTCCGGCTACATGGCGGGTCTTTAGCGGCATCGAGGCTTGAACCTGCGACTCGACGGAAATAGCTGGACACGAGTCCGTGTCCTTAACCACTACACTACCGCAACCACTGTTTGTGTGTGTGTGTGTGTTTGTGAACTAAAGGATAGATAACTCTTCTTGAAATATTATTCGATGTATCTCTTTTTGCTTAGATTAATTACGGTGTGTTCCAAAAGTCATTAGTCACCAAATTACAAAATTGTGTTCAAAATACAAATTTAACTATCAAGGAGAATGTTTTGGTAAGGGTTAGCCAATTTTGATGCGAAATGGCTGAAATTGTTCTATATGAAAACCAGATTAACGCTTTAGCCTCTTGAGATATCCATTCTATTGGACATTTTTATTTTACTTGTAGAGAAAAAAATTTACACTTTTATATTCTAAGATCAGGCACTCCATTAAATTGGATACTTCAGTACTGTCATCTATTTAGCAAAACTTGAAATTATTTGGAAAGTTCCTTGTTTCACCAGCATTTAAAAAGGGCGGACGAGACGAAAGCAACAATTGAAGGTATGTAAGCAGTTTGAATTTTATTTTTGTAGTTTGAATTTTTTGAAGAGCCAATTTTACTTCATACCTTGAAAATAGTGGAATAAGTGGATGATTCTTCACCAAAGCCAAAGAACGCAGACTAATATGTGACCTAATGGGTCTCGATTAATGTATTTGAAGCATGTGACTTTTACGAAATTTAAGATTTTATTTTATCCTTAAATATTTATTTATATTTATTTTTACAAGCAAACTGCCTTTAAGAATTCAATATTCTATGAAAATTAAAATTTTATTAAAATTTTGGTGCTTTAATTTAGCAAATAGTGATCTCTTGCGGAATCCTGTCTAGGTTCCGCGGAACCCATTTGGAAAAACTCTGTTCTAGAGGAAGTTCTATAGTCCTTTTATTCTATTATCCTTATGCATAGTCGTCATCGCCATGAAAGAAGAAATTTCTTTAGTTAAGAATTACCACTTGGTAAAAACTAAAGAATATACGCTGCATCAATCTTATTTCTCTTATATAAAAATACTTAAGGTCTCATAATTTTTATCAAGTTACAAAAATAAAGATCATTTAAGAAAAAATAATAATGATACCATCTGAACAAAAATTTCTACTAACCCGAATCGGTGGAATCCAATAAGATTGAAAATCTGATAAAACTATTCAATGATTAAAAAAATAGTAACAATTTAAAAATGATTAAGAAAGTGCAATTGAGTCAGACGAACATATAGGAGACTGCAAAGACTTCTCTATTCTTTTCTCAGGAATGGTTTAGATCATGGGTGTCTAAACTATGACCATTTGAGGGCCATATTACAAAAAAAAAAGAAAAAAAAAATGCTGGGCCGCACATACAATATTTTTTCAACAAATTGAAATAAAAATTAACTCTATGTGGTTTTATTAAAATAAACGAACTTTTTTTTAAAATCATTTTTTAAAATTTGAATTAGATATGTACAAGTACGTATTTATTTTAAATTTGTAAGAGTTTCGTTTTATTTAGTTTGGATTTCATAAAGATGGAAAAAATTCGAATTAATGAGATGGATGTAGTTGCTTTAGTTGAACAAGAAAATCGATATCGGGTTCAATAAAAGAGGTAGCAATTCTTACTGCATTTTGAAGATGTTTGTCAGTGATCTTTGTCCTATTTTTGATTTTTGTAAGCTTTATTCCAGAAAATAATTGTTCACAAATATAAGTACTGCCAAAAGCTGAAGACATTAATAAAGCATGATTTTGAAAAACAGGATATTTATCGCAGGGTAGGTAATCTTTATAAAACTCTCGTAAAGAAACATTCGCAAATTTTTCTTTCAGTTGAATGTCACTTTGCAGTTCAATGTATTCCATTTGAAGATTTCATGGCAATTTATTTATTTATAGAGAAAATAAGGTAGAAAATACTCTTCATTTTTTTAAAAAATTTGAAATCTACTTTCAAACTCTTGAATTAAATCAAAAATTAATGCAGCATATTTTGTGCAACTCTCAGGTTTATGTTCAGCCAAAGTACTTAAATGTGTCAAATATTTTACTTTTATTTGATTAAGCCAAAATTTCAATTTTCTTTCAAACGCTGTAATTGTTTGGAACATTATTAATAAACTGATTTTTTCTTTTTTCCTTGTAGTCTCAAATTTAAATCATTCAAATGTTCTGTTAAGTCTACTAAAAAAGCTAAATCTAAAATCCAATCTTCGTCCTCAAATTCATTCACAGGTTTCCCTTTTGTTTCTATAAATACTTTTATTTCAGTTCTCAAATCGTAAACTCTTTTGAGCATTTTCCCCTTACTGAACCATCTTACTTCTGCATAATAAATCACATCTGCAAATTCTGTGTCCATTACTTTAAGAAACTCTTCAAATTGCCTATGATTAAATCCTTTTGCTCTTATAAAGCTAATGGTTTTTATAACAACGCTTAATACACTTTCCATTTTTAAAATTTTTCACATAAATTACCCTGATGTATATTACAATGATATGCCATCAAGATCGTATTGTCGGCAGCGACAGCTTCATTATTAACCATTTTAACGAGTCCCCCATTTTTACCAACCATGGCAGGGGCTCCATCGATTATGATAGCTGATAAATTTTTCATAGATAAGGAAAACCTTTTCATCGAATAAATCTACAGGCTTGGTGTCGTCTTTTAACGATGCTAAAGCAACCATTTCTTCTGTGATATTATAATTTTCATAGATTCCTCTGATAAAAATTTCTAATTGTGCCTTATCAGAAGAGTCAGTGTTTTCGTCCATGTCTAACCAAAAAAAATTTAGAATTAGTACAATTACTTTTTAAAAGACTTTTCAACTTAATGTGTAATTTTAAATATTTTCATAATTTGTGTTTGGGCCGCATTTTAAAGGCTTTTGGTCGCACTTTAGACAAGCATGGTTTAGATGGAATCATTTTCCCTTCAACTGATGAGAAAATTTATGTATGAAAGGGGAGGGAGTCAATTTTCTTTCTTTAAATTCAGAGCACCTATAATAGTATAACAAAGGAGAATTATCCTGAAACACATTTCAATCTCCAGAAAATATCTTGGGGGGTGCATATGTCCCTTGGAACTCCCTCTGGGTACGCTACTGCTAATGCAAAATGACTTCGTCATTTTAAACATCGGTCCAATACTGAACCAAATAGCCAATAGCTTTTGTATTGATTCAAAGTGATGAGGTAAACAGTCAATCAACGAATCAATTATTTTGAAAAAGTTTAATCCTTTTATTGAAAAAAAGATTAAAAAAAATTTTTGTTTGTAGGGGAAAATATGGTGAAAATAACACATAAGGTGATTATCAGAATAATGTTCATAACTCAAAAGTAAACAAAAATATCATTATTCTGTACATTTTATCCTATTCATCATAATAATTTTTGGGGCTGGTACTACTTTCACGATGACAATCATATTACTACTATAATTTTTACTGTGTTTCGAGTCAAATAACAATGAAAAATGCAAAAAAAGTTATGACAATAAATAATTTACGCCTTTATTACTAAAAACATATTAATTTTACAACCATAAAAGTAGTAAAAACTATATAAGAAAGATAATTGTGAAATTTATATATTTCATAACTTTTTCTGATACTTACGTTGTCATATATGAATATGTCGAGAAAACTCATTTGGGGAAAAATGAAAAACTAACTTTCAAATACAATTATAGGGAACTAATATTTGTGTGTGTATAAAATATTTTACTATCTAGCGATTGAAGTTAAGCGATTTTCTAACGATTGAATTTCAGAACCCATAGGTTAAAAACCTTTGACCTACTATTTTAAGTGATTAGTAATTAAAAACCGCTGAGAAGGTATTTTATCATAAAGTTTCTTTTAACTCAGCGAAAATTTCAAAGCGACGACGTTTCATTTCGCATTGTTTTTGTTAGATTTTTGATCATTTTTCGTTTGATAAACAGATTGAATTTTTGATTTAGTCATAAATAATCATAATTATATTCAGTCTTCGAACAAAAAATACTTTATATCAATATTTTTTAGAATTTGCAGAGGTGAAATAAGGTACTCTTATCAAATTATATTTCTTTCACTTTATGTGTTCATTACTATGACGATTATAATTAACATTATTCTATTTTTTGTGTATGGATTTCTCATCTTAAAAAATTAGAATAAATTTCAAATTTTGAAAAATTCTGCTTGAAAGATTTTGATTTGTGAGAGCTTATAAAAAGGGGTATGTTTATATAAAATGAGTGTCACAAACATTTGACGAGAGAAATTTTTTTTTTTACTCGATTGGAGATTTGTCCATGGAGCGAAGTTGTAAGCTTGTAAGCCGTACGTTATTGAAAGTGCTGTGACTGAAAAACAAGTGCTGCTTTGTATCTGTTTCTGTTGTTGATCTACGCGAGTGTTCTCTTTATTCCTGTCGTGACTCTAATCTGTACCAGTAGTTTTCTTCCTGATTGTGCTGTTGATCTGTTCCAAGTTTTGCGACCTGTCTTCGTTTTGATCTGAATATTTGTGAATAAAATGTCTTTTACCATTATTCTCCGTGTTGAACTCTTTCACCTTAATATACACACAATATTGAAATTTTTGTAGCTCTATTTACCCAGGAAGAAACGCACGGGGTGTTTCGACACCCCTCGCTCGGGAAAATTCGTTGCTTGCCCCTCCCTATCAACAGAAATGGTTAGACCCGTCTCAACACCTGCTTGCAAGGTTAAATTCCATATGTTCCGCGAGAAATCGGCGCATTTCGAACATTTTTCAGTTTTGAAGAGCTATCTGAAATCTGTTAAGAGTTCTCTTCTATTATAATATAAATATTTCTCAGTGTAAATCATGGCGTTTTCAAATAATTCGGGTCGGATTTTTTCTGCTTTGTTGTATGATGAAGAAATTAGAAGACTTCAAAAGTTGTTAGAGAACATCAAAAGACATTTAAGGAAGAAATAGGAGATTCAAATAATAATAAAACTTAAATGACCTTCAGTCAGGAGGAGTGCGACTCTTCAAAAAATATTGTTTGAGCACAAACTAGCTTATTTTATAGGAAAAAACAAAGTCAACAAATGACACAGAGAACCTTTCAGAGCCCTGGGACGCAAATAACACCATAATGTTATAAAAAATTGTCTGACAATACAAACATTTTGTAGAAACTGTAAACAGTCAAATGCGTCAGATTCAAGCATAACCTAGTTTTCAAAATAGTAATACACAATTATACAAATGTAGATTATAAACACATTAAATGTTAAACAAGATAAACTGTTCATATAAGGGATGCTCCGGAAGTAAGTTTCGTCATTTTTTTCCACAAGGAAAATTTATTGCTTAAAAAAGTAAACCATTTCACGATGAACTATACACCTTGCACTATTTTTCGACGTAGTCACCAATGACATTGAGACATTTGTAATAGCATGAAATCAACTTGAAAAAAACCACTCTCTAAAAACTCGGTGCCCTGGAGATGCAAGGTATTGTCTCACAGCTTGCTCTACCCCAGCATTGTTTTGGAGGGATCTGGACCAATACGTAGTGACACCATGACTGACATCGTTATGCTCCTATCCGCTTACACCATGTCTTGTTCTCTAGTAGTATTGTTTTCATTCGTGGATGGACGCTCACTTCGATCTCCATCTTTCACATTCTGCCTTCCTTCACTGAACATACAACATCATGTCCGACCATTTGATTCTGTTCATCACACACGATCTGAAGCGTTCATGATTGATTTGTCCCACGTGCTAATCCATACCGGATAACAGTACGCACTTCCTCTGCCGACCACGTTGTCAGTTCCGTCTCGAGAACCCTGGTCTGCTGCTACTCTCTTTTCTTCGTCGCTCTGCGCATGCGTCAACCCTCCTCCAATGACGCTACTTCCGTCGTTGAACAAACAACTGGTGTGGATTATTGTGGCAATTGTTTGTTTCATGTAATGTACTATGTGCTCTTTCAAAAAATGACGAAATTGACTTTCGGAACATCCCTCGTAGAACATTTAATTATTTTCAGTGCAATCTTCCGAAAGGAACATTGTACTTTTGATTCGTTTGTTTTTAATTTTCAGTTTATAACCAAATTATCATTTAACTTAACTAATTTACTTAATCACGTTACATTTTGGTTGGTAAGGAGTTGTAATTTTATTCAATTAAAATTAGTAAAAAATTCTCGAGATTTGTGAGAAGAGAAAGTAGCAAATAGCCCAACATCACAAGGGGCTCTGCTATAACTCGTTAAACTAATCTATAAGCAATATCTTAAAAATCACACATCCACTTTTTTTTTTCCGAAGTTAATTTTGAAAAGGGAGTGTTTGAGGATGTGAAAGGAGGCATACTCATGGACTTCTTATAAAAAAGAAATACGGTCCAAGGACAATATTTCAGCGTTCCCAATTTCTTTTTCTAACATTTATTTTCCCATTCCTAATACCTCATTTCACATTTCAAACACGGATACTTCTTGAAACGCCCTCGCGATAATTTTAATGAAAATTGTAATAATATTTCTTTTTATCGTGGCACTACCACATCTCTTTATAACATATTCTAAACATTATTTTAAAAATCTTACATTCAATTTTTTCCGAAGTTTATTTTAAAAAAGAGAATATGTTATTGACGCCCACATTTATTCTTATAACATCTAATATGTCGAATTTTTAAATTTCGTTCTAAGTTGTTTACAATTTAATCGATCTACAGAAACCCGAGACATGTTTTCATCCAAAGCATCTTGAAACGTGTGGGTGTCAGCTATTTTTAAAGAACGCAACACCTTTTCGAGTGGTAAGCGAAATGATTGGAGCGAAAAACATTATTTTGTAGAAAGAGCATGGATTCTGGATGGATTAGTTATTCAATTTTTCCATTTTAAACGGTTTTGAAGAAGTTCTTCTTCCTATATATTTTACGTTTTAGTTATATGCTGACTGCATAGCAGAATGTTTAAGTTTTGTATCAATGGAAATTATTTAAAATTGTGAATGAATGATTAGTTTAGTAAAATCCAGGCAGCTTCAATTAATACAAATACTTTTAACATTTAAAATGAAACCGATGAAAAATTACATATTTTTGCATATTTCCTATATTACATTTCATACAGAAAAATATATTGAATAAATTTTAACTACACTTGTAAAAACACATACACATATTTTGAAAATGTGGTTTCAATATATGAAAATGTATAAGGTAACTAGACCAAAGTACTCCCGTTGGTGTGGTGTGGAAGTTAGAAGAGGAGGATGCCAGTTCAGGTGTCGTCCTCGTTACTTGACCGAGGTTCAAAATTATGAGGTCCATCTCCAATAGCCCTTGTGTCGTTTCTAGGGCGACATTAATAAAAATTTTAAAAAATAACGATAAATCAGGTAACTGAGATAATTCCAGCTAGAAAAAAAATGAGCTAAATGTTTGCAAAGCTTAAGCAATACTTACTTTTTAAAATTAAAAGCAATGGAAGATATATTTTCAGAATGAGATGTAAATATATTTGAGTACTTGTTTATGTGAAGAAAAATCACGTTCACATAAATATAAATATTTATAATATATGGGTTATTCATAATATATAGCTATGTATTTTCACATTTTTAAGCCGATTACTTACTTCTCTTTAGGCAAATCTTGCATAAAATCTTTATACTGCATATATATATACTTAAAAATTTACAAAGTACTGACATTCTATACATTGAATTTAATTATAATATCAAAAACTGAATTTAATAAAATTCGAAATTTTTTTAATTTTATGAATCAAATTTGCTTTAAAATGATTCAAATACTGGGCAATGGCTGAAATTTATGAGTGTTTATTAGAAAAAAAAATACGTTCACTGTGTATGAGCTAACCTCTTTTAAAACAAGGTGTTTCAAAATTTATGGGCAAAAATTTAAAGGAACATCTAAGAAAGCATCTAAAGCAATTTTCAATCGACAATGCATAGACGGAGAGCAAGTGGCGAACCGCAAGACGGCGCTGTAATGGAAATCATAAAGGCCTCCTAAAATCCAGAGTAAAAAAGACGATGAGTAAGAAAACTCGCACTTTAAGTTTTCCTTCTAGCGGTTCACCGCTTGCTCTCCGTCAATGCATTATGTGGTGAAAATTGCTCGTTTAGATGTTTTCTGATATTACATTTTTGACCAAGAATTTCGAAACACCCTGTAATATGAAAAATATTAGCCCAAAGAAGGATGATCAGTCATTAACATCACTCTCAGATGCAATACAAGAACTATTAGTGATGGTCATTTCAAATTGTATCTCAGAAAAGTGACGAGGACGACATCCGAGCTGGCCCTCTACTCTACATACAATCCCAATTCGAGTTGATTTTGAGGAAGTGAGGATTTTGAACCTCAGAAGATTTAACGTGCATCAGCCCGTCTCACGATGGGTCCTTAATGGAATAGGACTCGAACCCTTAACTTGACAGAAACAATGCCGACGCTGAGCTCGAGAACATAGTCATTCGGCTTCCGCGGTTAGCACCAGTGGCAGACCCTTAAAAATTCGAGTGGAGGCATAAAATCGACTGAAAGGGGTACATCTGCTATTTCTTTTTATTTTAAAAAGTTCTTAAAATCTAAAAGTATTTATTTCTTTAATTATTCATGCTTAATTAGTCCTAAATCAAAAAATAAACTAAATATTAAATCAGTAATCAAATTTTAATTGAGAACTAAAAACTTAACAGTATGATAGATAGCTCGCTTCGTTCTTGGATATAACAAACAATTTTTAAGTAAAACTGCAGAATAAATGCCTTTAAATTTGGTTGTGATTTCCTGATCAGAAATATTATTTTGTGTGAGTGTGAAATTATAACAGAGGGTATGTGGTCAAGTGCCTACCCCCTGGATACGCCTCTGGCCAGTATTATGGATAAAGTAGATATCGAGGAAAGTGTACATCCTAAATGCACATTTGGGGAGGAAAAAATTGAAAGACAGGTATTTTTCTCTATGATGTGTCACACAGTTTTAAAATTCAACTTAATTTTCTATTTATAAAATTCTCCTAGTTATTTCTTTACATCTACACTAGATGACGCCACAGTCAATCAAATGACGTCATAATTGATGGCGTCATTTAATGCAGCAAATTGCAATTAATAATTGCTTATTCTGAAGATCGTTTGACGCATTTTTAATTTGATATTTATCATGACATTGTTATTTTATTTATTTATTTATTTTTGTGCTGCGAAAATGGTTTGATGCTACTACATCTGCAATTGTAATTTGTGAAAATAATTTACAGAATTTTCAGATTGAGTATGTATATTGTGAACCATTCATATTTTCATTAAAATCAATATTGATTTTAGAACTTTGAGTGAGTCTATTTCCGATAAGACTTTGGTGGTACTCTCTTAATTAACGAGTCTTGGGAATCAGAAAAAAGCACCTCTATTTTTTAAATTCCTACTATTAGCTCACACTCTCCCTATATAATCTTGTTCAAATTTTCAATCGTTAATAATATACTTTTTTATTCATTCTCTCAAGTCTAAATACGTTTTTTCAAATTTGTAGTGGATGACACTTGATGTTAATACAGTTTCTTAAATATTAATTCATTAATTAAATTTAATTGGTGAAAATGCAATTTAGCCCAACCGCTTGGCACGATTTCAAAAATTGCCACACTTGGCGTTTTTTTTTTTTTTTTTTTTTTTTTTGCTGATGGTTATGTCCGCGAATAGGACCAGGGTAGCCACATTTGGCAAAATGCAACCAAATAATTCCTGTCGCCTAGAGTGATTGGGCTAAACTGCATTCTAATCATTTAATTAACTGGATGAATTAAGAAACAGGCCAATGCTTCCACTGTGTCATTTGTCTTGCAATGGCAAATTTGGTAGAGCTTCAGCGTAGAATCTTCATACCTTCGGGTTGAAGCATAATTTTTTTTTATTTGATTTTCAAATAATTAATTTTAGTTTTATACGGGAGAAAAAAATTTCTCTTATATAAGATATTTAGCAGGATATAAATTTAGGAATAAATATCGTCTGTGACGAAGCGTGTAGATCGCTGGAAAAAAATTCCTTTTGACACTTAATATTGTGATTCCGTCATATGTATATACATATTTATATTAATTGTAATTATTTAATAAAAAAGTAACTAAAATAAAAATTTTCTTTGTTGATCTAAGTAGGAATTGACTTTAAATTTATATATATATTACTTATTAACAACAAAATCGAAAAATACAAAATTTGAAGAATTTTAAGGTCTCAATTATATTATCAAAATTAAAATAAAATAATAAATTAAAAATAACACTGTTAAAGAACAATATTTTTCCACCTATCTGGTTGAGAATCATTTCCTAATAAAAATATTGAAACGTAAAAATGTTTAAAAGTACGTAAGCAAAATGTGGAATGTCATTTATTTAGATGTCTGAAGTATGTAACATAAAAAGTGGCTGACAAGATCGCGGATTTAAAATTTGTAGATTGCGAGTTCAAAACTCGATATCACCAAAGAGACCGTTATCTAAAATTCCGTACACAGAAACTTTAAATTAGAAATCAACATATTATTTTTATTTTCAGTGATAACTTATAAAACCTTGCTATTTCGTTTTCGTAAATGTTTGAAACAATCAAGGTAAAAACATATTGACTGCAATGATTATAGGAAATAAATATTTCTGAGAAAAGATATTAGCTATTATTTAAAAGGAATTATTTTATATTCAAAGAAAAAATATAACAGGTGCTACTTTATTAAATAGTGGCCGCGGTAGCCTAGTAATCATAGCTTCGGATTCGTCGCCGGTAGTTTTCGTTCAGTGGCGGGTTCATTCCATGGCCGCTAAAGACCCGCCGTGATGCTGGGGTTGATGCCCGTTAAATCTGTCAGGGCCCAAAGTCCTCCCGTTAGCGTGGTGTGGAAGTTAGGAGAGGGGGTGCCAGCTCAGGTGTCGTCCTCGTCACTTGACCGTGGTTCAAAATTATGAGGTCCGTCGCCAATAGCCCTCTTGTTGCTTCTAGTGCGACGTTAATATAAACTGAACTAAACTACTTTATTAAAGATACTACGCAAATAAATTGCACTCTGTCGTAGGTTTTTCTTATGAACTATTTTATAATGTTATTGATTTCCTTAACAATTTTATTTTATGAATAGTCGTTTGTGTAGATTACATAAAGTAATATAATATGATTATATGTGTTTATATCATTGTTCATGATTGGATTTACCAATATTGAAATTAATTCAAAAACTATTTAAAGAAATTAAACTTATAAAAAACAATGTTTATGTTCTTATTAGGTTTGGTTTAAAACATAAAAATTAAGATTTTTTTTACCTATCGAATTATATATTACCTTAAATTATGCGTAATCAGGAACCCAAGATATAACTGCAAGAAAATGTCAAGTTAATTATTTTTAAAATGCTACTGATAATATAATTTTTATCACGAGGCCTCCAAATTATATATATGTATTTTGCTTTTTTCTTGATATGCTTTGTGACCAAACGATTTTGACATTGCTTTACTTTGCATTTTTCAAATAATTATTCTATAGTTCCCTAGCAAAGCTTTTGTATATTTTCGTAATTGGTTTTCACGCGCAATTTCCTTTAAGTAACTTAAGGGATTGCTTTACTACAATGTTAGTTACGAGAACCTCGTTTAAGAAAGAACCTTGAAATATGTAAATTAACCTTACTGTATATAAAGAGGATATCAAGGAGATAAGATACAGAGGAAGTCAGTCATAAGGACGCTGTAGTGGAGGAGACAGAGCGTGACTGATTGATGCGGATCCAATTAGTAGAAGACCCGTGTAGTGACCGGGTATGATAGAATAGTCCCACTGTAGCTCATGTATGTCGTAAGAAGCGACTAAAATGGGTACCCAGCGTCTGGGGGTATAGCCGGGCACCCTGCCCCTGGGATTATATCTGGGGGCCTCAGGGACTTGCTTTCTTCAGGTAAGTACGGATATCATGACTCCGAGGTACCCTAGTGATCTTTTTCTTTCCTATGGGGTTTACTATCTTTGGTCAACAAGGGTGACGCACTCCCGGGATATCTCCTTCTTGTCAACCAATTGTCTTTTTCAATTTTTTCAAGTCTAGACCACAGTTAAATCTTATTTGGCGCAGCATAGCCACATCTGTCTCTTGTGCCAATAACCTTTACATTCACACACTCACCAATTATTAGAAGTCTACTTGAACCGGATCCATTTATTGGAAGTGCCATTTCAATTCGATCCAATTATTAGAAGTACACTTGAATCGGATCCAATTAATAGAAATCTACTTGAATCGGATCCAATTAATAGAAATCTACTTGAATCGGATCCAATTAATAGAAATCTACTTGAATCGGATCCAATTTTGAGAAGTTCCACTTGAGTCGGATCCAAATGGAGAGAGTCTACTTGGATAGGATTGAATTGTTAGAAATCTATTGATAGAGTCTGCTAGATAAGTAAATATCTTAATTATAATATTTATTGGAGCAGAGGACAAAATCTACTTCATATATATTTAAATTATTTTAATTGTGAACATTCAGACTTGAATGCGGTAGCATGGTCGCTGACTTGCTGTCGGCGGTTTTCGTCGAGTCGTGGGTTCGGGCCTTGATGTCACTTAAGATCCACCGTATAGACGGGACTGAGGCACGTTAAATCTGTCGAGGCTCAAAGTCTTCCATATGGCGCGATGTGGAATGAAGTTAGAAGAGGCAGGTGCTAACTCAGGTATCGTCGTCGTCCCTTAACCGAGATTCCAAATTCCGAGGTCCGTCGCCAATAATCCTCGTGTTGTTTTCAGTGGGTCGTTAACAAAATCAACAAATCAAAGACACGAATAAACTAGTTAAGCAATTTGAGGACTAATTTTTATTAAGTAATTATGCCTAGGACTCCCATCGACGCTATTTCGTCATAACTTTATATCAGTGGAAGAGCTCAAAATGTCCCACACACATCTCCATTTCATAAAAAATAACAACATATTACGCAAGACGTTGTTTTTTTACTAACAAACCATTAAAAATCTAGTTTAAAAAACTTTTTGGTAAAATCTTGGACATATGAAAAATTTCTTAAATTTATAAGCCAACGTCAAAGGCCTTGTTTGCGATGTTTCTACGAATTAAATTTGTTTATTTTCTTATCAGAATTAAGATATTAGAATTTCAATTATTAAAACTAGTTTTCGGCAATTAAAATTATATTTTAAAGAAAATTACGTACTAGTATTAGAGTAACAAACACTGGCCGACACGCGCCTCTCTGTCATTGGTTGGAGCTGATGAAGGCAGTAAATTAGGGGCGATATTATCACAAACGTGTTTGCAACAACATGAAAGCTATTTGAAAATAGCTTTCATAAGACTGCTCAGTGACTTGAAAATCTAGGAATATTAAAGAGGGAATTTAATTAAAAAATCTTAAATGTAAGCATTTGAGAATTACAGTGTTCATGGCCATTTAAAGACATTCGAATTTGGATTTTGTGGTTGTAATGTTGAACAGAAAGAAAAAATTAGTTAATTTTAACACCTCTGTGAGGTGGTGCCTTTTATTGAAGAAACTAGGAACTAAAATTTAGAAGTTAATGTAAAATGTTAAAAAAATACAAGAAAATTATAAAAAGATTTTAATAAATTTAAAACGGGTTAAGCATTCCTGATGCTTGTGCAACTTAGCAATGCTACGGAAAATTTTTTATATATGTCAAGTCCTACTAAATGAAAGAGATAATATGAATGTTGCGCTTGTGATTGCATACCGCGGAAAAAGTTAGTAGTCAATGATGCTGACTACTACAATTACACTGACTTATAAAATATTTCTAAGGAATTGTTCAGAAAAAGTACGTACCATTTTGACTCTGAGAAGAGTGATAGTTTTATTCCATTCTCCTATTCATTATGAATTTGTGGTAATTTATTATAGAATTTTTTAGACTGAGTTTTATTAAAATTTAAAAGCTGTTCCATTTTAAAACTTTGTGAAGGCCTTCGTTCCTAACAGAGCAGAGAGTGTTAGCAGTTTTTTTAGATTGAATGTTTTGAAAGATGCTCAATTTTTTTATATATATATTTTAACATCTTCCCAGACCCCCCCCCTCCCTCCAAGATGGGAAAGTTATGCAGCATCTTTGGTCTCAATATTTCTGTGCCAGGTACCGTCTTTCACTAACACACAAAAAAAAAAGAGGTACCCACGACGACGCTAGTTCCTTGGACTGAAATAATTTAATTTACGACTAACTATTTACAATAAACTGTCATGAATTCAAATATGTGAAGAGATGTTCTTATATACTCAATATCAATTGTGCAGGACTACATAAATGATCCCAGAGTTCACAAGACAAGACTTCAAGATCCGCGTTGTATAGCTCAACCAATTTTTCTTAAGGAGCAGCTGTTCGCCTTTTTAGTCTAGCAAGGCAAGGAAAAGAGACTTTCTAGAACTTTTGCCGTATCTCGAGAACGAAGCCCACTGCCACTTGAGACACGCCGTGTAGCGAAGCTGATGAACGTTAAATCTGTCGAGGTACCAAGTCCTCCATTAGCGTGGCGTGGACATTTAAAGAAGGATGTGCCAGCTCAGGTTCACCGAGGTACGTTGCCGATAGCTATCGTGTTGCTTTTAAGGGCGAAGTTAATGAACAATCAATCCAGTCAATAGCCGGATTTTCAACATAAGTTACCCTAAAAAATAACTGTAGAAACAGATTGAAAATTGAACCTTATCTGACAATTAAATTATCTTCTTTTTCTCCATACGTGAGCTTTTGTAATTATCAAGAAACAGCTTCATGCGTCTCATTCATAATTTGATCTTATTAAAATACTTTTTCCGAATTGCTTCATGGTAATTTAATATATGAGCGATTATTTAAATACGTGATAATTATGTGAGTTTACATTTAAATAATGTTTTACTTTACCTACAAATCTCAAAATAAGCAATAAGCTTGTAGCAGCTCTTGGGAAAAATTATCTTCGTAATAACTGGGTCACGGGATTAGAAGTCTAGGATATTCTGCACTCAGTGAATGAGTTACAGTACAACACTTAGTAACAAAGTCATGTTAGTCTGCTTTAATATGTGCAATATTCCTGATTAAACAGCGTTGGTTGCAGCATTTCAAGAGCAAGAATTCGTGTGTTTTACTTCAATTGCGAATTGTGCCGTTGAATGGTAATTTTGTGGGAACGAATTATTAGTTTTGGTGTAAAAATTAGAACTGCCATACCAGTCCTCCAAACATTAAAAAACGCAATTCAGTTATTTAAAGAGTAGAGTAATTAACAGATCGAAATTTAGAAGGATATGTTTAAGAAATGGATTTGTAATTAAATCCAATCAGAGAGTTCATTCAAGTAACGATATCACGCTTCTCTTAATAGTTCTGAAAAACATGTTGCGTCAACTCCATTGAGTGAATATTGCTGTATTTTTGAAACCTTTCAAGAAATAATCTTCTTAAATTGTAGTCATAACATTTCTAAGAAACTGGGATCAAAATAGAGCAGTAGACAGATCTTATTGCACAATATGCTGTATATTTTTACTTTGGTTGTCATGACAATGATGACGTCAGTTGTTCATCTCGTTGATTACCAAGATGGAGGATTTGGGTACAGTTTTATAAACCTCAAAAATAAATTATCAAACAAATTTACTTAACATGGACATTTCATCTTGATCGATTATCGTTTTAAAATGATTAATGATAGTGTGAGCTTAAATGTCCGACTTTTTTCCGGTTTTTAATTAGAAAAATTTTGCTCTTCGATGAAACAACCTAGAATTAAATATTTTCAAATAATATGAAAATATTAACTAATTACAGAATTAATAAACAAACTATTTGCCAAAATCTTAAAAAAAAGTCTTTATTTATTTATGAAGATTTGAAATACTTATATTTTTGAAATTATTTCAACATTTCTTCGAGGCTATTATCTGTCTACAGTTTTGAATTTTTTAAAGCAATATATTTAAGAACACCACTTCTCAAGTTCATTCTTATCAAATAAACATTATTCTAATTATTTATTTGATCACATTGAAATAAATACAAGAAAATCACATATCATTTAACCATCACAGGAAAATGAATTAAAATCATTTCACCTTTTCACCGAGATTTCCATTTGACTACAATTTCTAATTTGCGAAAATTTATGTTGATAAGTACACACACATCGAGTTCAGTCTTATCTAATCTTCACTAATAAATTATTTATTTGATCGTAATGACAAGAAAATAACTTATCACTTTATCATCACAAGAAATTCGTTTCATCATTTATTCGAGGCTTCGATCTATTTATTATTTTGAATTCGAACTATGAAGGTTTTATAGAACATTAAGTTTAACCTTATTCCAGACTAAAATGATTATTTATTTGGTCGTAACAAAATAAATGCAAAAAATATTATATTTTAATATAATGACAAGAAAATTATTTGAAATTATTTTACCGTTTCTTCGAGGTTCCCATCTGCCTACAATTTCAAATTCATGAAAATGAATTTTTTAAGAACGCATGAGGTCCATTCTTACATAATATAAACTATTCTAATTGCTTATTTGATAGTATTGAAATGAACACAAGGAAAAGAATTAAATCATTTACATATTATCATTGATTTTTCAGTCTATAGAAGTATTTATGATACTGTAAGTGTTTTAGGCTTAGCTTACAATTCTTTAAAACAATTATGATTTATAATGATTATATATATATATATGTGTGTGTGTGTGTGTGTAATTCATAGTCGAATGGATATACTACATTCAATAATCAGACAAATATTAACAAAAAATAGAGCAGTTGGGAACTTTTAAAAAATTTTAATGAATGTATTCTACCATAATAAAATGAATTCAATAATTTACTTTTAAAATAATCGATTAAAAAGAGGAAGTGGATAAAATTACATGTAAGAGTCCAAGATGGCGAAAACATATATATATCGAAGAGAATCTTAAATATATTATTATTATTATTATTATTTGAATAATATATTCTCCGTTTGAATCTAAATTAAATTCGTTTTTGTAACCATTAAAATACTTGATCTTATTTAAGATCAAGCAAATGAGAACATCGATATCATTCGCAATTTTTTGTTTCTATTTATATTAAGTTAAATGAGTTTCAAATCTCTCTTTTTTTTATCAACAAGAATCTTAGAATTTACATCTAATGATAATGCAAACTCACTCAAATTATTTGTGCTTCATTTTCAAAAGAACGAATGAGAGAAGAAAATTAGAAACTGGTATTGTTTTTCAGATAAAAATTACGTTTTTGGTAAGAATTTGTGAATAAAAATGAGTTCAAATTATTATGGTGGATGTTTTAAAAGAATAGAATAATCGTTTTTTCCTGTTTCATTGTTCATTGTGTATTCTAAATTGTCAATCCGTCAATAGTATCATGTGTCAAGAACACTCTTTCGATATTTTACGTGTACGAAAAATACAATACATTTGCATTTGAATTAAAATCCTTGAAATGATTCAAAAGGCATATTTTAACAAATGTAAAGAAAGTTCTTGGTGTTTTCCAGCAATGAACAGTTCTTAAGTTTCAAAAATAATTTTTGAAGAACTTGAAATTTTGAATAAAATTTTACAAAATAAGTAACATAAGCAATGTTATTTATTTTTTGGAATGTCATATCTCTAATATATGCGCATTGTTTAGTCCAGTATGGATAACATTTTATTTATTATTATTTTTATTTATTATTTACTTATTTTGTAAAAAGCTGCAATTAAAAGATTGTTTGCACAACCTAGCTTACTTAATTCTTAATAATATTGTTTGTATAAACGTACTTAGTTAGTTTTCAGTAATATTGTTTGCATAAAATTGCTTATTTAGTTTTCAATAATATTTTTACGTAAATTAGCTTAGTTAGTTCTCAATAATATTGTTTACATATAAACTAGCTTAGTTAGCTCTATAATACGTATATATAAATTAACTTAGATCTCAGTAATATTGTTTGCATAAACTAGAGTACTTAGTTCTAAATAGTATTGTTTACATTAGCTAGCTTAGTTAGTTCTCAATAAAAAATTTTATATAAACTACCGTACTTAGTCCTCAATAATAAAACATAAAATAGCTGAGCAATTTCTCAATAATATTTTTACATAAAATAACTGAACAATTTCTCCATAATATTCTTACATAAATTAGCTTAGTTAGGTTCTCAATATTATTGTTTGCTTTAATTAGTTTACTTAGTTCTCCGCAATGTTTTTTACATAAACAAACTCATTAATAGTGTTTGCATAAACTGGTTTAGTTAATTCTCAGTATTATTCTATGTAGAATTTTTATTTTATTTTCGATTTCACCAAGATAATTGAGGCATAAATGTGTGAGCCTTTCACAAAATAATATTTCTATTGAGTCTCTCTCTCTGTCTTTCTCTTTCTCTGACGCACGATTATAATCGCATATATATATAACTATAACATATATATGGGGGTGGGGGGTGTCCTGAATGTTTCCAAGACAGACGCCATCTTTTTCAGAAATCACAGAACAATTAAACTAGATGTTTACTAACTTAAAATAACTAACTCCACTAGTTGTGAATCACCAAGTATCTTGAAGTGACGTTAGATAAAAAGTTCCCTTTCAAACAGCATATTATACTTATAAAAACATTATAAAACTGCAGTTCACTTAATATATATATATACTTCCTAATCACAATTAGATCTACATTAGGTAGGCGTAATAAAATGCTTATCTATTCCGTGATAATTAGACCCATCCTGACTTTCGTTCGTCTGGTCTGATCCCTCACATTGCAGATAGTGCAATAGAATTTGAGTAACCTCGTGTTGCGTCAAGTACAACACGTACAACGTTAATAAACAATTAATCTGTCTTAAGTAAACGTACAATGTTATAAAACATCTATACATTTGAACTTAGACTTTGTCAAACAGCTCTGTCCTTAAGTATCTCTTCAAAAGAATTTTTCTATTTTCAACAAAGCCTTATGAAAAGAAAAAGAGTTCTGAAATGAATAATTAGTCAAAATTTGCTACCTGAATCGATACAGATTTATGCTTTTGGGATTTAAAAGGATTGCACTTTTCCAAATCTTCGGACAAAAGTGGTAGTTATGCACACGAGCTTCGCAAAGTACATTCTGAAAAAAAAAATTTATATACCATAAAGGAGCAGACCAATTAAGGAAAAAAAACTGATGCAAGGAACAAACATGCTTAGAAAATAACGATTCCGTTTTCTGAATAATTGGAAGATTTATTTCAGAATAATTGGACGATTTATTTCAGAATGCGGTTGTTACAAAGTCAGTGGCGTACCCAGAAATTAATTTTGGGGATGCATATCGACTTGAACGAAGCCATTTCCTTAGTTAAGAATTACCATTTGAAAAAAACTAAAGAATACGCTTTATTAATCTTGTTTCTCCTTTTCAAAACTGATCAAGCAAGTTTCTGCTTCAAATTGACGTTTGGAATTATTTTTCCGCCTGAGTTAAAATAATTCAAAACTTTCTGCGGTTTCCTATTACTCTGTTGTCGAATCAAAATATTAAGAAAAAATATTCAGGCAAATTTGAAGTTGTAAATTTAAAAGAGTAACAATTTGAGAAAAAGGAAAGGAATTGACCCAGATTTCCTAACTACTGTTCGTTGTGGCCGTGGTAGCCTAGTGGTCATGGCTTCGGATTCGTGGCCGACGGTTTTCGTACAGTAGCGGATTCGATCCTTGGCCGCTAAAGATCCGTCGTGTATCCGGGGCTGATGCACGTTAAATCTGTCGGGGCACAAAGACCTCCCTTTGGTGTGGTGTGGAAGTTAGAAGAGGGGTTGCCAGCTCATGTGTCGTCCTCGTCACTTGACCGTGGTTCAAAATTACGAGGTCCATGGCCAATAGCTCTCATGTTGCTTCTAGTGTGATGTTAATAAAAACTAAACAAAACAAACAAACTACTGTTCGTTCACGGCAGCTGAGACTAACGCTCTTGGACGATTCAATTCCGTAAAGAGGTGATACACTGAAATGAGTAATTTGCACTGATCACCAAGGCAACGCGAAAGGAAATATGGTTGAATGAATAAACGAACAATTGTTTTGTTATCAAAAAGTGTGTCTGATCTCATATGAAGCTTAAGAGGATAAGTGAAAGTAAACTAAGCTAATAGCTAAGGAAGCTAAAGTTAGATAGTAAATAACAATCTGGGTATTGTTAGTTAAAAAGTTACTAAGAAAAGTAAGGAACGAGAGTTTGTAAGAAACAATAAGGTACTGTTAGCGAGACTAAGTTATAAGGGAAAAGTGAAGAAAAAAAAGTAGTTAAGCGATAAAAGAAAAGGGAAAAGTGAAGAAAAAAGTAGTTAAGCGATAAAAAAAAAAAAGGGAAAAGTGGTAGGATATATAGATTCTATAAAAGTATAAAGTTAAAGGATAATAAAAAGTTTAAGCTAAGTTGAATTTTTTACACGGAGATAGATGCAGAAAGAGTTGCATGATGTGATTATTTATTAAAGAGAGATATTGACGGTGAACCTCGTAATTTTGAACCTCAGTTATGTGACGAGGACGGCACTTATGCTGGCACCCCCTCTGCAAACTTCCTCACCAGGCTACTTTAAGATTTGGGACCTCGATCAGATTTAATGTGCATCAGTCAAACTACATTATGCCTTTTCAGTGGCCTTAAGACTCGAACTCATGACTCGACGAAAACAAGGCCGACAGCAAGTTCGCGACCATGACCTCTAGGCTACCGTGGTTACAATGCTGCAGGAGGAGACCCTTTAAGAATTTTTAAGCAATTGTGTTAGCTCCATGTTTGTTTCTCAATATTTTATACATGCGAACCTTCGTCAGCCAAATATATATATATATATATATATATATATATATATATAGGATTTTTACATTTTAAGACGCCTTCCAACACCAGTCTTTCAAAGCGCAAGCTAGACGGAAAAGTGAGACCAACAGAGAAAGATGCGATCTGATAGTTCTTTAATTGCTTAATCAATAGTTCTATTTTAACTTAGTAAATGCTGTACAATAATAACACATCAATCAATAACTCCCGAGACTAACCCAGAGATGACGCTCGTAGTAAACCAGTAACCAGGTCTTTCTAGAGTACTAACCTTTGCTTGAAACGTGTCAAAATTTTAAGTCGATCGGACCAGAAACAGCTGAGTTATCGAGGTTGGAGTAAAGTCGTTTTGTAGTTTGTTTAAAAAATGGAAAAAACCGAGTTTCGTGTTCTGATAAAACATTGTTTTTTAATGGGTAAAAACACCGTGCAAGCGAAACAATGGATTGAAAATTGTTACCCGGACTCTTGTCCATCAAAAGCAACGATTTGTCGGTGGTTTGCCGAGTTTAAACGTGGTCGTACCGACACAAATGACATGGAACTTGTCGGATCAGACCCGTGAGCCGTTACACCGGAAAATGTGAGTGAAGTGATAAAATTGTAATGAAGATCGTAAAGTGGGGCTCGGTAAAGTTACAGGATGACACAGATATCATATGGAGTGTATTTACTATCTATTCATGAAAGATTAATTTTAAGAAAAGGTTTTCAAGTGGGGCCGCGATTCGATGGAATGAAACAGCAGAGTCGATGATTCAGAAGCTGTTTATCATTTATTTACTCTTAACAAAGATTTCTTGCAGGAAAAAGATTTGGAAGAAGCCCGTTGGAACGGTATCACCCTAAAGGTGATTAACAAAGATGTTATGTTGATGAATAAAAAGTTAAAATATTGTTTCAATGTTAGTCTCAGGAGTTATTGGTCCAAATTATGTTATATGGTTTAATTAAATCTCATCTTCAAAATCCGTTTTGTTAATGTGGACCCTAGACATCTTATACAAAACAGGCCATATTTGTTTCTGTGAACATATATATATATATCTATCATAATATTTTATTATGAAAAGTATTATACAAATTTATAATGTTATACAAGTATAGTTTTAATATTTTGTGGCATGAGTGGCTTATTGTTTTTTTTTTAATAAATTTTGATTCCTACCATGTATTCTGAAATTTTAACATATTTCTTTTTCTTTGTTTCAAACATACAGCAGTAGTTTTTGCCATACTTTTGGGGCAAACACTAACTTTTTCGGAAATATTATTCTTGTAATTATATTAAAAAATATTAAAAGATTTTGCTCTTTAATCTTTTTTCTCCATTCCAATAATTTGTAAATTTGATCAGCAAAAAATTTTCGTAGTAAAAAACTACAAAAATGCACTCGAGTGTGATAAAATAAGATTTCTTATGTGCCGCTGGCAGAGCTCATGTAGTATTGATCAAAGAGAAAGAGATGGAACTCAGATTCATAAGTTTTTTGAGACGTGAGTACTTTGCCCCTGTAATTTTCACGTGTAGTGCCCAAACTCCTTCGAATGTTGTAGTAGAAAAAGGGTGCAATGCATTGGAAGAATAGTTGATTCGAGAGAAAACATGTGAAATATTTAATTATTTCAAATTAAGATGCATATTTAATATGTTCTCTTTTGATGTATGAATATTTTTTGTGCATTTAGGCTCATATTTGTGAAAAATGACGTTGAGAGATATAAAAAATCTTAGAAAGGGCATTCAATGTTCTTAATTTTTGGCAAAACGCCGTGGATCAAAGAGAAGTCCACAGACTGCCAGTTTGTAAACTAGAGAATGAGAAACTTTGGCTAGTGATCTTTAAGCTATTGATTGTTATTTATATTAATATAATTAATTGATATTATTTTATGTTTATATTAGATCAACGGGAAAGTTCTGTCCGCTTGTGAAGTGAAAGAAAATAATACATTTTTCATAGATTTAATAATATTTATTGTATAATACAATTATCGTCGCAACTAGGATTGGTCTACATATGTCCCAGATAATTATAGTGAATTAAGTTAGCAAACTATTTAATAGACATACATCGTCATACATACATCTTCCTATACGGAATACAAAATAATCCTTCTTGGACAATAATCCTTCTAGATCGAGCTTGAGCCTGAATAAAACATTGTGTATACGGTGAGACGTCCAGGAACCAAAACATACGAGCATTTGAGACCTAACGAAAAGCTCAATTCGGAGAGAAACTGTCTGCAAATGGATGATTTAAACAAAGCACTGAAAGAAAAAAGACCGGCGATGTTCAAAATGTAGCATATTATATTGCATCATGATAATACCAAACCATGTGCTGCTTTGGCAATTCGTCAAAATATCGCGGAGTTAGGCTAGAAATTTCTGTCGCTTCCTTTATACTCCTCAGACTTCGCTCCCTTTAATTATCAATTGCTTATCTCCGCGCAAATTTTTTTTTAGAGGAATATAATTCATAATTGAAGCATACGTCAGCCTAACACTACTTGAATTCTTTAACTCTAAAGACAAGGAATTTTTTTAAATTGGTATTTACAAATTCCCATCACGCTGGCAAGAGTTCAAAAGCAACGACGGAAAATCTATTGTGTAAAAAATATTATTAAATGTTTGAAAAATGTATTATTTTCTTTCACTTCACAAAGAGACGGAACTTTCCGGTAGACCTAATAATATTAGCGCAATTATTCTTACCATTTCATGCAGAAAACTTTGTATTACTTAGTGGCATTGGCGGAAATAACTCGCCGTGAAGATAGTCCATTATACTAACCTGAATTCTGAAATCCAGTCGCAGTGGCTCACGTTTTGTAATATATCAGATGTCAGAGAAAGAAAAATAAATACAGTCGTTTTTCTTCACTGGCGCGACAGCCCTTGATGGGCTCTGGCCTTCTTCTGAATTCCATTCCATGCCGTCCTGTTCTTGGCTAAGGGTTTCCGATTTGTCACCTAAATAGTTTTCAAGTCTCTTTCTAGGCAGTCAATCCACAAAGGTTTTGATCTCCTTCTTTATCGTTGGTTTAGCCAAGCAGATCTTTTTAGTGGCTCGTTTTATTGAGTACCTTCCCCATTTAATCCTTTATATTACTATAAGTTTAATAATATCTTGCACTTTAAATAGTTTGTCAATTTCCAAGTTGGGTACAATCATTAATAGAAGAAATATATATATAAATTCTGACTGATTTAATAAAATAAAATTGATAAGTTGCAATGTAGTTTTCAAATTTTTTCTCATTTTTCGCATCGTATTTTCGGATTGCAGGCAATTTCCTCTACTAAGCCTTATAAATTATTTTAAATTTTAAATTTAATTTTTTTAGCTCAGATTAAAATATTTTATAATGTAAGGGAGAGGGCAATTAATCGTATCACAGAAACTGAAAGACCCCTGCAAACAAAAAATTGGCATGCGGAGCCTATGGACAATGATAGCATGCATCTGGCGATTTTTTTTCGAAATTCGCTATAAAGTTCTTAAAATTCAATGCAGAAGCGTATTTCTGAATATTTATTGTATAATTTAAGACCTAGGTCTTGAACGAAACTTCGAAGGATAGCGATTCCTGCACCATCTGAGAGTGAATTAATTTTTTAAAAATTTATCTGACTTTTGTTTCGGGCATGTAAATTAATTAGCCGATTTTTGTGTGACAGAAATATTGCTAAAAAATGTTAATTCCCGATTCTTTAAACTTTTAAATTTTCCATCCCGAAATCTATCAATTCAAACAAATCGGTATTCATGCAGAATGAACATTTGGTGTACCCTTTTAAAACAACCATAGAGAAAAATTCCAATTAGAAAACTATATGCAACTTTCTAACCACTCAATCTATGAGGAAAATTTCGGTTTTTGGTCTCTTTTTTATATGTACCTCCTGTTTTAATCTGCAATTAAAATTTTAATTAAACGAAGATCTTACTTTCATACTTCAAATGAACATAATTGTGTCCCAGTTCAGTAAAACAGAAATATACTGAACCAAATAAAATTTCAACTTTAAATGAAATATAATTATGTGAACATTTTCGTACTATAAATAATTTACACACCTTAAATTTCTCTCTAATCAAGTATTTAATTGTTAATATATCTATTGCATTGTGTCTTTAATTTAATTTTCAAAATGAATCAAATAATATCTCTTTTAATTTTAATTTACTCCTGAGCATGTGTAGATCTAAAGTTCAGTTTCACTTTAAGTTTTCAGCTAGATTGGGGATAAAAGCTTGAAATGGTTAAACACTACGAGAAAACGAATAACACCTTTTCGGCTTAGGGAGATTTCCTCTCCACTGCGCATACTTCTAGCGCAAATCACATCAAATGGCGTCATGGTCTGTCATTACTTTCGACAATTTATTTTTAATATGTGCTTTCTGATATCGTTTCTGTTATCGCCGTTTGTTCTTTGTAATAGAATTACCATTATTTTCTTATGAAATGCTTAGCAGTGGTTTTATTATTTCTATATCAAATTGACTAGATTTATCTGTTTTAGATTTTTTCACAACATATGTTTATACTCTCATTTATTGATTACTTATTTGTGACAGTATTTTTATTTGAAGTTCACCCGTGCTAATTACATATAAATCTATATATATGTATTCCAGATATATGAATCTTTTCCATTTCATTAAATCTTTTTGTATAAAGTGCAGCACTTCAGAAAGAAAAAAAATAGTTTTATGTATTAAATTTTTATTCCCGTTGTTTTTGATATTTAAATATATACATAGCCAAAAAAAAACATGGAAAATCAGTGTTAAATACTAAATGAGAGTGATTTCATCAAGGTCACGATATCACATGCAAACGCAATATATTATTTTTACTTATAAACTTTAAATTTAATTAAATATTTCAATTTAATTGCTTAGAAATTTTGGAATTCTTCTAATTTATTATCTGCATTTTTACAGTTATCACATATTTATTTATTAATATTGTCTTCATTTTAATTGTTTATTCAGAGCATTAAATATAATATTTAGGAATAATTATTTATTGGTAAATATCTTACTTTGTATGAATCTTCTGCAATGAATCATTAAACTTGTTATTTATATTCATTAGTAACAAAGGATAAGTAGTAAGAATATTTGATAACGCACTTCAATTTATAGAAGTTATATTTTAAGTACACACAAAATAAATGATCTTCTATATAAAAAACATTCACAAATACTATACAAAGCCGAATATTTTCCTTAGTACAAACCTATAATTATCACTAATATATAGTGTTTGATTGAAAAGTGATTTCTTCACAGTTATACAATTTTTATTTAGTATCGGAATTTCGCAATTTTTGTTATACCTGAAAGCTACTAGCATCTTTTATGTATTGCACTAAATACTTTCTATACATATACACTTTCACGTTGCCAAGTGGTCTTCTTCGCGGACTCGCGGCTTCGTTCTATTCGTCGAATCGTGGGCTCGAGCCCTGATGCCACTAAAGATCCACCGTGTAGAGAGGCTCATGCACGTTAAATGTGGTCCTCCAAGCCCTCCTGATGTCGAGGTGTGTAAGTTTAGAGAGGAAGGTGCCAACTCAGGTGTCATCATGTCTCTTGACCGAGGTTCAAAATTATGAGATCCGTCACCTTGTTCCATCGCTGTAGCCAGCTGTTGTCGGGCAGACTGTCTGTGTGCGAGAATATTAATTTCTGCATCCTCTGTTGGTAGGAGGTCGTAACGTCAATGGATTACAGATTTATAGGCATTCCCCCCAAATAATGAAAAATGGGAAGTATAAGAACTATGACGTCACATTCTGTAAACTCATTGTAAGCTTTTATTTACTTTTGAATATTTGAAAAAAATTATTTTTTGTTCCAATGTGTTCTATTATATCTTACCTTTTATTGTAATAAAAAAAATTGTTTGCCAATAAATGCTGAGTTCAGAAGTAATTGTCTCCAGGGGGGGGGGCGATTTATAGCTCTATGCCCTTTGGATGAGTTCGGTCCCTTGGGCATTCTGCCAATAGCCCCTCGTATTGCTTTTCAGTGGGACGTTAATAAGCAATTACATCACATCACACTATTACGCAGCTAGTCGGCAAAACCTATTTGGGAAGAATCCCAGGAGTTTTTGTAGACACCAAGTTTTATTGGTAGCTTTTACAGCACCTTCAGAACAATATAGCAATATTTATTAACGAGCTGTTTCATCTTAGGCAAGAGGTGAAAGTTCCGAAGTTGGACGCAATGACGCCTCACTATTTCATCTCTATGTGGGCCGACATTTTCTTCAGTTCTCAGCACTAACGACACCTAGTAACAAAGAAAACAAATGAAATACTTAGAGAATAAATGTAGTTTCAGACTCAACAAGCATTCTGAAAACTGGATAACAAGTAAAAAAAGAGCTATGACCATTAAGACATTACTTTTCTTTCAAACATCGTATCACTTATTGAGCGAAAAAAGAAAATGTAAACTTGTAAGTCGAGTTAACATTTACGTTTTTCTGTTAAAAAGATCTTTTTAATACACTATATTTTAAATTATTATCTCTTCTTATTAAATTTTGGATCTAAAATATTCAAGTTTAAAAAGCAGAAATCACATTCTGTACATACGCGTATACGCATACATATTTCTGAAAAAGAAACTTTTGATTTCTCTCTGAAATTTCATTCAATGATTTGAGAGAAAGATAAGAAAAGATAACTTACGTATTTACGGAAATCAGACGAATCACGATCCAATTTGTCATTCTTACGTTTCACCATGAGGGACGGAAGCAGGTAAAATGCATTATCCAATCGAAACAATGAGAGTGCAGTTTCGAGTAGCTGTCTGACGTCGCGGCGAAAAGGTTATCGCAATTGTAAATCTAAAAGCCTCTTCATTCAAGAGTATGACATACCTTTTTTTCCATTCTTGTCTGAATAAGAGATTATCGTAAGACAGTGCAAGCAAATACGCGTTGAAAATATCGAATTTTACGCGTCATTGATTTTTGACAAATGTCTTTATTACTGGTAGCACGAAGCTGTAAAATGCCAAAGTGTTATTTGAAACGCTCAACGGGGTGATATCTACGCAAAGTTGATTTCTAAATTTATTATTTTTACTGTTTTCACCTGTTATATTTAACTCTTTTTTTTTTATTTACGTATTGATTATGTCAACTGCCCTCCATTCAAAAAGTCCTCTTACCACGTTGACAACGACATATTTTTCTTAAACTTCCTTACTTAACTCTTGACTTACTGTGATTGTTTATTAACATCACACTGAAAAGCAACACGAGGGCAAATGGTAACGGTCCACACAATATTGACCCTTCGACAAGTGAAGAGAACGATTCCTGAGCTGGCACCTCCCTCTCCAAACTTACATACCACGCCAATGGGAGGATTTGGGACCACGACCCGAAGATCCAAAGGATTTGGACCTTTTGGGTTTTAAGAGGCATTAGGGCTTGAGCCCACGACTCAATGAAAACAATGTCATATGTAAGCCAATGACCATGATCATTGGCGGCCACAAACACGTTTATGTTAAATAAACGTCGAATTTTTTTCGAATTTATGACTCCTCCCCCAAAAAATATAGCATTTTTTGTAGTAGAAAATTGATATATATTCTAACCTAAAATACAATTTATTTTTATCAGTAAGCAGATTTTGTTGGACCTATTGGTGGTCACACATGTGATATCTCGTTAAACGATCTCCAGTCTTTCCTGCAATGCATCCAAAATTTAAATTAAAACAAAATACTCTCTGATATTATATTTATCAAATCTATTGCTTTGAGGTATTATAAAGGTAAATATTTATATAAAAATAATTGTTAAAAATATGTAAAAATGCTTTTAGCAAAATGGTTTCACGACCTTTCCATGAAAACAGCTTTAGGGTCTTTCTTGACCATCAGAGCGTAAGAACCATATTGAAATCATTTATTGATGAGTATTTTTTAATTTACTCTGAAAAGAAATTCTTGGCCATCAATATCAAAAATATCTGGGAAAGTTATTTCGTATAAATTCTAACAGATATCATGCTGCGTTATTCAAAATTCGAAAATTATTTATGGCGTATAATGAGGCGTGTAAATAGCGACGAATTCATTTTCAACCGTACAATTTTTCTCTTCGTCTTATGACCTGCGTTACGCCGACCGTACGGGCATGAAAACTAGGGCCGACCGTCTGGGTGGGGGTGCTATGCTACGGGGCTCCACGATTGTGGAGGCCCCAACATGATCAAGAATTAAAATAATGTACTCTGGCAAATGAAAACTTTTGACAATATTACCATCGTTGTATGACGTAAAGTTCATTTTAGCGTAAAAATTATTATAGTAGTTCTATGAATTTCGACAATCTTCTCTCAAACTAATTTTTGAAGATGCGAATGATTAGTTTTTTTTTATTTGATTCGAGGAACTCCCGATCATTTTCTCCTAAGTAAACTTTTTAGTCAAGCATGCTTGCAGAACGCTTAAACGTACTTGCCATATTAAGCATATATCGAAAAAGAAATTGCAATTTTTTAAAATTTGTTTGAAGTAATTAATGTATTAGCAAACACAAAATCATGCATTAAATAAACATGTTTTTCGTAATATAAGTTCGTGTTTGTAATTTTTCTTTAACTTTACAACAATTTTTTGGCCCCAAATGTTTTGTTGCACACGTGGCCCTTTGTAGAGAAGGCCAACTTACACTAAAACATCGAAGGTATAACATGCGACCCTGACCATGAAGGGGTTAACTCAAGACTTAAGACTTTAGTTAACCTCGTTTTTTTTTCATGCACATATAATCAACATACAACGGTGTACCTTCAATGGCGCGCGATGGCTACAAACCATATACGTCATATACCGCCGGTGATGCCCGTCATCGCAAAGGTGTTAGTTGCAAGTCAGTGTTCTAATTTTATGTTTCAAGTGATATCTATACCTATACTGAGAATTTTAGTAACATTTTGCATTATTAAGAAAAAAGTTTGAATTTTTAATTCCTCTTTTGACTTTTTTTATATTCGGGGTTATACAGAGTTATTCAAAATGAATCATCTGATTTCAAAATTCCATATTTTCAAAAATAATTTCAGTAATGCGTGAATACAAGGGAAAACTGTGGAAATTTTATATTGTGAAAAATTGATAGCCCTCGTGTGTTATTTGTGTAGCTATTTCATGAAAGCGTTTTTGTAGCTTTGATGGAGCTACTTCTCAGTTGGATCGGTCGCAGTAGACAACAGACTGGATGTTGTACAACTGGCCACCTAAGTGACCTGATATTGTTCCATGTGATTTCTTCCTTCACGGATTTGAAAAAAATAAAATGTGTGCCCCACCATGACCCATAAATTTATGTTAACTTCAATAACGGATTTCTGTTGCTGTACAATCCATTACTATAGAAACTCTACTACTTGTTTGGCAGAAATTGACATCATAAATGTAAATAACGGAAGTTATATCGAACGCCTATAAAAATCACTTCAATATTTTCCCTTTGCATTCATGCCTTACTAATAATTCTGAATCGTTTATTTATGAAAATATGGATTGTCAGATCTGGTTAATTATTTTCAATAAGTCTGTACTTTTTAAATTGTAGTCTTATTTATGTATTGAGGATTCCAGCAGTCCATATCTGTTAATTAAAATATGCTTTTAAAATGGCCGGTAAAAAGTAATGTCGATAATTATTCTGAATTTTTTGAAACACCTGGTAAGTCTGGAAGGAGTGTTTGGTTTTATATTCACTCTTTTTACGCTTCTAATTATTTGGAATGATACTTTTCTAATACTAGTGACATTATTTCCACCAGCCCGTATATGTCCACCCAAATGTTTGCTTACGATAGATGATATATGTCACAAGTTATGGGCATCATGAGATATCTATACCTGTACTGAGATATCATTGTCCGAATTTATGCATTAAAGTTGACGTGATGAGTCCGGACATATTTATTATCTCTACAACAATCCTCATTGTTCTTAAATAGTTTCTTTGTTCGGTAATCCAATAACTGAGTTTGTGATTTTATCAGCTTAGTTAACACGAACTTCAATATAGCAGTGAAAAAAAAATTGAATCGTATATATATCTAATAGTTGCAGTCTTCGTTTAATTTTGAGTAAGACAAGGGCATTTAACAAAGTGAAAGAACGTTGTTGATTATTTTAACCTAAAATGCGAATAAAATCGAGTGGCAGAAGTATTTTAACTCGTTTAAGGAAATTTTCATTTTATATAAAGTAACTGGTTTGAAATATATTGTGAATTTCTTAACTTCTAATTTTTAAATTCAGCTCGCTTTTTTTTCTAATTTTTTTCTGTATTTTGTAGTCCCTTTATTAGATCTTGATTTTTCGTAATAATCAACCAGCAATAGTACATCCAACCCAAAAATTTATCCCAGAATTCCGCATAAAAATGTTTCAAATTTAATTTCACCTCGCGTTTCTTTCACGCGATCTAAAACATCATGCAAATTTGAAAAATTAATCTTTCTGAAAAACAAGATATTCTGAAAGAGTACAAACAAAGGAAACCAAAATGTGTTTCACATTTGCTAGTTTTCCTGAAATTTAAAAAAATGTTATACATCATTAAATCATTAATTAAGTGAATTTTGTATTGAATTGAGGTTAACTAAAAAAAACACAGTTCAGTAAAATAAATATATTTTAAGTCTCATCTAATATTCAAAACTTTTTATGTAGCTTCTTCAGATTATACAAAAAAGGTTCGTGAATTGTTCGAGTTTGAAACAGCTAATTAACCAAAAAGTAAAAATATTTAATGAAATGTGTTTGTTTATCAACGCCGCACTGAGAAGCAACACGAGAGTTACTGACGACGGACTTCGTAATTTTGAACCTCTGTCAAGTGACGAGGACGACACCAGAGCTGACTCCTCCCTCTCCAAACTTTCACATCACGCCAGCTGGAGGACTTGGGACCTCGACAGATTTAACGTGTATCATTCCCAGGTACACGGCAGGTCTTTTGTGGTATCAAGACTCGAAAACCTGAACTGAAAACCACCGGCTGCGAGTCCGCGATCATGACCGTTAGGCTACTAGGACCTAAAATAAAGCGAAAGTGATTATTAAATATAGAATGAAAATTGACTAGGGAAATATGGAATGGAAATGGTGAAAATCACTATCCACTTAAATGATTAATTAATAGCATTTCAATTAATCATTGGAGAATAATCATGAGGTGGTAATATCATATTCAAATACGTCATATATATACTTAAAATTTCAAGTTTTGTACATTTGATAGGATGGTAAATATTTTAATTAATTGAAAATGTACTTAGATATTTTATTGAAAATTAAATTGTTTCGAAGAATTTTTTTTCAATCGATATGTATGAAAAGCTCCTAAATAGATTTATTCAACTTTCGGTTCCTATTAAACTGTTTCTGCTCTTCAAATATGATGATTTTAAATTCTAATATGCATTAATACATATTTTTTTCGATAATTTTCTATTCCGAAAGTTATGAACTCAATTTTTTTTTTCTTTTAACCTCTGTTAGTCTGTTTTGTAAAAACCATCACACGTCTACGGTTAAATATAATAATAAAAAGAAAGGGGGAAATGAGGCTAACTGCTTCAAAATGAATTTTATACGGGAGAGATTATAATCCAATTTGGTAATTTTCACCCTTTGGTTGCAATCTTAAGTCTAATATATTCCTTAAACATGTCTGTCTAATATATTTCTTAAACTTATCTAACATTCTAATATATTTTCAAATTGGTGTTTTGTTTGAATACTGTGAATGAATAGCGGATTTACAAGATGTGTTCAAAATCTTTGTCTATGAAAAAATGATTTTAAACACCGTAAAGACGTTAATCAGCGTAAAGTCACTGCCTGCAGTCATTGCAATCAGTCGAATCTATAATCAGAGCCAGCTATTTTAATTAAGCTTATCTTTGTAATCGAGAATCATTAAACTTCATCCAACTCCCTATTCAGAAATTTTGGAATTTAATTAAGATCTGTAATCGTGAATTATGGAATTTGAAGCAAATCGAACGGTGTTTTAAAAGAATCCTTAAAATTAATCTGGGGATGAAACTATTTTTAAGGTATTCTGCAATATATGTGGGTATCGTAGACAAGGACATTAAAATGAAAAAGAGCATTTTTAAGGCAAAATTTGTTTTTTAAACTACTGAACTTCATTGAATAAACTAATAATGATTACCAGGGTTGAATTTTTTTAAAAAATATTTGGTTCTAGAATGATTAATGAATTTTTGTTTCGATGTGTTACAGTTTATCTCTACATCTCTTTGATAAAACATTACAACAGTAAGTAAAAAAGAATTTTTGCTTCACTTAACTTCAGCTTACTTAAGAGAAGAATTACAGAGCTTACTTAAGAGCATTAATTAAATTATATGTAATTAATTAATCAAATTACGTATAAATCATAAATTTAGTTTTAATGCTTAATGTACATTTTTACAACTCATTTGAATGAAAATAGTATTGAAAAATATACATATTTTTTTCCAATAAGTATCGGGATTGATTTTTCCAGCCAATAGGAAAGAGTACATGGTGGCCTCTATGGGTGGTCTGTGGGGCTGGAGATGTGACGTAATCTAAAAGAACCGTGCCAGTTGCCTTCCAGCCGTTGGAGAGTTTAAAACTCGGTCAAAGGAAAAGTATATATAGTGTTGGAGAGAGCGATGTATTTCCATCCTCATCGTAGAATGTTTTTATCTCATGTAGGGGAAGGTCTGTTGACCTTATGTGCCCATGGCGTTACGAAACTTCATTCTTTGAGTTTGAAGAAAACTTGTCCGGACGCTTTTCGCAGTGCTCTTATAAACTAGACCAAAAGGAATTCCCCGTCTTGTAAATTATTAAGCATTTTAACTTCTGTCGACGTTGGTGAAAAGATCTACCGCATAATCTCCTTTAAGAATCATCGTCATGATACGAAAAAGAACATTCTGAATGATTTTTAAGAGAAGGTTGTTTTTCCGGACATTAATACAATTCATTTGCATTTCTTTCTTGTGATACTGAATTTCGTTTTTGGGCCATTTCCATTTGACGTCATCGGCTGTTTTAGTAGAGACTGCAGATCTATTTGACTTATAGACCCGCATGGGGAATAATAGGGCGCTGTACTAATCGTGATTGATGTCATAGTTAGACACACAGAGAGGCAAATTTTTGCATCGGTGGTATATGCAACCAATAGTTCTAGGCTGTGTTGCTGTCCAATGCTCCGTCTTGATTACCATTTCGGCGGGAGTGTTGTTTCCCCCCCTCCGAATCGAGGGAAGTCAATCGTGAGACCTTGAGCAACGGGTAGGATTAGAAACCTCGATCTAATCTGTCGACCTAGAGAAAACTTGTCCGGTTACTTTTGCATTGCTCTGAACAACTAGGCAAAAAGGATTTCACCTAGGTCTAGTTATTACTTCTTCTACACTTTTGAAGAGAGCCACCGTAAGTGAAAGCGTCGAAAGCGACAAGGTCTTGAGCAGCTATGTACCATCAAATTTTACGTTAGATTGAACAAATCCAATAAAGAGATTTTCGATATACAAGACAATAGACATATCCAAAACGGCATAAGTGACGCAAAAAAATTCAAAGATAGGAGAGAAGATACTGAATACGAATAACGACCTGGACGATGGACAGCTGCCTAAACTGATGAACACGTGGCCAAAATTCAAGACCTTCCAAGACCTGAACAGTGATTGCATATTAATTGTTCGTGTGGTAGCAGATGAGTCAAATTTAAGAAATCCACTGTAAATTCAGTTGTGATCGATGATCACTACAGTGTGTCCCATTACACATTGCTGTGAAGAAAGTATTGACCAAATACAACATCCAACGATGTTCCAAATATCCTACATTCCAGATCTGGTTCCCTGCGATTTCTTTATGCTTCTTAAGACTGGGGTTGGGAAATGTTTTGGCTCGGGGACCTCTTAGAGGATGCAAGGATAACGGCGGGACGTACATTTCAAGATGATTCCACTCAATTAGTTAACTTTCCTTTTCAGAAAAGGTATAAATTGTATCAGAAAACTCAATAAATATACACTGAATAAAGTAGCGGCAGTTTTATTCAATTTCTTAATTGTGCTAATACTATGTCGTCTACAGCTGTCATAATACTTAATTTTAGAATCCTTAATGAGATAAATATACCCTATCACACTTTTCTTCAATTTTTTTTTAAAATCAAGAGTGAGATTTTTGTGGAGATTCTCATTACAGCCTGTAAGGTAATGTTTGTCAAAAAGCATCTATATTTACTCTTACTTATTACTTATTAATTTTCTCCCAAATATGTGCAAACCCAATTGTTAAGAACAATTTCCCAGCAGATGTTTTTATACTTGGAAATTTTCAGCAGTAAAAGATTGTTAAAAATCAACTAATGTCACAATTTTAAGCATTTATTTCACGGTATTATCTGACTACATGTGAATAAGTTCAAGCTGAAGCTCCTCAACTGCTGTGTCAATATTAGCAGTGCCGGGTAAGATAGCAAATTGATTTTGATCTCAATTTTCTTAAAATCCTGATATCTTCTTGATTCTCTCGCCTTCTTCTAAACTCTGCAGATATGATCCATAATCTTACCAGAAACACTTTTAAGCACTTTCTGTTTTCCAAACAAAGGGAAGTGATAGAAAGTGGCTTCATCAACTTGCCTTGAGAATAACCTAGAGTTTTGCTTTGAATGATTTTACGTATGAAAAAAATTTTGGGTAAAGGCGGAATTTTCTAACCCTCTTCGCGGGCTACAAAAAAAAATTCTTAGTGGATCGCATGTGATCCTCGGGCCACTATTTGCTCTCTCTGCCATAGGATAAAAAATATTACGAAAAGGTATCATTTTAGGACGATTAATGCGATTTGAGGGTCTTCGACGGGGTGCTTGGACAGGCTTGCGGTTGTTGACTATCTGTCTACGTATGAAGACTGGAATAAACGCTGAAAGTATTGTTTTGATGCAAGATAGTCATGTTATGAAAATTTTTAAGTCTCTGTGCAAAAATCTTAAATAAATTTCTTTTTATGAATTCAGTCTTGATACTTTGAGACAAATCTTGTAAATCCAACTTAAAACCTCTTAGTCTGAGAACGGTACTCAGTCGAAGAGATCCAGTATACTTGTTTTGCTAAGTTAAGAGCTTAACTTTCTATTTTATATTCTTTTTGTGTACCCTGGGTTAAATCATTTACAATTTCAAAGCCTTAGTCGGACATTTATTATAATATTCTGATATTGTAGACATTCTAATGTAAACTTACGTACAAACGACAATTTCACTATTTGAGTTTCTCTACTCGAATTTATAACACACTATTAACACAACAAAATTTAAAAAGTCTAAATTTATGTATTCTTAGAATTTTGGAAATCTTACACAACAGACGCATATTTTAACCTGATTTCTTTGATTAAAAGAGCATAGTACCCGGAAAAGGATCAAAATAAGAAGAAAAAGCAGTAAATAAAGAAGAGATGATTATATAATTATATGGTGAAACTGGAGAATGTCAAAAACTTGACTTCGCCATCTGGGCTACAGCGGAAGAGAGAGAATTTTTCCTTGTTTCAAATTTATATGGAGGTATTTCCTTAGATCTTGTGATATCGGATGAAGGGAGTTTGTAGGATTTTGGCTGGAGACGTACAATCTGTAAGGATTATCTTTGTAGGTCTTCAATCCTGGGAAAAGCTGATTGAACAGATTTTACAAGCGCGGGATATCATGAATTAAAGAATAAATTGGAATTGTATCAGAATATAAGAATTAACTTTGCACTGTGTGTTAAAGAATGTGAAAAATTTAGAAAACAAGTTAGTTTTAGCTGCGTCCCTAAGCGAGTTATTTAAATTTCTTTAATAGTGTATCCAATCATTTCATTGGCCTACAAAACTTTTGACCGCTTTTCTCAGCTTTTAAGCTTTTCATTGCGGCTAATGCTATTTCTTACATTGTTTTTGTAATAAATATTAAATTATGAAAATGCTTTCTGGTTATTTTGTAATATAAGCTTGATAATTTTGTGTATGCGTATATATAATTAAATAATTTAGATAAAAAAAATTTAATTCCACAAAATTATATATGTATTTGTTTTTTACCGTTTTCCAAAGTATGTGATGAAAAATTATAAAACAAAAAAATAACACGTATACAACCAATCTCATGCACAGAATTGTGCGAAATACTTCAACGAATTGAGAAAAAAATGCGGAAAAATATTAAAATGTGTAGCAGTTGTACGAATTTCTAAATACTGAAATATTTTGAAACTTAAATATTAAATAATTGTTTGTTTAAAATAACGCTCTTTCGAAATGTGTATTTTATATGTGTGGAAACATGGTAAATAAACACTTTTTCTTATTTAAAAATCTATAAAATACCATATAGCACGGCCGTGATTCGGAACACGTGCACGATTAAAGAGGGTTTACTATATTAAAATTCAAGTAAACAATCGTTGTTCGGACATGTTGCTAAACTTGCGTATCAACTCTTCAACATTTGTTACGATTGTGTATGAATAGTTTTGAACCTTTCACCTCACAGTTTCCCCAAAACATCCCCGTGAGAAGCTTACCTTCTTTACAAGTATGGGAATTATGATTCTGAGGTGTTTTAGTTATGTTTTCTTTTCCTATGGGGTTTACTGTTTTTGGTAAACACGGGGGAGCCGCACCCGAAATTGCTTAGCAATCCTTCTCTATTTTTTTTAAATCTTCTTGATAAAAATTATATTTTTATCTTTTTTCATATTTCCTAACGTCTAAATCACGTATATACAGGGTTTGGCGCATCGCAGAAATATTTGACTTTTGCATCATAATACCCACCCCCCCCCTCGAATTTCACTCATTCATTCGTTACAATTCAAAACTGTATAACAATTGAAAAACGTGAAATTAAACAAAAAAAAGAATAAACTATGTTTAAATTGTTTTTATATTTAAAAGTCTTTGCATGTAAATAAAGTTATTTTTCCAAGTTAAAAAAAAACTTAGATGATTCAGCTAATAAATCTTACAGCAGATCAAGACACAATGTTTCAATTTTCAGATAAAGACATTTTATATACATAAATAAGAATAGGTAAAAATGATTAACATTAACTCTGAAACTTACGGGGATCAATTACCCTATAAGAAACCTTTTTTTTAAAATTTTATATTAATAAGAAAAGTTTTTATTTACCATGTTTGCACACTTATAAAATACGCATTTCATAAAAAAAAACCCGTATTATTCTTTTATTACTAGTGTAATTGTGTAATTTCTAGTTTTAGAATAGTTTTTTTTATCAGACCCTACGAAAAACATTGAAAAAATAACAGGTGTATCCAATTTTATAGATTATTTTTATTTACCTAAATCATATTACAGACACAGAATTATGAACATATTATGCAAAATAAACAAAAGAAATTCAAAACTTTATATTGATGAACAAAATATCCTTAGCATCTCAAATACATGACAGATATGAAAATAATAAGCTTTAATATTTTGCACATATATTTAGAAAAGTCTTACAATAAAAATTAGGAAACTTTCTTTCGATATTTCAATTATTTTTAGGGTTCTATTCTCAAACGATTTGTATGATACATTCATCAGTTTTTCCGCCTAGGAAGGAAATAAAGAACCCCAACCTTGGTGCCAATTCGCTTGGCGATTTGGCGACTCATTATTGTATATTTCCACAGATAAAATGACCTTCAGATAAGATGAAATATAGATTTCCGTTCAAGTTTTATAATTTTAGCATATACCTGTTCAAAAAGATGATTCCTAAACTATCATCGACAAATTAATTTACTTTATATTAATATTCATCATCTGTAAATTTTTTTATTTTCTTGAATCTAGCAACACTGCATATAGAAGCACGTGCCGAATCACGAATTTACATGTACTTTTAACAAGTTTATTGGCAGCGGCAATGTAGTAGTCATGGTCACGAACTCGTTGCTGGTTTTTTCTCTGAGTCGTGGGATCGAGTCCTTTTTCTCCAAAATGCTCGCAGTGCAGCAGAACTGATGCACGTTAAATCTGTCGAGGTTCCAAATCTTCCTAATGGAGTGGTGTGGAAGTTTGGGGAGGACTCAGATCACTAGTCACTTGATAGACCTAGTCACTTGACCGAGGTTCAAAATTACGAGGTCCGTTGCGAATAATATTTGTGTTGCTGCTCTATAAGCAATCATTCAAATCAATGAATATATTATAAGTTTATTTTCTTGCATCTGGCAGCATTTTAGAAGCACGTGCCGAATTAAGAACCTCACAAATACCTTTTATTAAGTAAGGATATACATGAGGAGCTATTTGTCTTAGGTAATGAATGAGAGCATTTTGCTGGATTTTAAATTCATTGGCGAATTATTTGCTCTATTTTATAATGGTTTTATTAATATAAATTTCAACTAAATTTTTTTGTACCTGTCCTACAAGACGACCCAGGATCTTAGGGGCTTTTATTTATTATTCAATTATCGTCTTATCGGTGGAAATGTACGGTATCTAGAGAAAATTATTAGTTGCTAGAAGAAGAGTATTTGTTCCATTTATATCACCTAGCCTATTGATAAAAAAAGTGCATTTAATGTACGTGACTCTTTTATTATTTCTCTTTGAACCATTAAGAGTGCTATCAATTTTGTCCCGGCGTTACGAGAGCCGCGAATGTCATTATGGGCGACCCATTTTTCTGACGATTGAACATTAAATTAAATGATAAAATCTTTGCAGAACTGTAAAAGAAGTTACTCATTATACAGTGACTAACTTGCAGGGACCCTCTTCAACAAGGGCTAAAAAGAAAACTTAACAGAAGCAAAAATTTCGGAAAAGAGTTACTTTTCTTTTCACAGCGAGAAATTCTGTCCTTTATTCTTTTTTCGACTCGTTAAAAGATGTAATCTTTTCTTCCAGCTTTGACGATGCTTCATGTTATTTAATAACTGAAATAAATTACTGTAAATATTCACATAATAAATTAATTATTAATTTTATGATACCCAATATTCAAAATGTTCTAATGTGCAAATAACTAAGCACTATGAAAACACATATGAATTCCTATTCTGGGGGTATGAACAATGTCTGAAATGATAGATTTATAATGTCTTCAATGATATATTACAGATTATGAAAAAATATCTATTGTTCATTTTAGTAATTAATAAAACATAAGTTGTCTAGTATATTTTTAAGCACACTGTGAAAATAATATTAAAAACGATTGATTGCTTCTCTTTTTTTTAGAAATCGTATTTGAAGCACTTTTTAAACACTGTGAAATACCACATAAATATCTATACAGCAAGCAAGACAAACTTTCTACTGATATTATATACCTGAGCAAATTAATTAGGATAAAGTAGGAAAATCGTTTTTTTTTAGAAAACTATGCTTTTATTCATTCTCCACATTTAAAAACATTTTCTAGTATGACGCATGTCCTCCCTTAGCAGAAATGAACTCTTTCAGAAGTCTTAGCATTGACTTCACTAGATTAGTACACAAGCTCTTAAGTTTATCATCGTGAAACCACATTTGAATTGCATTGTTTATCATGCATTATTTTGCTGTACAATCCATCATTTGTTGTACCATCATCTTCACAATATTCCACAAGTTTTCAATAGGATTTAGGTCTGGTAAATTTCCAGGCCAATCAAACACTTTAATTTGATTTTCCAGCATAAAAGTCATTACAAGTTTTGAATTGTGACAAGGAGCCAAGACATATTGAAATCTTTCGTTAAAGGTTTCCATGAATAAAACAATCTTATGCCGTAATGTTCTGGTGTATATAGTCGATTACATCATGCCTTAAACAGGAATTTAGCTTCCAGTGCTATTTGCCGTGAAAAAGTCTCAGACAATCTGCTTCAGCGGGTGTTTTACAGTCTGATAGATATGGTCCCGTCTCAAAGATTCACAATCATTTCGTATTTGTTGAAATGTATCCCTGCACAAATTAATGGGTTTCGTCAATGAAAACTATTTTCTTCCAGTCGTCAGCAGTCCATGATTTGTAAATTTTCTCCCATGTTAAACGTTTTTTCTTCATGTTAGGAATTAAAAATTTATTTTCTTTGGTCTCCTTGCTTTACGGCCAGCGTCCAAAAAGCCCACACCGTACAATTTAGCAACTCACATCGAAACTAGGTATCAATAAATCCGTTTGAAGGTCTGAACTTGTTTTTCTCCGATTAATTTTGTTATTTTTTTATTAGAATTTTATCAGTTTACAGTATTTTTCCGCTTGCACCCACATCTTCCTTTCCTTTTTGGAGAGGCTGATCTGCAATACTTTGAACGATTCTTGAAACACTTGATTTACCTACACCAACTGCAGAAGCTACTTCTCTAACAGCCATAGAAGTGTGTTCGTTAAGAGCTATAATTATAACACGCTTCCTTGTCCATTTTTGAACACGTGAAAGAAAAAGAGAGCAAACACTATTAACTAACTGCCTCACCAAAGGCTCACAACTGAAGAATAGGTAAGTACTTCTACACTAAAACCAGTTAGGTCGATCAGTCACATCTATTCTAAGCAAATAAATCCAGTCAAAGGTGGTTCACACTCAGTCTAAACAGATAAAATTAGTTTCAAGTGGTTTCAGTCACATCTTCCAAAAATAAATAGCTTACAGTGTAGTACGTGAATATGAATAAAGCATTAAATGAAAAACCGGAACACTCAAATTCAAAGAAATCAATAATTTTCTCACCCTATTCACCAAAGGGAGCGCAGGGAAAGATACCATGTATTCTTCCGCACTGAGATTGGACTTTCCTCATCAATTTTAATTTTGCTTTCCCCTCTTTCCTAGTTTATGTTGCTGACTACTCGAATTACGAGCAGCGAAATAAATTCATTTTTTTTTTAAATATACATTTGAAAGAGCTTAAAAAAGTTTCTCCTGGATTATTTTCTCCGATCATTCAAAGTATTTTTATGATCAATTTAGTTTACCGGGTGCGAGGTTTCAGATCTTTAATAAAAAATTTAAAAATCAGAAAAAAGAGTAACTCCAGAGAAACCTTTCTTTTTTTTTTTTTAATGCTTTTTCAAATACAAATTAATCCATATAATTAAAATTGAGGGTGGCAGTAGAAAACTCCATAGGATTGCCATTAAGCATGGAAATTCGTGGTGACGTGTCGATGGGAGCTTTCATTACTGAAACGGGAAGAATTTCCTTTTCATCTTGGTAATACAAGATGGAACTCGGCAAATGTTTTTTTGGGGAAGACCAGGTAACAAAATTTTAAGCTGGCCGGACTAATTAGCAAACTCGATATTTACATGAGTAATTCTATTCACGGAGCGTCAAACAAGAATATAAAAAAAAAAAAGTGTTCAGTGCAATGTCTTACAAGCAAACGATTTAGCCTCCAAAGGTTCCAACTTTTTTTTTTTTGCAAGTAACTATTATTCAATTTTTTTGTACAAAGGTTTATGCTAACTAAATTATTGCTTAAGTTTATGATATATGTTATACATTCCAAACAATTAAAATTCTGTTTTAAGTCTTGTAGAAAATATGACGTCAATTGTCGTATTTGCCTTATACTATTGTCGTGTAGTATAGTGTTGATTGATGCGAAGATCTAAAGCATTTTTTTTTTAATCTTCAATGAACTCATTCGCAAAATTTGGGCTCAAGTACGGTTTTAAATCGATTATATTATTCATCACCTAACATTTCGTATTAAATAAAATAATAATAAATAAAATAATTTGGTTATTTCCAAGTATATTACTGCATTCTTTGTTGCATCATCATCTGTTCGTTACATTCCATAGAAACTTCTACCGCACAAAAACAATGCCAGCTTTTAATGACTAGAAGAATAAAACGAACGATTATGTATATGCAATAAAAATCAAATGATTCAATTAAACGTTAAAATATTCAAACGAACAATATTTCTTTCGAATATTAAAATTAGAGCAAACGAACAAATTATTAAATTGAATATACTTTCAGTTAAATGTAATTATTGCTGCCGTAAAATGAAAATAATATATATATATATATATACGGCGACTTCAACTGAAACTGAAAAACTATTATAAATTGCTTGGAAGGAGTCAAATTACATTAAATATTATCTATATTCAATACTTTATTCAACATTTTGAAAAGTGGTCGGAGACGACATTTTGACATTTTGTGGTTGTAAGAAAGTAAAAGTCCCTTTGTGGTGGCTAACGAAAAACAGGCTCATTTTTCTTAAAATTAGAAAAATGATATTTCTTCATAATATTTATATGTACGTAAATGTTGGCATTTACAAGAAAAATGTACCCATTTATTAATAAACCTATTATAGAGCTGGTGAAATCTTACGATATTATGATGAATGTAATTGTTTCTTCTAAGGAAATATTTCATCGTACTGGATGATTAACTGGGCGGTTAACAAAAATCTGCAATGATAATTTACATAATTCTTTTTCCAAAATGTCCTTCCACATTAGTAAGTACTCCCAAATACAAATAACAGTCTTTAAACATATGATTTCATTGAATTTATTTATGTTTCGAATGACATTTATAGAATTGGATTAGTTCCATTCCTTTAAACACCATTTTAAACATATCCTCATTTTGCAGATCAATCACTTTCATTTGAAGGGTTGTGGGAAGTTCCTCAACTGTGCAGCCAAACAATTTTGAACACGGAAATGTTTTCAGAACTTGCATCAAGATCCTAAAAATGTTGTTGCAAATATGTTTACTCGTCCTAGAGGATACAAAGCGTAACTTGATTAATTAACTTTTTTGTCACGTAAGAGCAATTTTAATCCACGGCCGTATTTCGTCCGTGGGTAATAGTTTACTAATCCCTTGTCAAAATGTTATCAAAGAATACAGGATACATAATTCGGGAGTTTGAATCGTCACCTTCACTTAAGGCTCCCGTCTACCGGCAATTTTGATTTCGTCAGATTCATGTTAATCCTACGAAATTTCCACTTTCGTTCTCGAGTTTTTACTATTTGATCTATTTGAATGCAATAAAATGTATCTGAAAGAGTACAAAAATAATGAAGGCTTCTGCGGAATTACTTTTTTTTCGCCAATTCTTAAAAGTATTTATAAGGACTGAAAATCTCGCAAACGAATCATTTAAATAGGGGTGAAAATATTTTTAAAAATTGGAGGGAAAAAAATAATTCTGCAGAAACCATCATTATTTTTTGCTCCTTCAGGTGCACTTTATTGCATTCAAATGGATCAAATAGCAAGGATTTGAAAACGAAATTCTAAATTCGATGGGATTAACATTAAGCTGACAAAATCAAAATGACCGGTAGACGGGAGTCTTAAGGCCAACCTACCGTCTGCCTCGAAGCGCAAAAAGTAGTGGTTCAGGATTTCAGCACCAGATGGCAGCATAATTTAGCACTGCTGGTTGTATATACCTCTGAATCAAACTTGCCTATTTGTTTGTAACTAGAACACCCACTTATAAATCACGTCTAGTAAAACACCGGCCATGGGGACAAATAGACCCGCCATCTGAATTAGAGACAGCTAATGATGTCAAATGGAAACTTTATACAAACGTCATTTTAAAAGGGAGGTGATACAAATCATTTGTATAAACTGCTAGAAAAATGATCTTCTCTAAATATCGTTCAGAAAGTCCCTCTAATTATGATAATACCGGAGGAGGAGTATGAAGCATATCCGTTCAACATCGATAACAGGGACTGTAAAACACCCTGGTAACTGACCTATATAAATTCTCTTCAGCTCGGTTGTCAAAGGCGTCAACTATGGACATCCACCGAGTTTTCTTTGGACCCAAATATTGGGAGCTCGAACCACCACTGTCACTCAAGATCAAGTCCGTTCACCATGAGGTGAAAAATAATACCTCAAAGAAGCCGTTAGAAAACATCATTGTACCAAAAGATTTTTTTTTCTTTTCAATTTATGCTTTGTATATTTCGTGATTATTGGAGTTGCCACGTGCAAATTCCAACGAAATAAAATTAAATTTAATTTTGTAATATCTTTTCTATTTATTTTCAACAATATATTTTTGGAATGTCATTTTTGAAAGTCTTTATAACTTTACCCCTAAGATCCCCTTATAAAAAGCTTCTAAATTAACTCCATTTTATTTGAACTTTTGAATAGGAAGTTTTTTAATCCTTTTTTATGCTGTTTTGAAACGGACAAAAAAAAATTAAATGGGCATAAATTCAGAAATATTACATGAATATAGACTTAATGTACCTCTATGTTTAAAAGTTCATGTTTTTGATTGTTTGATTGGTTGACAATAAGAATCAAGCACGGAGATTATTGGTGATGGACCTCGTAATTTTGAGCCTCGGTCAAGTGACGAAGACAATATCTGAGCTAACACCAACCTTTTCAAACTTCTACATCACGCCAACAAGATGACTGATAGTTCAAATAATAAAGATGTGACAATTAAAGTCAAAATTCCATAGGATTAACATTACGTTCACAAAATCAAAATGGCGGGTAGACGGGAGCCTTAAGGCTCCCGTCTACCCACCATTTTGATTTCATCAGCTTAATGTTAATCCTATGGAATTTCGACTTGAATTCTCCTATATTTACTATTTGATCAATTTGAATGCAACAAAGTGCATCTGAAAGAGCAAAAAATAATGAATGCTACTGTGGAATTACTTTTTCCCTCCGATTTTTAAAAATATTTGAAAATATTCTTTAAAGACCGGAAAACTCAAAAACGAATGATTAAAATAAGAATAAAAATACTTTTAAAAATCTTAGGAAAAAGTAATTCCACAGAAGCATTCATTATTTTTTGCTCTTTCAAATGCACTTCATTGCATTCAAATTGATCAAATAATAAAGATGTGAGAATGAAAGTCGAAATTCCATAGGATTAACATTACGTCCACGAAATCAAAATGGCGGGTGAACGGGAGCCTTAAGCCTAAATTTATTTGGTTGCCATTGATAAACAATCAACGGAGCTGTTGCCTATTAAATCTGTTAAAGAAACAAGTCCTCCAAAGGCATCGTGTGGAAATTTGGAGAAGGGGTGCCATCGCAGGTGTTATCTTCGTTATTTGACCGCGATTGAAAATTACCAAGTACTTTGCCAACAGCCCTCATGTTATTTCTAAGTGCGACTTATTAAATAATCTATCAAACAATGATAAACAATTGTACTCGTTATGTGTTTGGTAAAGCAATAAAATCAATCAGTGGTGTAGGGATGGGGGATATGGGAGTTATAATCCCCCCATATGGATTGCTATATACTAAAATTTTAAAATTGAAGTTTTTTTTTTTTTTTTTTTTTTTTTTTTTGTTGTTTTTTTTTTTTTTTTTTTTCCAGAAAAATTAATATTCGAAATTCCGTAATCCCCACAAACATTATTTCCTCCTGAAAAATACACATTAAATTATGAAATTAATTTTGAGACATGAGTTGAAGTGGGAGGAAACATCCCCCATGCAAAATGTCTCGCTATATGCCCCTCAATATTATAAAAAAAATATATTATGTCATCAACCTCTAAATTAACAGAATCGATAAATTAAGAGAATCATTTGTAAAAAATAAATAGCTTTTAATACACATACAAAAAACTGTTGTCGTTTTTATTCTGTTTCAAAGTAAGGTGGCGGAAATGACGTCTTTAGTTTCCCATCGAGACCGAATATGAGGGCGTATTTTTCCCCTCTTCTCATTAAACTGCAAAACTTCTCAGAGGAACTGATGTCACACCTCATTCGCACTTCCGCACTCTCTTTTCGAAAAGAGGAACAACGTTTTAATGAAGTCATATTTGTTTACGCTGCTTCAAACCGATGGTTTCCGGGTTACTTTTTTATAATTGAGATATATATTTCAAAATTATGGGAAATGTTAAGTGCATTTAATACATGAGTTGATTTCTCATTGTCACCAATTGGTATTTTTCTCGCTACCTATTGCGGAAGGTTAAAAGGTAATATATCGCTTTTCATTTATTATTTTTAGAAGCTTATCTTTAACTTGCTATATTCACATGTGTGTAAAAATTATGTCTCTCATATTCAAAATTCGTACTCGGAATTCCAACCCACTTCCTATTATCCGATTGAGCTCGAATTTTGCTTACATGCATAGTTAACTCCGATGACAAAATACGATACAATGGTATGCTCAAACAGGGACGGATTTAGAGTGGCCCCGGTTTTGCACTTGACAACGTTCAATTCAGTTGAAATTTTGCACACACACAAATAGCTCATAATTTATTCCCCGGTTAAGAAACTTTTGGATTAAGAAAACAACGTGTTTGTGTGCAATTACTGAAAATGTACATATATGTAATATTATTTTTCTTATGCTTTGTATAAATATAATCTTCATATAAATTAGAAAAACTAATTTTTCTTATGGCTTGTTTTTAAGGTTAGCTTTTCAGACTCCTTTTGATGCCTCTGTTTTTTTTTTTTTTAATCTTTTAAATGGTTTTCTTCTCCTGACATTGTAACTTTGTTTGGGTCAACACTTTAAAAGCTTCTTTCTCACATTTTAAAGCTCTCGATTGAGCTGAAATATTCTGTACACGATTGTTTTGGATGACAATACGCTAATTTAGTAAAATTAATAAGAATTGATTAAAACTAATTATTTAAAAAATTAAATTTTGCGCCAAGTTTCTCGCCAAGTCGCTAAACTGTTGCCAAATTGCTCCCCATCTTCAAGACAGGCGAATGTTACTTAAAATTTAAGGAATAAGAAATTATCTTACGTAAAATGTGAAGTTTGAAAGAAACCCATGTTTAAAAAATTCGTTTCTTACCGGTGTTTCATCAGATTCTTCTTCATCAACAGTTACTTCTTTTTGTGTCTCAGGTGAGAGATATTTCAAAGTTCTGTTCAGCAATGACTATCTTATTCAAAAAAAAAAAAAAAAAATTCTAAGATATTTAAGGACATTGAAGTCTGAAACAACAACCAGAACCAAATTTTCCAATCAATCTCGATGAAGATCCATTAATTTGTTCTTATACGAATAGATTTTGGTGGGGGGGGAAACGTATTCTTGTACCATTATTACATTTTTAAAACTTATTCTTGCGCCAAATTATTACTTCCTCTTCTCCTTCCTTTATATATAATAGTAACGAATAAAGAATACAATATACAGAAAGTCACATAAGTAATAGAAACCAAGCTATTTTATTCAGATCTAAGAATGATAGAAATTCAGTCCCTAACATATTCTGTCAGTGGCCTTACACGCATATCTGATCTAACGTTTAATACAATAACTTAATGCTTATCTTAGCGAAAGAATCAAGTCCCAGTCCATAGAAGGTTTATAGATGAGGGTTCGAATCTCTGACCCCTTGTAGATCCTCTTTTTGATCTTTCCTAAATCTCCTTGTTCTGCACACATATGATACAGATTACTCACATTGTTATCTTCAGCGTACTGTCTTTAACACTAACTAAAATGCAAACCTCCGTATTAAGCGATTCACTGCTTACTATTGCAACTTCTCAATTCTTTAAGTAGATTCGAGTTATTGAACTGTAACTAAATCACTTTTTCCCTTATTGGGAAAGCTTCAATGCAGCGAAATTCCTTTTAAAGTCCTTAAAGTGTCAGTTGAAAGGGATAACACGATAGTGATTTTTTATTAACATCACATTGAGAAGTAACACGACAGTTATTGGCGACATACTTCAGCCTCGTTCAAGTGACGAGGACGACACCTGAGCTGGCAACTTCATCTCCAATGTTACACGCTATGCATTCCGGAAGACTTGAGATTCGAACTAGATTTAATGTGCATGATCTCCACTACACTGCGGCTCTTCAATGGCATCTGGGCTCAAACCTAAGACTGGATAAAAAAAACAGCGCCGGTCGTGAGTTTGCGACCATGAGCGCTAAGTTACCGCGGCCACGAAAAACGCAAAAGGCGTCCCATCCTAACTTTGCATAAAAATTGTGTTCCATTAAATTGAAAAAAAAAAATCTTTTTCATAGTACTAATCTAATATATATTTGTAGTTAAGTTTTTGAAAGATTGTCAACAGCTGTTTCTATATATTCCATACAAATATAAGTAAGGGAACTTTAAAAATTTACCCATCAATGATAGATTGGTTGTTGCTTTAATGCTTTTTATAGTAATTAATATAAATTTTAATAAACATTTTGTTGGCTCAAAGATAGATTTTATTTAGATGCTAATTGTTAATCCCAAATCGTTTAATTTTTCCCAATGCTGCAAGACTGTCTTTAATGTTGCGTGTTTTAGCTACTTATTTTTAATGGTTAATATATTCGTCATAAATAATAAATAAATAAGAGAAAATGTGTGAACTGTAATAAAAAAAATGTGCGTGTTTGGATCTTTTAGACATCTGATTTTAGTTTTTATAATAATTAATTAAAATCAATGAAATTTATTTAATTATTAATTAATTTCCCTTTAATAAATTATATTCTTGTAAAGCTTACCAAATAATTAACCTCTTAAAAATTAGTTTATTAATTTAAAATTATAATATTTCAAGGATCTGAAAGAACTTAAAAAACATATCGACAAAAATTGTAAATATCACATATAATTTATTCTTCTTTACGAAACATATTGTCCTTCAGCAAAAATAAAATTACAAAAAAACCACTTTTTCTGCAATTTCTCATCTATTCTGTAAAAAAAAATTCTTATAAATAATAATAATAATTTTATTTCAACTTTTTCCTCATCCTGTAGCAGCCTTTTCTCCCAAAATTACTTCAGTTTGAAGAGAAAAAGAAAATTGTTTCGAAGTTGGAAATTAAGAGAGTGGAATAACTGCTAACGTGTCGTCACTTGACCTTGGTTAGAATTAAAGTTTTAGTTCAATCGCAAATAATTTGCTGCTCATTCTTCAAAATGACCACATAAATCAAAATGATATTCTTATGATCATATCTCTTATTGTCTGATCTAAGTTGAACTCGGTTAAAATTATGTCAATGTATGGACCATATGATGCATTTTTTGGGATAGAAAATGTGATTTAAAATTGAAGTGTATTGTGATAACGAAGGTAACAATAAAATGTATAATCTGTACATTATATCAAAGCTATTTGAGCAGCTCAATTTTCCTCCGACGCATTATATTTTTAAAATTTGTACAGAATACCAGTAAAGGGGAAATCACCGATTTGCACTCCTTTTCTATGAATTTCAGCCACTATTAATCCGTACAGATATATCTTAAGTATCTGCAGTAACATTCTTTAAAAGGCAATTGTGGTTTGGCACATTCAATTATCCGGCACCGTCTAGCTGTTCACTTTCGGATTTTTACGTGAGGTTTCGGAAGTTTGTCGACCCTTACGGCGACACAGCGTTGCTCTTATTTTCCCTAATGTATATCGTAATCGTCAGTTTTCATATCAGAACAGTATTTCTTGTTTTCTTGAGCTGCGGTTGCCTATTTTTTTCTTTTTAGTCTGCATACTCCCAGCGTGCTCGCTTCCTATCCGCGTGCCCCCAACCAAGAATCCTCCAGTTTTCCCCTTCCCACACACAATATGATTAATCCATTACAAAAATTCCTAAAACCGTTTTTTGTTTTCCCTTTAAAAAAAAGGTATATTGAATGATATAAAATGATGCATTTTTTGAATACTTTTTCATTTTTTAAATAAGCAAAAACAAATTAATACAACGTTTGAGAAAAAAACAAATTTTAATATGATATTTTGGACGGCATTGAATCGTAAAATTTTGAGCAATTTGTTTCAAGAGAGAATAAATACAATCTTACAAGAAGAGAGGATGAAATACAAGAGAAGATGAAATACAAGAGAGGATGAATACTGCCTTCAATTTTCTTTTATATGTATTTTTTACGTAAATATACGAAAAAGCTCCAGGCTAGCAAACGGCAACAAATACATTACTGCGTTTTTAGAAAAGTTCACCATATTTGTTTCCATGACGAAACCAAACACTTTTTAGGTTCACCATTCCGCCATTGAAGTAGTTCTTCACGGTGGCATCTGAAGCGAACTTCAACAGTTTCTACTTTCCAGGAATCGTCAATTTTATTTATGATAATTTTAATAAAACCCTCTATCTACTTTTAAAAACTATTTTTAGTACTTAAACTTTGTTCTTTTTTTTTAAATCCCTACTGTTAGTTCACACTCTCCCTATATATATCTTGTTCAAATTTTCAGTCGTTAATAAAATACTTTTTATTCATCCACTCAAGCTCAAACACACTTTTTAAAACCTGTAGTGGATGACACTTGATGTTAAAACAGTTTTTTCATATATTAATTAAATTTAATTGGGTGAAAATGCAGTTTGGCCCAACCACTCAGCGCGATTTCAAAAATTGCCAAACTTAGCGATTTTTTTGGCTGAACGTTAAGTCCGCGAAGTGGACTAGGGTAGCCACATTTGGCAAAATACCGCTAAATAATTCCTGTCGCCAAGAGTGGTTGGGCTAAACTGCATTCGAACCATTTAATTTACCGGATGAATTTCTTTTGCCACTTAACATTGTGTTTCTGTCATATGTATATACACATTTATATTAATTGGAATTATTTAATAAAAGTAACTTAAAATAAAAAAAAAAAAATTCTTTGTTGACTTGAGTATGAATTGATTTTAATTTTTTTTTTTTTTTTTTTTTTTTTTGATAATACTTGTTTTTCTCAACTTTATGGCAATCATAACTGTTTCCTCTTCGCGTACCCCCGAATGGTCTCTCATCTCTTTTAGTACTCACACCCCTGATTAAGAACCAGTGTTCTACAGAATAATATATTCCGTTTTCGTAATATTATAATTGTGTACATACGATGTACTTATAGATAAATGTTCTCGAAGCCCAGAAGGTGTTCTTTAAGTTCTAATAAAACTGTCGCAACTGGTTTTAATTATCATTGTACTGTCTTAATTTTTTTTTTTTTCGTGTGATGTTTTTTTTTTTTTTTTTTTCAATGCGAGAATGTTCAATTAATCAATGCCTTAATTTAATTTTGTAGTTGCTAGAATAAATGCTTTGTTGGATCGTCTACACAGTTTCAGAACGTTAGTAGACACATTGAATATAACTTTTAATCGTTTAATTTTTTTTCTAGAGTAATTTATCTTGGGTATTCACATTAAAACTGTCTTAACGCTCTATAATCCGGTATAATCGCTATTCCTACATGGACGCGGTTCCGAACGTGTCGAATTAAAGGGTGAATACTGTATATCAGTTATTAAATAAATATTAGACTTTTTGAAAAGTTTTTTTCAATAATGTCCTGAGACTTTTTGGAACACTATTTTATTTTTCTATTATAGATAAATTATTAAAATATTCTTCTCTAAGAAACGTCCTATTCATTTGAGATTTTTCTATCATCTGAATCTTATGGTCCATGAAATCAAACACATCACAAATAATTTATTTGCCTTTAAAACTGCCCACAAAAACCAAAATTGGATTCAATTATCTCAATCTGATCTCGAGAAACGATTAGTTTTTGAATACCTATTCTAAAAATGGTATACATTTATATAAAAAAATTATTTTGAGTTTTCAACTCTATAGAACTTCTTTTTACTATTCAAAATATCCAGGAAGTATTTTCATTACATTCAATAAACTTTCCAAAACAATTTGAACAGTTGATTAATTTTGGTTACTTATGAGACAAGGAAAGAACACAATTTTTTTCTTCCGTCTAATTAAAGTATTCCAAACTTTTGTTCAAAATATTTACACGGAAACGTCCTCTTTTCATTTCATATAAATATTCGCATAACAACATTTTAATAGTTAGCCACGAAGCAAATCTCTAATAAGGAAAAATGCATTCATTCCTGAACCAAAAAATATAGAAAAAAATTCTTTGCATTCAGAATTACCTATTCCACGTGAATTAAACTAGCTTTTACAATTTTTGTTTGCTTTTCTCCTTTACATTTAATAGCGCTCTCCATTTTGTAGCAGTATTATTGTTCTTTGTTTTGGACGCCAAACGATTTTTTTCTTTCTTCTCCAAGTATAATCGTCATATGCCGTGTCCTTGGATAACGTATAAAAAAGCTCGTTTTATTAGGGTTTCGGAATGGGAAACATGGCGTCATTGATTCAATCATTCGTTCAATATTGCCAATAAAACTCGCGATTGAGCTGAAGGTAACACAAACTCGAATATGTCAACAAAACATATACATGGAACGATCTAATTCTCTCGTAGTTATTTCATGTCATTCATATGGCGAAGATTACATTTAATACTTCTTTTCATGAAACTAAAGTTTACTTAAAAAAAAGACAAAAATTAAGCTATTTCATTAAAAGCCACCCAAGGGGCTATTGTTTTAAGTGGATCACTTTTGGCGTACCAGATCACTTTTCAATATTTGTATCGTTTGCTTCAATTTTAATTACACTTAGCTCAAATATATTCAATTTAATGTGTTTATCGTTTGCTTTAATTTTGATATCGGAAAAGTTACTATTGCTTATTTCTTGATATTTCATCGTTTACTTTAATTCTTTTGTTTAATTCAGTAATTTAATAATAATTATTTAAAAGGTGTACCTCGGGTGGCTTAAATCTGTTCTTTGTAAAACTTAGCATAGAACTTTTATTTTATTTTTATTTGTTATTTGTTGTTGTTGTCTCAATCTAAAAATTTTTGTTGTTACTGTTCTGAAATGAATCTATAGATTCCTAAATAACAGAATGTCTAATAAGAGAAAAGGTAAAATGATAATGCATAAGTTCAATAAATTTAATATCAGACCATACAATTACTTAACGATGAATCTTGAAATTTTAAACGACATTCAGATTTTTTTTTTTTAAAAAAAAAAAAAAAAAGATTAATTTTTTGAACTAGTACCTCTCTTTCACTCGCTAATTTGCCAAGCCATGCCAATGCGCTCAGTTAGATCTACCTGTCTATCTGTCTCTCTCTTTCTCTCTCTCCATCCATCCATCCATCCATATGTGTGTGTAATAAGAATAGAATTTCACACACACACATTAAAAATAATAATATAAATGAAAATATTACAAAATTATGAACTAAATTTATAAAATAGCACTAATTATATTTCAAATCAAAGAAACCAATACATATACAGAGAAAAAGAAAGAAGCATGCATGAAACAGAGCACAAAGAACATTCCAATATTAAAACAATAAGATTGAAAAATATTCAATCCTTACAACGACATTTTACATACAACAACATTTTTAACAGTAACTATAAAGATTTTAATGCAATTAAAATCAAACAGCCAGTAATCATATAGAATATGAAACTAAAAGTATAAGCACCGATCTCACAATTTACTTAAATTTTAATTGTAATTGAGATAATTTCACTAATAAACTAATATTAAATAAAAATCTGTTAACTCTAAATCTACCGACATTTTATGTTTACCAATTTCTACCACTAGCGTCAAATGTTCTCTTTTCAAATAAGCGTTATATTCTTCTCCACTTGATTACAAATAATACAGATTTTAGCGGAGGCAGTAAAGCACAAATTGTAATTGTAATGACATGCAATAATTTGAAAACATTTATTTATTTGGATTTTTAGCAGACGCATTTGAAAAAAAAAGGCCAAAAATTTAAAAATTATACTTTACTTCAGTAATTTGCATAAATGTCATCATTCAGATAAAAGTAAAATTTATTCGTCGCTGCGCTTTTTAGCAGATGGAAGATCTTTCCTGAGAACATTTTGTACAAATATATTGTTACAAACAGGAGATGACGCTTCCCTTCAGCGACTATTTAATGAAGGAAAAGAAACATTGACGGACATATCAGTCCGCTAATTAAGATTAAGCAATGATCCCTTAACTTTGCCGAAGGATTTGGCGATAACTTTGGCGACTTGCCTAGATACTTGGCAACTTTGGTGACAAATGGAAGTTCCCGAATGTGTTGGAACTAAGGCGAAAAATCGACTGGGAAGAAAGTTACGGACTTTTCATGAATTTTCGATGTGACATCACACCTGGCCGGAATAGGAAAAATACGCAGAGCTGGTGACAGTTTACCTGCTTTTGGAGTCGAGTGCTTGGCAATTTTGTGGATATTTGTGCACAGTGAGAACTATTAAGCTGGTAAACTGAACGTTTTTATAAGTGCTGTTCTGTATGTGTTTGCGCTTCTGATCTGCACAAGGGATGTATTTGTTCCTATATCTGGTGCACTAATCTGTACAAGTCCTGTCTTTTCTGTTTGTGCTGTTATTGTACAAGATCTGCTACCTGTGTGTTATCCTGAATATTTGTGAGTAAAGGGATATTTGTCGTTATTCTCTATTTTAGACTTTTACTTCCACACACTCAGGAATTTTCATAGCGATATTTTTAACATGAAATACATATTTTTGTGATTTTACTTATTTTTCCGCAATATCTCATTTGACATGTCTTCCGTCTTTCAGAAATTGTAGTGGTTCCTGATAAAAGTGGATAATAGGGAAATGCCTGTAAGAACCTGTTGCGTGAGTTTCATTAGAAAAGTTGTAGGTTTTAATCTGCTGATTTAGGTTTGATTCATAAAGTCGTCTGAAGTATAGTAGGCATCAAAAACATTTAACCTAATATATTTCACATCTATAAACACGACAAATATATATATATATATATATATATTCATGATAATAATGTTTTAAAATAACATTCATTCAATCTGTTTTTCTTTTTCTGAAAGATGCATCTGCTTCTGTTTTTTGGCAAAACATTTCATTCTCTTTCATAAGAAATGTCCTTGCTGAGCTAAAAATATTTCTTTCCCTCGTTGTTTTGAACGTAAAAACATATCTTACTGTTTGCTTCATGGATTTAAGTATTAGTTAAGCTTCTTATCGCTTGTGGGAGATCATAATAAAATGACGTGATGCATCTAATTAAAGACCTTAATGATCGTAACAATAATTGAAACAATAATAATGACAAATTTAGAAGATTTTTTTGCAATTTCTGAAGCCGTCTTTAAGTAAAAAATTAAAATCTTTCCTTTCAAAAAATTTTTAAGAATTTTCTGTGATTGTTTATTTATAATTAAGGGGAAGTTATATTCCTTTTACGAGATTTTGCAGTTTAGATACATAAATTTGAAAAAATAATTAGAAATGAAAGTGTAAATCCACTTCAGTCACATAAGTCATTATACACCTTCTAAAAATACGATATTTAAGAAATTATAAATATTTTTAAAAAATTAAACTTACTCCAACTTTACATTTTTTTGTTTAACGGTTTTTTTTTATAAAACTAAGTGATAAAAACTAATTTACCTCTCCAGAATTTGATAAAAAAGAAATTAAAACTCCATTTCAAAACATCTACAAACAGAAAGTAGTTTTGTAAAAATGAAGTATATGATTTCATTCTTATTTAAACAGGAACGAAATAAATTTACTTGTCATTATTGAGAAATAAATCTTAAGTATGCGCAAAGCCACTTGTGTTGTTACAGTTACAGTAAAAATGGCACAGATATAGAATATTTGTTTTGGCATCTTAATTCCATAATTAAGTGTGTGACGTATTTCCTTCATTATTTATCTCTACTGCCATCTTAAAGTTTAATCGTACTGTCAATAAGTTTAAAATTTTGATTGAAGATACGTAAGATAAAGACAATACAGTTTATTACCAAACAAAAAAAATGCAAGATCATTCTATCTCTCAGTTCCCTCTTAATTTTGTTAATCATATTTTATATTCAAATAATAAAATCTTAGCTTACCAAATCACTTATTCCGATTCAAACACTTCTTATTTATAACAAATTAAACTCTTATTACTCTAACTAGGAGTCTCTTCAATGCAATTTATGAATATCTATTGGCTTATCGTTATCCTCTATCTCCCTTATCTTTCCTTTCAATTTTATTTCGTTTATATATCACTATCCCTAATTCAATTCAGAACACTTCTTATCTTCATCTTATTTACATAAACATGCTTCATTTGGTTGGTACTGTGCTGTAATTGAATGCAATTCAAATTACTCTAAAGTCCTCGAGGTTAGAGAAGACAAAAACCACGAATAGCCCAACATCACTAGTTCAAAAGTAATAAAAATTCTTCCGCTGAGAAATTGAAAAAATTGTCGTGAAAAGCTGATCTACTGTTCAAATTATAGCAAGAAGTTTCGGAAAAACAGGATGGTTAAAGTCCAGTAACGGGTGTCCCTTGGCGATTGTGGCGAAAACTTGGCGTCTTAGAAGAAAGGTCGCCTATGTAAGCAGTGACGTCAATAAGACGTTGCAAATGAAAAACAAACCAAAATTTAGAGTTTCCACAACCTAAATCGCGACATTTAAATCGTTATCGCATCCAAAAGTCACTGATTACCAAAGGGCACCCAATACCCGACTTGAGCCAAACTGGGCAAATTTTTGAAATTCTAGTTGTAGACGACAAAAGATTTTAAAATCATCCAGATTCTCGATGAGGGAAATAACGTTAAATCCGAAACTATCCTATCTTCAATAAATGGAATATGTTGCTATGACAACTAGTAAGGTGGTCACAGTAGCCTAGTGATCATGGTCGCGGACTCGTGTGGCATCGGTTTTTGTCGAGTCGTGAGTGATTCCACTAAAAACCCACCGTCTAGCCGGAGTAGATGCACATTCAATCTGTTGGAGTTCTAAGTCCTCCCATTGGCGTGATGTGGAAGTTAGAAGAGAGAGGAGGCATCTCAGGTGTCGTCCTGATCACTTCACCGTGCAACGTTAATGAATCAAATCAATCAACCAATAATTATTAGTTATTGCGGTAACAGAAGAAATATCCGATCTGTTGCATTTCTCGGTAGAATTCTGCGAAGAAAATCATTTACATCCATAGGAAAACAGAAGAAATGACTGATCTTTGCTAATCGATACATTTATAAGGATTTGGATTTTTTTTTAAAAAAAAAATTGTCCTTTTTATCAATGAGAGTAAATACAATACTTTCGAAAGTACTGGACGAGGTAAAATTTAATAGCGCAGAAACGAAAAATTCAATCTCCAAAATTTCTTTCTTTCTGTGAAGTATTCGTATATTAGCGGGGGAGTCGTGGTTTGGGGATCAGTGTCAGCTTTTGGTGTCGAAAAATTAACATTCACTGAAGGTACAATGTATCGTTGTAAATACTTGAAAGGTATCGAAGCCATCTGTTAACAGTTAAAAGTTTGGAAGCCAGTGGACTTTTCAGCATTCAAATTAAATGACAAAAATTTTAAAGCAAGGACTCAATTACAAAGCACCTTGCACCACTCCACACTCTTCCCCTGCCGCCTGATTGAATCCTTTTCAACACGTAGGGGAAGAACCTGAGAGTAGTAAAGTTAGAAAAAATGGTGTCTGGGATACAGATCGCTTAAAAAAATACATTGTTATAAGCGCGGTCTGATATTAAACAGATATCACACAAAATCTTATTGCCTCAATGTCTAGGAGATTGCAAACCGTATTTGATTCTCAAAGCCAAGTTGCACGATATTTAATTATATTCAATTTAATTATATTGAATATAATTATATTAATTATATTCACATAACACTAATTAGACACCCAAGGGGCTATTGTTTTAGTTGGATCATTTTTGGCCAACCGAATCACTTTTCAATTTTTTATCATTTGTTTCAGTTTCAGTTACTTTCAGCATAAATATATTCAATTTAATAATATATCATTTGTTTTCATTTTAATTACATTTAGCTTAAATATATTCAATTTAATAATTTATTGTTTTCTTTACTTTTAATATCGGAAATATTTACTATTGTCCATTTCTCGACACATCATCGTTTACTTTAATTCTTATGCTCAATTGAGTAATTCAATAATAATTATAAATAAAGCTCACTTAAGGTGGCTAAATCTGTTCTTTATAAAACTTTGCGTAGAACTTTTTCATTTTTTATTTTATTTCTTTTTATTTTTCTTTATATATATGTTATGTTGCGTGATTTTCGTTAAATGAATTATTTTTCGGTTACCCGTTTAAAATGTTTCTTTTTTTTACATAAATATACGTGAATGCAATTTGAATTTCAACATAAAAATATATAACAACTTTTCATTTCTTTTAATTACATAAAAAATTACCATTTTTGAGGAGGTATGTTGACTTTCGTGACTGAGTACATAAATGCAAGAATATGTAAGAATTTGACGTATTTTGCTTATGTTGTTTGATAAGTTTCTTCCGCAATTACTATTAAGTTCAATGTGATCGTTTAATTGCCATGAACTACACATTTAAATATCACATTTTAAAATTAATGGTAAAACTGTTTTCTAGATTTTTGACATCATTTCTTCAATCTGTGAGCATTAATGTAAATGTTTCTAAATTTTCTTTAAATGCACTTTTCAAAATTAGACTGAGTTTATATGGTTACTGTCAAATGCATCTGGAAAAAAAAACTTTGTGGTTTTTAGCACCTTACTTTTTTATCCAATAAATAAAAAAATTGTTATTTTTAATAATATTATTATGATTTTAATATTTGGTTGATAACCTTAGAATTTCTCAGACATTTTTAAAAGTTGATTTTGTAAAAAAAAAATCTGTTAGAGATATTTCTTTCCTTGTTTTATTAATTTGCATGCAATCTAATTATATTAAATCAATATAGTGGCCTAGGTTAAGAAGTATCCTTTAAAATATTGTGCGGTTATGTTCTCAAATTTAGAGGTACAATTGAATAAATATTTAAATGATTTCAGTGTTTTATTTAAAATAAAATCAGCATGTTATGCATATTTTAAGCATATAATATAAATTGGTGTGAAAAAGTTCAAATTTCCAGTTTTGAGTCGCTGTAGAGGGGGAAAGTTGCAAGATGCATACTGAAATCTTTTGATCACGGAAATCGTCTAAGTAATCGAAATAATTTAGAATTCCTCTGCTTCCCGGAATATTCTTTAAAATTTCACTGCTGTATTTTTTCAATGCTATATTGCAAAAAAAAAAAAAAAAAAAAATTCACAAGTATTGATAAATAAGAAAAAGAGTTTACTTCTCTGTTTCGAGAAGATCTTCCGATTGAGCCTATCCCTTAAAAATTTCGAAAAAAATGCAATATTTTGACAACTTTTTGTAAATTTTAAAAACAAGTTACTATTAGTTTTAGAATGCATAGTGACGGAAGAAAATAATCAAACAACTTGAATGTATTTTTTAAAAAAAAAAAAAACATCATCGGTAGTTCAGTATTAACGTTCGAAATACTAGATATGATGTCACTGCCCATTGCGCAACTGGCAACACCGCTCGAGAATCCCGTTCTAGTAGCAGTTACTCCCATACGGGCCTCCATTTTGTATTAGTTGCTACAAGTATTATGTCTGTGAATAAAAGTCACTCATGGTGTTTGTGAATGAGAAGCATTCTGCGTTGGGTGTCGACTTGGTATTAGTCTTTCTCAATAGTGTTTTGTATTCATCTATTCTATTCAGTTCACTTGAGAAATGGATTCGTCAACGTCCAAGAAAATTGCGAGACTATAGTCCTATATTTGAGCGTCCCTCTCTCTCTCCCAGAGATTTGCCACTAAATAAACACCCCACGCACGATATTGAGCTCCGATGCTCTTTCGAAGAGAGATTTGAGTAAACAAGGAAGCTCAACAACTCAAAAGGGAATTTTGCAGTTGTTAACAATTCAACGGCACAAAAAGCGAATAACTGCTTTGATAAGATGTCGATCCCTGTAGTTACTTGTTATAGGATTTACCAACTCGTCATTAACTTCTGTGATAAGTATTGTAATCTTAGGAAATCTTGCAAAGTAGACAAGGAAAAAAACCAGACTTAAATAAAAGACTGATGAGTTTACAATCCAAGCAAACTCTTTGATGTCTCTGACTGTAAATTCGCAATGGAAGATTATCACTCTTGTAAAAAGACACCATATCTCTGTGATTATCCAATTTACATGAACTGTGTATGTGTGGGAAACCTAACACAATTTCCGGCATTGATCAAAGGTTAGTCGACCTTCATAAGAAGAATGGATTAGGAACAGTTGGTACTTCAGATAGAAAGAAGACAACGAAATTGAAAACTATAATTAAGTGAAAAACTACACCTAAAATAGATGGAAATTTTCAAACCCTACAAGGCGTTAGAGACGATCTTTCTTCTTTATATGAAATACGGCCAGGTTATTCAGCTGACCTCGGGATTAATGAAGAAATATTGAAGATGGGGCTTACTCTAAAAGCTAAAGTACTAAACAGCGATAGAGATACAAAGTATTTGACTACGTAACTACTGTTATATCATCCAATGTCTTGAGTATGTTTCAAGACATTGGATTAGCATATAAAACTGTTACTATCATTGTCGGCAAACAAAAAATTAGAAAAGAATATCATGTGATTGCTTATTTAAGTCGCACTTGAAGAAACATGAGGGATATTGGCAATGGACCTCGTAATTTTGAACATCGGTCAAGCAACTAATATATATTGATTCTTGAGTTTAAATCGGCGATGTTCCCCAAACCATATGTAACACAAATAAAACGTGTACTTAAATAGAATATATTCAATTTTTACCACTTTCGGGTGCAGTTTATTTAAAAGAATAATAAATCTTTGTAGAAAATATAATAGAAAAAACGTTCATATGATTAATTTTAAATTCTCGAATTTAAAATGGTGGATCAGAGGAAAATGCTGAATATTCCTTCTGTCAATTTTCCTTGAAACTAAAGTAACAAATCACGCAAATTAAACAGAAGATGAATACAATAATATATTTTATTTGAATTACCGTATATCAAACACAAAGAAGAATAAACTTTCCGAAAGAAATTGCATTTGGTGATTTCCTTGTGCACACACGCATCGCATTTTAACAATATTACTGCTTTTTAAATGGCAATCTATTGTTTTCTTGTATAGCATTATTCAAAATAAATAATTTTATTTCAAAGTGCTATACTTCATAAATAAACGACACAGAATGATAAGTTGTACATGAATGCAAAGGGAAAATGTGGAAGGTTTTTTTTACAAATGTTCGATATAACTTTCTTTTGTTTCCCGCATAATGTCAATTCGATATGTAAATTCCTACCAAATGCGCAGTAAAGTGCCATTGGTGATTGGTTGTACAGCAGCAGAAAACTGTTGTTTAAGTTCATGTAAATCCGAGGGGTATGATGGCGCATACACTTTATCTAGAACAAACCCGCAAGGTAGGAATCACAAGAGGCCATATCAGGTGGCTTAGGTGGTCAGCTGTGTTCTATCGAGTCATCTGGTCCAATGTGATTGATCCAATTGCGAGGTAGCTCTAAGAAAACATCCAAAACAGCTTTCGTGAGGCTATTTTACGAAGAGCACATAAAAGTCATTTATTGCTCACATTATAAAACTTCCACATTTTTTTTTTTGTATATTCATATATCACATACCATTCTGAGTCATTTTTTAAAAATATGGAATTTTTAAATCGGGTAATCATTCTGAATAACACTATATTTAAAAATTTTATAAGATTAACATTACATTCCGGAATTTAAAATGGCGGATCAATAGAAAATGCTAAATATTCCTTCTGTTAACTTTCCTTGCAAATAAAACAACCAATCGCGCAAATTAAATACAAGAGAAATACGTTAACATATTTTCTTTTGAATTCCAAACCATCACCGTATATCGAACATATAAACGAATAAACTATTTAAACAGGAACTGCACTCGGTGATTTCCTCGCACAAACACGCATCCCATTTTAACAATATTACCGCTTGTTAAACGACAAACTATTCTTTTGTTGTATTTAACCGAGTTAAAATTTCAGATCAGACAACTTTATTCCCATTTCTGCGAATTCCGATGTGGTTTCTCAACGGAGCGAGACACGATGTGAGATGGTCTTGTGGCCGACCTTGAAAACAAAGAAGTGTCATTCCCTTCTTTGAAAACCCATTATTAGGCTTGTGTCCGCCGGTTGTTGAGTTACAGGAAAAAGTTACCGGCCCATCGTTAATGATGCGTTCCAGTTTGGATTCTTTCATTTGTCGATTTGCATGCGCTGTTCCTGCCCATTGTGAACCCGGTTTTGAGGAGGAAACTATTGGGTTTACGTTTGAGCGTGGCCGTGCTTCGCTTTTTCTTCCTCTTTATAGTGTATTTCTTTTATTCACGATATCAATGTCATTATTTTCTTTTCTGAGTACGGGATGAAATAGTTTCATAAGTTTGTAAGAATACTGGATACGGTCTGTTAACGGTTTATTTTCAAGGTTTAGTATAAAACTAGTTTTGGTGATCAATTTTAAACTCTGCTAACTTGAATCGATATCTATGTTTTATTTTTCGTCATTTGTAATTTGTTTTATCAGATTTTTTAAGAAAATATGTATTTTCCCATAAGATGTAGGGGTATCGTTCAAGTTTAATTATTACTAAAATGTAACCTAGATATCAAAATAGATTCTGTAGAGTAATGTATCCTTATGTACATAATGCTGTAAATTTCAACTATTCATGTTAATTTATTCGGTTTCTGAAAGTCGTAGATTGAACCAACCTGCAGGAGGGAGAAGATAGAGTTTGTAATCTACTGAGTTCTGTAGAGACAGCCTTCGAAAGATCGAGAGAAAAAAAATGGGAGTAATGTATATCTCTGGTGAGAGAATATGTATAGGAGAAGTGTCAAAACAATAATAAATAAAAATTAAGTTTCCATCTGGATAAATTTTGTGATAATTAAAAGTTAATTCTCATATTGGTTGAGTGAGGGAAAGTGAAATTTAATAGGGCAAGAGCCTGGTGTCGTTATATTACGCCAAACAAGATGTAACTGTGGTCTGGACGTTCATAAAATTGGAAAAAATATTAAAAGTTTGATAAGGAGAGTCGAAATTACAGAAGAATCATTAGGGTATCCCGGTGTGTGTCACCCGCGTTTACCAAAGACAGAAAATCCCAAGGTAAAGATCACTAGGGGGCCTTGGAGTCTTGATATCTGTACTTACCAAAAGAAGGTCAGCCTCTGAAGGTGTAATACTTCTAGACTATCGAACAAATCATTTAACCAAGGCAATATGAAGTTATATTAGATATACATTAGAGAGAGTGAGTGAATGTAAAGGTTATTGGTGCAAGAGTCAGATGTGGTTATGCTGCGCCAAACAAGATTTAACTGTAGTCTAAACGTGAAAAATTGAAAAAAAAAAAAAAAAAAAAGACAATAGAGAAGGAATAGGGGTTGAAAATAGAGAATAATCATTAGCGAAACGAGACTGCAGGTATCTTCAATCTAAAGTTTCCTAAAACAAAAAAAAGAAAAAAAATCCAAATTAATAGCTGTAATTTACAACATTACGTAAATAAAGATAAATTAATATGCAGAATAAATTTGTATCCGATATATCATGGGTGTTTCCTTAATAATAAATAAAACTTTACGATACTACACTCGTTTTAACTCGTAGATACGAAACTTTTGTTATTCTCGTAGGTTGAGTGTTAATGTATGTTAGTCGAAACTTATGTCTTTGGATGATTGACGAATCGATTGTTCGTTTTTCTGAACTCAAGAGATTTTTCTGAAAATGTAGCACACACACACAGTTTTTCCAATATAAATACAAAGTAAAAATAAAAATTAAAAAAAAAAAAAAATACACGCACTAATGGAGTGATCAGCAGTCTAGCTTATTGTTTCTAATGAAAAAGTATTGCATAATAGACATTCTCAAGGTCTGTTTCTGTTAACAATGACACAATTCCTAAATGAAATTATGAATTGAACACTCAATTTTTTGCTCACAGTAACGGTTACAAACAATCATTTCAAAAGACAAATATTTTTACTGTTAATACTATACCTATCATTTAAAATAAAAAATTTTGTTATCTGATCGCAAAAATGCGCTCTTATAAAATGTAACGTTACACTGCTTAAAAATACTGTTGATTTATTTATTTACTTAGTTCTTCTACCCTGATTGTTCGAGCTACATTTTTAGAAGGCTATCAGTACAAAAACGTCATTGGCCCGTTCAAATTAGTACGTTTTCCATTCTCAGTCAGTAAACAGCTGTTTCATCATAAATGCTCTCGATTATGGTAATCATAGCCATTAAGTGTGACGAAATAGTTCCAGTAAAGCATTGACTGATTGCTTGGTTTTATGGGATATGGAACCAGTAAGGCATTAAAAAACACAGTTTACTATTTATACTATGACAACGCACGTGAAATCGAGTTTGCTGATAACTGCGTATTGCCTTCTTTTTGTTAGAACTAGAAGTGTGAACGGAAGCGTTGTTACCACTGTTTCAGTCTCGGGTTTTAATTCTGATCACCCTAGGAGGCTTGCCTTATTTTGGTAAGGAAAGGGAATCATGACTGCGAAGGATCTTAGTGATCTTTTATTTTCCTATGTGGTTTGGGAAACATGGGTGTTTCTGGTATACCCTAGTAATCCATCTCTATTTTCAACCTTCCTTCCTGTCAACCAATTTGTATCTTTCTTCCATTTTTTTTTCAAAAGTTTAGATCAGAGTTGCACTTTGTTTGGGGCATGACAGCCATATTTGGCTCTTGCGCCATTAAACTTCATCATCACTCACTCACTTCACTGAAGCTCTCTTCACTTACCTTCATTCGGGTGGAGACGGACTTGTGGCCGGCGGTTTTCGCTGAGTCGTGGGTTCGAGGCCTGATGCTACTAAAGACCCACCGTGTATCCGGGGTTGATGCACGTTAAAATTCCTACCTTTGGCATGAAATGGAAATTTGGAAAGAAAGATAGTAGCTTAGGTGTCTGTCCCGTCACGTGACCGAGGCTCATATTTAAGAGGTTCGTTGCCAACAGCCCACGTGTTGCTTCTAGAACGATGTTAATAAAATCAAACCTTC
>BMAW01056395.1:0-20789 GCA_019974015.1 Nephila pilipes
TGTGTGTGTGTGTGTAATGATTTAACTTAATTCACACTAATTTCTCACTTATTTTGATTTATTAAATTTGCCCATTCTCTCCTTTAAACGATAATGTTCATTCGTATTTCCTGATACAATTTCTATTCTTTTTAATTAATTCAATCACTCTTCTTAAAAAATTCGCTGACAATGCTCTCTTCTCACGGAACAGACCTGTAGGGATGATCCCTACCAGACTTTGGGTCTATACTTATCTTCCCTGGAAGTCCCTCCATTCAGACAGTTTGGACTCTGACGCTTAATTGAATTTTCCCTCATATAAATAGCAAAACACAGCGAAATACGCTCTCTTCTCTGCTCTTCTTATTAATCTTCTTATGCTTCCCTCACTGATGATCATCTGAGATTTGTATGGTAACTTCACTTCGGCCTTTGGTGGCCGAAGTCCGACTTAAGTCTGCTACAATATTTAAATAAAAGTATTTCGGCCATGTATGGACTGATTCATTACTATTGAACAATAGTTAAAGAACGAAGCACCAAGAAGGAGTTGTGCTATTGCGATAAAAATTGTTGGATAAATAGACCATACAGAGAGAAAAAACAAGTAAAATTTCAGAACAATTGACTGATTTACTTCAGAGTTTGTCCGTTACAAAGGGACAAAGCTAATGAGCCGTTGATCTCCCTCTGACCTGAATGCAAACTGGCACCTGGCGTGGCATAGACTGATTAAAGTTCCCGGATGGTTCTTGCGGATTTTCATGCCAAATTATCTCCAGCTGTTGGGCTAAATTATCAAGAATCCGGGATGATTGCAATCGCCTTCCCATAAAGTACTAAATGTGATCTATGGGAAAGGGATCAGGTGACCTAGCTGGAAAAGGGAGTGTAGAGAAAGCTGGCAGATAATTCGCAACACGTGCTGAGTGCGACTATGCATTATCTTGTTGAAAAGTACGTCTTTAGTGTCGCAAAAGAACTGTAACACAACCAGTCGTTGACTGTTGATTGGAGTTGTTGAGTTTACGTACCGCCAGTGTGCCAGAAATGACTACCAAAGGAGTCCGACTATCAAAGAAGATGGTACCCTAGACCATAACGCTCTATTATAGGCCTGTGTGACGTGCGATAGTAAGGGCAAGATTCCCACGCTGCCCTAGAGATTTCCAGACACGTCTGCGGTTATCTTCAAAACACATTTGGAAACAGGACTTATCACTCAAGACTATACATCCCCAGTCAGTGCAGTTCCAAGTTGATAGAACTCGACACCACTGTAATCGGACTTGACAGTGTTCAGTCCTGAGAGGTAAGAGACGTAAATTCCGCTCTCTCAACAGTCTGTCGAGGGTCATGTTGGACACATGTGTGCAGGTCACACCATGGATAGTTGATAACAACGAATTCGGTGTTGAGACAACTGTTCTGACAATCGCTATGTGTTCCCGTTCTGTTGAGGTTCTCGATCGACTGTTGCCGTTCTGACACTGATATCTGCCGTTGTTGACCAACTATTGCCAGAATCGTCTAATCGCCGCATCGCTTCTACCCAGATGTCGAGCTATTGTTCGATTCGTCCAACCAGCCTTCTCCATTCCGATAGTACGACCTCTTTCAAATTCTGACATCTGCACGTAATGTACACATTAACAGATTTTCTTTTGGGATTCAGTTAGATCTTCAAGAGCTTGTCATATGTCTAGTGCTTCAGCTGTAAAAATCGAATTGATATGATTTACTCTGTAGGCGAAAGATGTATTTTTCGTGATATCTGCTATTCATGTCATACTTTGATTTTTCGATGCATCCGTAGCTATTAGGAAAAAATCTCTGAATCTATGATTTACTATTTCCACAAATTATTCCTTATATTATATGAGTTAATAAGTTTTTATTTTGAAATCGAAACTCCTCTGTATAGATCTCACAAGGAAGATCTGTAGAATATGTCAGTCTGGGGATTGATATAATTTGTTTTTCATTAATGCCCAAAATACAAAAAAATATTTTTGGTGTTGTTTGTGTTCGCTTCCAGAATTTCCAGATTTATTGTTTCAAGACTAATACACATCCATAAGCTAAAAGTTACCATTTGATATTTGAGGTATAAAAAATTTATTAACCAACCGTCTTATTTTATCAGAAATTATTTCCTGATTAGCCAGTTGTAAGAGCACGATATTTGGAGTCCATTGTAGGAGTCCTAATGTAATTCTTTGAGCTTTTGTTTGTATAATATTGAAAGATTTGAGCTGAGTATCAGAACTGGTTATTTATGATATGACAAGTGTAGTAAAAGGTACTACATATACTATTGTTAGTTAATTTAATAAGATTTGTAGCTCTTGGGCCATAGTGTTTACATGCCATGCCTTTTAGAGCATTAATTTTTTTAAAACTTTATTTTTCATTTGACTCATCATAAAAATATTTTGCTTACGTTTAGAAAAATATACTCCTAAATATTTAATAAAGGATTTCCATGGGAATGGGTGCCCAGCCAATATAACAGTAGGATATATTTGAATTCTCTTATTTAAGTTCGTCTATTGTACTTTTATCAGGACATTGAGTAAGTTTCTAGCATTTGCACCATTTTGTGATTCTTTCCAGAGTATCTTGTAATTTTTATGGATTATATCGAGAGAATGAGGAGAGCTAAACTGAGCACTCGACTCTTGTTTCTTAAGATATCGTACATGTAGATTGTAAACAATATTGGGGGAGAGAATGCTACCCTGAGGGACTTTTTCAAAACATTCATCTTCGATGATAGACATCCTCTCAATCGGATTTGAAATGATCTGTGTGAATGAAAATTGAAAATCTAAAGTACTGTTTTTCCTGCGACACCTAGTTGTAGACATTTATAAATAAGGCCATCTAAATACACGGAATCATAAGAATTGATATCCAAGTTAATTCCCACGAAAACTTTCTTTCGCTGCTTAGAATCTACTATAGCTTTGTGTGTAAAGTATGTTGCAGTTCAACAATCTTTAAATGGAACAAATCCATAATGTTGTGAATGAAGTTTTCTTGCTATTATCAGAAAATAAGAGATGCGACTAGCTAAAATTCTTTCAAAAGTTTTAGAGAAAGTAGAAGTTAGAGCTATTGGTCTATAAGAGGATATTGTAGTTTTATCTTTTCAGGGTTTTGAAATCGGAAGGATAATTGCATGTTTCCAAGACTAAGTTGCAATCGAATTCTCAGATAAATGTTGAACATAATTAAGAACAATAGCACGTTGACTGATATTCAAATTTTTGAGGAAAGAAGCTGTAATGTGATCTGCCAATGGAGTAGTGTTTTTGGATGCTTGTATAGTCCTATTTAAGTCCAAGATATAGAACGGTTTATTTAGTATATTGTATTCGTTGCTGAGTATATTTAAAGAAAGCGGTTCATAGGAAGTATTATTAGATGTAAAGAAGTCGGCAAACATATTGGTCTAAATTTCAGATTCTGTGATATATCTATTGCTAACTTGAAGAAACATATTGTGATCAAATATAATCTCCCTTTGCCTTTTTTTATATGAAATCTAAACTTACTTGAATATTGCTTGTATTTATTCCACAGTTGAGGGGAAATATCATGAATGGTAATTTTTTGGAAAAACTTCTTGAGTTTGAAGAAATTGTTACAAATGTTGTTTCACCATGGTGGAAATGATCTGCTTGATAATCTAATATATCGAGTATTATTTTTAATTATTTTAGTCATGGTTTTAGTTAGTTGTGTCTTATCATGCTCTTGGTTGGTAAATGTATATTGTGCTTGATTCATTACTTATTGCCAATCTACCAGTTTTATATATTGCTTATTCTACTTGAGTAATGAGAACTCATTAACGATGGGGCAATGATCGTTTTTAAATGAGCAGTCTGAAACATATATATTAGTGTGGCCTGAATAGGTTTATGAACATAATGTAAGATCTATTAGAGATGCTGTACCTATATTACTTCTATACGTGGGAACAGTGGTATTGAGGATAGTAAAATTTGAGTCAGTTAATCAATCGACAAAGTCTTTACTATGTTTAGTAGAATGATCGGATCTTCACATTGGATGATGGAGGTTAAAGTACCCAAAAATGAAGGCCGAATCTGTTACTGATTGCAAGAAAGATTTTACTAATGAAACATTTAATCCTCTCAACGAGTAGATATTAATTAAATGGAAAGAATATTTCTTATTTCTATTTTGACAAGTATTTCTATATCTAGCCATTTGCGCTATTTGTATAGGAACTTGTCGGGCAGGGATATTCTTTGGAACTGCAGTTAGCAGTCCTCCTCCGAGTCTGTCTGTTCTGTCTAATCTGAAAATAATTTTGTTTCAAAAATTGAGCCTGTCCTCTTCTTTTAAAAAGATTTCTTAAAAAAGTCAAAAATATGCTTGTGAGAAGGGAGAGATATTTAACCATATAGATTTATTTTTAGGCTCTTACAGTTTCAATGTAAAAAGTTCATAAATAAAATAGAAAAAAAGAAACTTTTACAACTCGTTATTTATATCCTTCCCTCAAGGATATATCTCTAAATTATAAGAGAATGCAAAGTTCATAATATATAGTACAATTCGAAACAATGTGTAGAACATTATACATACTTAGTTATTTAATCCATTCTTATCCTTTTTCCGTGTTATATGGTGTTGCCTTATTATAGGACATAGATGGAATTTGATTACCGGCATCTTTTGCACCTTTATGTGCTTGTTTTTTCTCATTGGGGATGTTGTACGAGTCCCGAATTCCAAAATATTGCTTAAATGTGTGAGCATTGTTTCTAGGGATTTTTGAAAAACCTCCATTAAAAATTCCACTTGTTTTTCCACAAATTGATGTAGGAAACTAAAACATTTAGAGTACAGTCTAGGTTTATCAATGAAAAGTTGAATATTAGAGTTTATGAACCAGAGTTCGTGTGTGTGTGTTGTTTTTTATTAACATTGTTCCTAATATGGTAATCAATACAGAGGAAATTTCTGGGTTTGTCCCTGATTTGATAAATCGACGGATTTCTACTATCTCTATATTGTTCGTGTTTTGTAATCTGTCAATGATACTTTAGTAGGAATTCTGAAGAGAAGAAATCTGGAAGTGATTCCTTCCCATATGACGTTGGACTTAATTGAGATACTTGATAATTTTTTTAACCTGCAATATCTGTTCTGCACACACAGAGTGTGCGGAAGAAAGCTTAATTTTGTCATTTCTGGTAAAGGACATGTTTATGATGTTCGCAAGACTTGAAATTTTACTCTTAATTTCTGTGTGTAATAATAGGGGATTAGCTTTCGGAATTTGAGATTGTCCCTGATTATTCCATAAGAGAATATTAATCTCAATTATTTTTTTGCTTTTTGTTCATTTTATAAGTTCCTTATCACTCAAGTTTGTTTTAATGTATTTACCATTTCTCTTCCCTATCGTGGGGGCCGCGGTAGCCTAGTGGTCAAGGTCGTGGGCTAGCAGCCCGGCGGTTTTCGTTCAGTCGTGGGATCGATCCTTGGCCGCCAAAGACCCACCGTGTAGCCGGGGCTGATGCACGCTAAATCTATTCGGGGCCCAAAGTCCGCCCGTTGGCGTGGTGTGGATGTTAGGAGAGGGGGTGCCAGCTCAGGTGTCGTCCTCGTCACTTGACCGTGGTTCAAAATTACGATGTCCATCGCCAATAGCCCTCGTGTTGCTTCTAGTGCGACGTTAATAAAAAACTAAACTGAACTGAACCCTATCGTGGTCTCCATAGGAGGTGGCAACAGTTCATCCATTCCTTGAGTCAGAATATCCGAAAGACCCAGTTTGGATCTATTCGTTACGAAAAAAAAGAAATAAATAAAAGTAGTCTTACTAAAATGCTTGTATACTCGATACCTCACTTCTTGTGAGCAAAGAATGAAACAAGAAAGAAACGGAAAACGTTTGAACGAAACTTGAAGAACTTCTATAATTTTCAAAGATAAACTTTTAAAATTCCTATGTTCCTTAACTAGTTACCACAAACTTCGTTCGTTAAAATTTTTAAGCGTTGCCAAAAAGCAAACACTAAACTCTAAAAAGCAATTTTTAAATGTTGCCAGAATATTTATATTTATACTTTCAAATAATACTTTCGATTTTATTTAAATATTAGGTAATCTATTTTTATTTATCTATCGTTAGATAATCTATTATGAATTTATTTACATGACTATTAAGCAGTTTTCCAATTTGTAAAACTGTATCAAATATAGATTCTATTCTTTAATATTAACAAGAATATCTGCAGATACTTTTTCATAAAAAGCAGATATCACAATCAACTATTTCCATCTGTGTATCATTTTCACTTAGAAAACTTACATGGAAGAAATCAGTTCTTATGCTTATTCTACATATAAAATATGCAATTTTAGCGCAGAATTTCTCCTTTCAAGACATTTATATCACCGGTTTTATTCACCTTATTAATCCATCGATTTATCCCTCTCAATTCCCTTCAGTAACGTGTCAAGAAAACTGATTCACTTTTTCCGCTCCTACCTGTGCACACATAGCCACGGGTGATACCACCAGAGAATTGGAAGCTGTCGTTTCCAGCCTCCACTGTCTTTCACGTCCATTAACGAGATGGGGCCTCAAGCTATGTCCATTATTCAGGTCAAGTTATGGCCGACAGCCATTGATGGATACAATTATCTGTATCCCTTTTGGTTTTGACTACCTTCCCCGGAGCCATTTCGTCACCTTCTGTTGTGGAAGGAGGTATAAGCATATTTCTTTGTTGGGCTTGGGAAATCGGACAATGAAATGAACGAGAATAAAAACAGTTTGGAGTTGTTCTCCTTAGTATTTATTTTACGCTTGTTGAAAACAAGAATTCGGTAAATATATTCGTGAGAATTTTTTCTTTTGTAGCATTTATGAAGTTCTGCGTTGTAAACTAACGTAGCATTAGTAGATTTTTGAAAAAAAGTAAGAAAGAAATTAAGATTAATACGGACAGAATATTTGTTTCCGTTGTTAACTATTGAAAAAGTGTTGAAGAGAGAAATCGTTTCACTAACTGTAAAAGGCCTAATGAGGTTTATGCCTGAATTGACGTCATTTTGTGTATTTTTTTGGCGACTAGGCTTTTCATGTTAAACTTCGCACATGCCGATCGTTACGTGTTCGCCTTAAATGAATAAATATGACCGTAGAAAAATTAGGCTTAAAATCAAGAATCTAGAACATTTTAATTCTTTGGGCCCAAAACAACTTTTTGCATAGATTCAATAATATAACTATCAAAATAAAGTGGATGAATTTCTACTGACAAAAAAAATAATAATTAATAACAATTTTTATCAAGACTGGAAAAAAATTAGTTTACCCAATGATTTTTTTTTTTTTTTTACGTTCGTTTCCGTTGCAACTGGCAAGAAATAAATACGTGGAGTTTACGTACATTATATAGAACACAAATTCAGTTTTATAATTAGTTATATACCGATTAAAATTACATTATGCAAAAAATGTACGTAGTGGCTCTGTTTTATACTTCTACATATGTTATGCCTAAATATTGCACATAAAGTAGGAGGTAAAAAAAGTGATTTACTTGGCATTCATATATATACTGCCTCTTGGCTACTTCAAATATGTATTGTCAAAATAATATACTCTAGCGGTTTTGATTTCAATAGAAGATAAATTTCAATTAAAAATTGAATTCAAATTTCCACATTAAGGCTCCCGTCTACCCGCCATCTTGATTTCGTGAACGCGATGTTAATCCTATGGAATTTCGACTTGTATTTTCACATCTTTACTATTTTATCTATTTCAATGCAGAAAAAGTGCATCTGAAAGAGCAAAAAAAAAAAAAAAACATGATGTGGGATTACGTTTTCCCTCCGATTGTTAAAAATAATTTTACCGCTATTTTAATGATTCGTTTTTTGGATATCTAGTTTTTAAAAAATGTTTTTAAAAATTGGAGGGAAAAAGTAATTCAACAAAAGCATTCATTATTATTTGTTCCTTCGGTTGCCCTTTATTGCATTCAAATAGAACAAATAGTAAAGATATGAGAATTAAAATCAAAATTCCATAGAATTTACATTACATCCATGAAATCAAAATGGCGGGTAGACGGGAGACTTAACTAAGCATGAGATTCATACCCTTAAGGCTCCCGTCTAGTGGCCATTTTGATTACATGGATGTAATGCTAATCCTATGGAATTCCTATAACCGTATTCAAATCTTTACGACTCTATCTATTGGAAAACAAGAAAAGAGCATCCGAAAGAGCAAAAAATAATGACGTTTTCATTTCTCTCCTATTTTTTTAAAATATTTTAGAATATTTTTACAGATCGAAAAACCCACAAAAGAATTATTAAAATAGTTGCAAAAATATTTTTGAAAATTGACGGAAAAATGTAATTGAAATGAATTGTAATGAAAAATGTACATAACGAAGGTGTCTGCAGAATTATATTTTTCCGCCAATTTTTGAAGAAAAAAAATTTTCCTCTGTTTTAATTATTCGTTTTTGGATTTTCCAGACTTAGAAAAATATTTTCGAAAATTAGGTAAAAAATGTAATTCCATAACAACCATCATTACTTTTTGCTACATCGGACGCACTTTTTACATTCAAAATTGGTAAAATAGTAAAGTTTTTAGGATGGTAGTAGGAATTTCCTAGAATTAAAATTACGTTTACGAAATCAAAATGGCCGGTAGATGGCAGCTTTAATAGTATCATGTTTTAATTTATATTTTTAAGTAATTGTATTAGCCCAATATGGTAACAACTGCCTTGTTCCTGATATCCCAATTAACTTAATTAATTTATCCTCTCATATATCAGAAGTAAGGCATTAAAATTTTAGTAATTAAAAAAAATTCCGTAATTAAAATTAACTTTCGAACAAAATTACACGAACAGAGCAGCAAATATCCGAGAATCGACATGTGTATTATCGTCGATTCATAATTAATAAACAAACCTCACTTGTGCCTTACTGATATAGATCCGCGCTTCCGTAGGAAATAACATCGCCTCCGTAGGTACGTCTGTCAGCGTTGGGGGAGGGAGGCAATAACAAAAGAGTTATACGAAAATAACTTCCATAAGACTGGTGAGGGACATATGAACTATATAATGAATCTGAGAGCGGTAATTTAAATTTTTAAAACCTTATATTTTCGCCTGGCAACCCTTACATTTAAGCATTTTAGGAGTGCAAAGATCTTCCCCAAGTAAAGTCAATTAATTTGGATAATTAAACAAATTAAGTGGTTATGACACGTTGATCAAAAAGAAAAGATACCTTAACTGGATAAAAGACTCCTACATATTATAGAGCTTTTTATTAAATAAATTTGGAATTAAAATTTAGGAGTTTATTTAAAATGTTTCAAAATTAATTTAAAATAGTAGAAAGGAATTTAATAAATTAAAATGAGGCTAATGCTTTGCTGAAGTTTGCACAATGCTGCTATGGTTGGAATGAAATTTAATATGGTTGAAATCCTACAAAATTAAAGTAAGAATTTTAATGTTACGCATAGGATTGAATCCGGTATAAATTCAGTTAGGGATACAGATCGCTAGTACGGGCTTACAATAAAATCTTAAATAATTATCTTAGGAGTAAGCAGTTTTTTGAGAATTGGAAAAGGCTGGTAGTTTTCATCTAGTTCAGATATTTGCTATTTACCTGGCTAGGGATGGTGTAATCAAAAAAAGTAAATAGTTCAACAAATGATTAGAAATTTGAGGTAACCGATTGAAAACTTTATTATTGAATTTTAATATTTTACAAATGGTTAAGTTTTTAAGTTTTTGTGTATAGGAATTCCTTCCCAACAAACCAGAGAGTGTAAAGTAGCTTACGGAGGTATATATTTTGGAAGACGAGCAATCTATCTTTCTTAACTACCGTCTTTGTCCACTGTCGTCCTTGTCACTTGAACAGGGGTCAAAATTACGAGATCCGTCACCCGTAACTCTCGTGTTGCTTTTCAGTGTGACGTAAACTAACAATCACATCACATCCTTGCTGGCCTTGTTGCTTAAGGTACGGCAAAGATGGACAGTTCGAATCTGTCCCTCCGTCACTCAAACCCCCTCGAAGGGGGAAACAATCTCCCAAAGCCGGGGAGGGGGAAACACAGAAAATGAAAATAGGAAGTGTGTTGGGATCACACTCAATAAACAAGTTCGTTGATAGCGCCCCTTACATCTGGACAAAGATTCTAGTTAAAAGCATCTGAAACTGTGTGAAAGGTCAAGCAACATTTCTATTTCCCTTGAACTTTGACTACATACAACACAAACCTCTTGGGAACCCTTCACCGAACCCAGGGGTTGTTTCCTTTCCAACCGCATACGGTGACCATGATCAATGGCAGAAATAATAATTTCAGCTGCTCAAACTCATAAAAGGTAGTATTTCATAATTTTGAAGAAAACATGGCCAATTTCATTCCACACAAAAATTCCAAAGTGGTAAGAAATTCGCAACTACTTGCGCTGGAGTACCATTCTCACTTTCATACACGTTCCAAACATTTTATCTTATTCTAAAGATCTGTAATATATAAATTAATTAAAATAAATTAGCGTGTATATAAAATAGGGTACCTTGTTATTTAACACCACCCGCATAACTAGCGTAAGCTAACAATAACACCAACTTGTAGGATTGCTCACACTAATGAATAGAGAGATCGGGAAATTATTTTGAATGATCGAATCCTCAGATTTTGGATTAAAAATTGGGTTTGATACAATTTTGTTGTTTTTTAACATAGCACTGAGAAGCAACACGAGAATTATCGGCAATGGACCTTGAAATTTTGAGCCTCGCTCGTATATTGAGAGTGACACTTGAGCTCCCACCTCCCTCTCCAGACATCCTCACCCCGCCATTGAGAGGACTTAAAACCCCGACAACATTTAAAGTGTATCAACCTCGCAACATGGCGGGTCTTAAGTGGCATCAGGACTCGAACCCTCGACTCAGAGGACTTATTGGAAATCATGCCGGCCGCAAGTCCACGACCATGACTACTAGGCGACCGCGGCCTCCTAAAAAATTGGGATTACCCCAGCAATCATCCAAATATTATGAAAACGGTTGTTTTCCATTTATAAATTAGAAGAATACATTTTAAATTGGGATTTTTAAGTTGGTAATTTGTGATTAAATCCAATTTGGATGGCTTTTTTAGTATTTAACTTTCGTAATACCTGAATTTTTCATGGTAAAATTAAGACCAAATCAAGACAGGTTAATCAAAAAAAAAAAAAAAAAAACTCTTAATCTTCCTTTCAGTATATACACAAAACGTAGGGTCCTGTACATTGTTCTTAGTTTAAATTATTCTATTAGCCGCATTTATTATTTGTAGTTTATATCAAATATTGTACAAAAATACAATATATCAAAATACAATATATAATATATATGCAGTTTGTATCAAATATATGCTTACACATTCAATGCATATTTTCTTATTATACTTACGTGCTTTATTTTAGGAGTAGATAAGATTCCTTTAAATTAAATCTTTTAAATTACATAAATCAAATGATACTTTGGTTCCTTTCATTTATCTTTTTATGTAGATCATCAAACACAGTTTTAAGAGTTTGTATAATCCTGGTTGAGTTTATTCAGTTAATTTCCAAGATCAGGAATTGCAGACATTTGTTTACAGACAGACTAAGAAGTCAGACATTTATTTCAATAAAACATACTTACAACTTTCAGCTTGAGAGGAATATAAATAAGTCGGTCTCAACGTGATGAAGACAAAAGACAACTAAATAAAACTAGAAAAAATAAAATACAAGTTTGAGATTAAATAAGGTTTAATTGAAATAACCAAAGTCACCATGACCGTAACTTTTTATTCGCTATCCGAATTTCGAAATTCTCGTTTTACCTGAAAAATACATGTATGTGTGTGTGTGTCAATCATTATTTTCTTTGCCTCAAGTGTCGTTGGTGAGCTGAGAATTGAAGAAGATGGCGAAAGGCGTCTTTTAAACAGAAAGGCGCAATTGAGTAGTTTCTAACAACTGAGGGTTGTGAACTTATCCTTGACTCGACCTTGCCCTAGCGACTCTTACCATTCACCACATTTGTACGAGAACCTTTAGAAACATCACTTTCGTTCTGATGAGGAAGTGAAAGTTGCCTTTAAAGCCTGATATCGATAACAAGCGTCGGAATTCTTCTCCGACTGGTTTATTCGACGAGTCATGCATTGACGCAAATACATGGAAAATGGAGGAGAGCATGTCAAAACATGAATAGCACATTACATAGAAGATACATGTAGCTCTAAAGTACAACAAAAATTGTCGAAATTGTTATAGCCACAGAGGCATTACTTTTCAATAAAGCCTCGGATAACTAAATTGAAATATATCCTTTTCACGAACTAGATTCAATTCAATTATACCACTTTAAATATTGATTTTTATCAGTGGTATTTTCCTTCTATTTCTCAGAAAATACTTTCGCTGAAAAAATGAATATCCACAGTTCATAATCTGTCCAAAAAAAAACTTTGGGTTCCGAACAACAAAAAGTGCTCCGGAAGAATTAGAATGGTTGAACAGAATAAAACCATACAAATTAAATTAATAATAACAAGAAAAGCAGCACAAACTAAAGAGTAAAAAATATTCTTAAGATAATTGCAACCAGAGTGTCCGGTTCAATTTAAAAATTACCTATCAGAGACTCTGAATAAAAGATTTCGTAATTGCTTCCTATGCTTAAATATGATAGAATCAATAAAAAAATGTAATGCTACTTAAATTAAAGATCAATCTTGAAGTTTGCTTTGCTCTTTGTCTAAATATATTTCAACTAAATGAACATTACTCTTAATTGACAAGAAAACAATTCTCAAGCTGTTAAAAACATATGGTGGGAGGGGGGGTATTCAAGACAATATGTTTGAATTTTATGGCTAAGAAATAAATTGCCTTATTTTTCTGTGTATAAGAAGCGTTTTTCACCGTAACAATTCATCTTGAAAATGAGTTGCATTTTATACATTGAAAGTGAAAGTTATATTTCATCTATTTAAAATTATACCCACACCATTTATGCTACAAGTTCTTTGTAAGCGACTGATAGAGCTATTAAGTTAATGAGTGAATAAAATGATAGCGACATGGATTTTGTGACTTAGGTTTGAAAAAGATCAGTTTATTATTAAGAACTACCAATTATTTTGTCTTTTTTTCTAAAAAAATTACTTTTTAAATTGTGAAATTTTTCAATAAAATTGTATTGCTTTTTTGGGGGTGGGTCTTATACATAACAGTTCAAATGAAAAGTTCCCGGCCTACCATAGTAAAACACATTTTTTTGGCAAAATTAGTTTTTTTTATTCAACATAATTCCCTTCAAGGGTGATACACTGATCATAGCAACCCTCCAACTTTTCGATACCATTTTTGTAGTACGATTTGTCCTTTGCTTCAAAATAGGCCTCAGTTTTGGCGATCACCTCATCATTCGACGAAAATTTCTTCCCAGAGAGCATTCTTTTGAGATCTGAGAACAGGAAATAGTCACTGGGGGGCCAGATCTGGAGAATACGGTGGATGAGGAAGCCATTCGAAGCCCAATTCATGGATTTTTGCCATCGTTTTCACTGACTTGTGACACGGTGCATTGTCTTGGTGAAGCAGCACTTTCTTTTTCTTCAAATGCGGCCGTTTTTCGGCGATTTCGTCCTTCAAACGGTCCAATAACGCTATGTAATAGTCGCTGTTGATGGTCCTTCCTTTTTCAAGGTAGTCAATGAAAATTATTCCATGCGCATCCCAAAATACAGACGCCATAACCTTGCCAGCCGACTGTTGCGTTTTCCCACGCTTTGGAGCGGGTTCATCGTGTGCAGTCCACTCGGATGACTGTCGATTGGACTTCGGAGTGAAAGGATGGAGCCATGTTTCATCCATTGTCACATATCGACGCAAAAACTCGGGTTTATTACACTTGATTATCTTCAAACACTGCTCCGAATCATCAATTCGTCGTTGTTTTTGGTCAAAAGTGAGCTCGCGCGGCACCCACTTTGCACAGAGTTTTCTCATACCCAAATATTCGTGAATGATATGATGTACACGTTCAGTTGATATCTTTAGAGTATCTGCTATTTCATTCAATTTCAATTTACGGTCATTGAAAATCCTTTTGGGGATTTTTTTTAATGTTTTCGTCGGTAACAACCTCTTTTGGGCGTCCACTGCGTTCACCGTCTTCGGTGCTCATTTCACCACGTCTCAACTTAGCATACCAATCCTTGATGGTTGATTTTTCTGGGGCAGTGTCCGGAAACTCGGCATCAAGCCACGTTTTTGCCATAACTGTATTTTTCCCCTTCAAAAAGCAATATTTTATCAACATGCGAAATTCCTTTTAATCCATTTTTTTCACAATAACAAAAGTTGCTTCACTCAAAATGCTATAATTCACAAACTAATGATTCGACAGCTGTCAAATTTATACACGCATCTTTTGAGGGTTAGGGCTAACTAAAAAATATATGGATTTAATTCTAGTACCACCATCTATGTGTCAGGCCGGGGACTTTTCAATTGACTTGTTAGGGTCGTCTTACACACCGGAAAATGCAGTAACTATTTTTAAGAAATTATGAATAGTTTCAAATAACACGTCGGCCAATAAATTCCCAGTCTAATGAAAAAAGCACAACTTTTTCATTCAAATTCGATTTTATTCTTCAACTTAGTCTCCCTCAAGAGCGATACAATCATTCCAGCACTTCTCTAACATTTCGATACCTTTCTTAAAGAATGATTTATCTTTGGTCTCAAAATAGGCGTTTGTTTAGGCAATCACTTCCTCATTCGAGCCAAATCTCTTTCCGGCGAGCATTTACTTTAAGTATGTGAACATTAAATAGTTACTGGGTGCCAGATATGAAAAATAGGATGGGTGCGGAAGCAATTCGAAGTGTAATTCATGCAATTTTGCCATCGTAACCAAAGACTTGTGAGATGGTGCATTGTATTGGTGAAAGATCCCTTTTTTCTTTGCATGTGGGCTGTTTCTTTGAAATTTCCTCGTTAAAACGATCCAGTTGGGCCCTACAGCAATCACTACTGACTGTTTTGCTTATTTCAAGGTAATAGATAAACAAAATGCGGACGCTATAGCTTTGCCAGCACTCTGTTTCACTATGGGCCGCTTTGAGCAAGGTTCACCGGCTGCTGTCCACTCAGCTGACAGTAGATTTGACTCTGACGTATAATGGTGGATCCAAGTTTCATCCATCGTAACGTATCGACTCAAAAAGTCTTTTTTGTTTCACGGAAACAGCTTCAAACAGCACTCGAAATCATCGACTCGTTGTTGTTTTTGGACCACTGTTAGCACACGCGGCACTCATTACGAAAACAGCTTTCTCATACACAAATGCTCATGTAAAACAAAGCCTACACGTTCATTTGGTACATTTAGAATATCAGCTATCTCCTGCAACTTCACTTTACTGTTTATCAAAACGATTTTGTGAACTTTTTGGGTGTTTTCCGTATAACCATCTCTTTTGGACGACCAGAGCATGGCGTATCGTCGGTGTTTGTACAACCACGTTTAAATTCAGCAAATCAGTCAATAATGGTCTATTTTCTTGGTGCAGAGTTCGGATAACACTTATCAAGAAAAGCTTTCGCTTCAATGGTGTTTTTACTATCAAAAAATAATGTTTCATCAACTCACGAAATTCTAAAACCATTGTAACTTTTGAACCAAACATCAAAATTTTTACAGCTACTTTTTGAAGGTTAATACTTAAAAAAAAATATTAATTCTGTATTTGGGACGCCATTTTTGAGTTAGACCGGCAACTTATCAGCCGATATGTTAGATCTAATTGAAGTTTCGCCTACATTGCCTTTTGCGTGGTAATACAATAAACTAAATACAATCTTCAGTACATACTTTGTTAATTTTATATGAATAACATTATTGTAGATCCTTATCATGCCGTAATAGGTTATTGGCAACAGATCTCGCAGTTTTGAAGCATAGGTAGCTGCTGTGTTTTTATTTTTTGCAAAAAGGATAATCACTTTTCTTAATAATACATCAATATCGCTTACGGAGCTATGAACATCAATATCACTTACGGAGCTATGAACATCAATATCATTTATTATGTAAGCCATGTACTATGTAAGTTATGTACATCACAATATCACTTACGAAGAATTAAGTTTGGTTTCAAAGTCATAACTTAAATCAGTTTATGCTAGATAAAAATTAATAATAAGCTTTAGCCTTCTCTCTCTCTGCTCTGCACATGCGGTGTAGATGCCAGTACGTGTTGATCTTCCAGCGTTTGGATTAAGAGTGATCGTCCCAGATCTAAATTATACTCTCTCGAAAATAAAAAAGAAAAGGCTGAGTATAAAAATCATCCGTGGTGTCAAACATGATTAAAAGGCTAGTCATCACTACAAAGGGGGAAATCCTGCAAATTCGGCCATCCTGAAATACCCCTGACCTCGGAACTTTCTTTAGCTAAGCTTTGGCAGAGGCATGTGATTCATCAATAGAACAAACTGGATTCAACACGTTATCATACCAAAAAGAAATCGTCTGATACTTTTCATTAAAATCGAATTAGAGTTGATTCTTTTTTAGCAATATTATTCTTAAAGAAAAAATTAGTTCTGGATTAAAATGCACTAATTATTGGTACTAACGATGTTGTTCTGGTAATCTTGCCATCGCATAGAAGAGATTGTAACATTCTGATACGTAATGTCAAGCGGCGTACGAAAATTTGAGGCCTAAATCAGAAACTATTTGTTTTGCATAATGGACTTAAATAATTACTTACGTCATTTATAGGGAAATCATACAGAACTTATGTCGAAATAAAAAGCTATAAAGTTCCCTTCACAAAACCACTCTTGAACATCTTTAAGTCTTAAGTTAAACCGAAACCTCGTAACTGCATCATAAGAAACAGAATAATAAAAATGAGACCATAATTATTCGAGAACGTTTCAATAGTGAATGTATTTGGAAGATTTAAAAGGGAAAATGCCTGAAAAATACGTAAAAATATTATGTTATTTCATTTAAAAAAAACCAGATTTTAATTAAATATAACAGAATGCAATTCCATCTACTATCGATGAAACATTTCGTCTGCCAAATAATTGAATTCATTCGAGCCAAAAGATTATATATAGCTATTAAAGGAATCAATACGCTCGGACCGGCAGCTTTATTGGGATATCTCAAGCATACACAGTTATCTTAATAAGATTTTTTCAATTATTAATAATAAGAAATGCCTAAGTGACTATCATATAAATTTAATTCTGAATATACACTATCTCTACTTTTAAATACAATTCAAAAAACTTTTTCCAAAAAAAATGCAATGTGTGTCTCCAAAACTGATTCTAAGAATGATACATCATAACCATCAGTAAAAATATTCCTCTAGGTGATTTTAATTTAGATATTTTGCAACTGATTCTAAGCAAAAACGTTACATAAAATATAATCTTATTTCGCAATATATAATCTTAGCTTGAATAAAAAATGCTGACGAAATTTTTATTGAAATTAGATAAAAAGTGTTTAATTAAAATTTTATTTGTCTAATTTTTAAGCAAAATATATTTTTACGTATTTTTCAAACCTCCCCTCTAAAGCTTCCGAATTCATTTAATATTTAATCTTGTTCGAATTAATTATATTCTAGTTCTCGGTAATTCTGTTTCTTGTGATGCTGTTATGAGGCTTGGAATTAAATTTTTAATGAATTTATTTTATTGCAGTTACTCAAAAACTACACATTTTTTTAAAAAAAGAATTGAGTTCTTTGATTCCTTGAGATTATTACATTACTTTTTGAAAAGCAATACAGCCATTTTATTATCGTTCTAGAAAGCGAAGTTAAATGCCACTTAAATATTTGAAATCGAATTCTGCAATTCTTGTGAATGTGTTGATTTTTACCGTACACCTCATTTATACGTTGGCTTAGAATATCTAAATCTCTTTCTGTTTCGTGTATATTTTTAACACAGAAGAAAGTCTGAATTTGTGTTTTTTTTCTTGTGTAGAATAATAAATAAATATTTAATATGAAGCAGAATTGAAAAGTAATATTTCCATGCCCGTAACTGGTTTTCATTACCCTCTTTGTTGTATCTAAAAGCTATGAGTATCCTCTATACCTGGAGCGGATAAATGTTTTAACTCGGAAAGCCACTTTGTTGAAGCGAAGGTTGGTTGCATGTCGCCTCTTTTAAAATGATTGCAGTCATTTTTTAACTTTACATCTTAGAAAAGGTATGAATTGTACCATAAAAATCAATAAACATAAATTAAATTAAATAGTGGCAGCTTTATTAAATTTATTTCTTGTGCTAATTTCTTATCATCTATACATACTAGCACATTTAATTTTAGAATCAGTTTAATGAGACAAATATACCTTATCACATTTACAATTTTTTATGAAATCAGGAGTAAGATTGCTTATTGAGATTTTCATTACAGCCAGCAAACTAATGTTTGTCAAAAAGTTTTTATATTTACTCGTGTTGATATTCAAGCAAGCGAAATTTTGCTCACAAATGTGTAAATCCAAATATAGAAAAAAAATTTCCAGAGAATTATTTTGTTATACGTGGAAGTATTTCAGCAGACAAAAAACTTTAAAAGTAACTTAATGTCACAGAATTAAACCTTTTTTAATAGTGGTATCTGACTGAATGTCAATAAGTTCAACTTATACTTTTTCCCGTGTTGTGTCATTATCAGCAGTGATGGGATAAGAGAGCGATTTGAATTAAGTCCTGAAATCTTCTTGTGACCTCGTCCTCCAAACTACAGATGATCCCTAATCTTAGCAGAAACATGTATAGAAACTTTTTGTTTTTTCTAATAAAGTATTATCGTAAAAAATGGCATGCATCATGCTTGCCTTGCAAATAGACCCAGCTTTGCTTTGAAGGATTTTATACACGGGAAAGAATTTTCAGTTCAAGACAGATTTTTCTAACTGCCTTGGCGGGCCACAAAAAAAAATTCTTACCGAGACGCATGTGGCCCGTGGGCTCCTATTTGCCCACCTCTGCATTACTAGCTTTTTGATAATGATTTCCATCCCTTTCCATGCATTTTGCGCCATCCTGAGTAGTAGTAAAATCCGTTGGAAAAGAGTTCTGGAGATGGTTCCGACACTAAATTAGGTTTGAAATGATAGATAGGTTTGAATGACAACGCTTCGTCGTCAGAGTTCTTTTTTCATCTTTGAAGAGAGGTAAAAGTCGTAAGATCGGTTGCAAATGACGCTTCTCTACATCAACCTCACTTCCAAGAGTGTCGCCCTCTTTTTCAATTCTCAGCACACCAACGACACGTGGGAACAAAGAAGACAAATGTACATAAAGTTGTAAAATGTATGTTAACCACGTGTAGATAAAGGTTACACGTGATTTTCTAGTACAATAAAAATTTTGAAAATCGTATACAAAATACGTATAACTTATGACCACAAAGGCATTATATTAGAATTAAACATCGTATAATGAACCTTACAAAATCAATACTTAAAATATATAATCAAAGTCATCTCATCATGATCCTTTGAATTTTCAGCTTATATACAAAGTTTGCCAAAAGCCACTGCAACGCATAAACTCTGCATTATTATTATTTTATGCATATATATATATATATTATGCATATATACAGGGTGCTTCAAAAAAATGTATACACACTTTAAACTATTGTAGTTTTCCCGCTCTACAGGGCTAATGTTATATTTCTTCGCCAGGTGCCAGCATAATCGTCCCTCTATGTTATATTATCAGTTGGAATTTGTAATATCAACATGGGGGACGTACGTTTGAGTTTTGAAGAACGTAAGCAGGTTATTAAGTGGTACTGGAAGTTTGAGAATGTAAATGAAGTTCAAAGACAGTGGAGAAGGGAGTATGATACAGAACCACCTTCAAGATTAACAATTACACGCATACGAGACAAATTCGAAGTTCATGGAACAGTGTGTGATGTGCATAAAGGTCATTCAGGTCGGCCTCGAACAGCTACAAGTGATGAGTCATCAACGGCAGTCTTAAAACTGTTTCAACGCTCTCCTAACAAATCTTCAAGGCAAGGGGCACGTGAAAGTGATGTAAGTACTAGCAGCGTGCTACGCATTCTGAAGAGAGGCAAGTATCGTGTTTACATTCCAAGGCTGGTGCAACAGCTAAATGACGACGATCCAGATCGAAGGTTGCAATTTTGTGAATGGATTCAGGAGATGGTGATACGTGAACCGGGATTATGGGTACAAGATGAGGTGTACAAACGTAAACCACGTAACCAAGACATTCTTTGGAATGAGATTCAAGCAGTGTGTAGAGAAATCTCATTGGACGTTTTGATACGATGTACAGAATCTGTGGTGACTCGTACTCAGAATTGTATTGATGCTGCAGGTCACCAATTTGAACAGTATTAACATTTGTTATTTATGTTTCAATTACATTGGACTTTCAGCTTTCTATTTTCTAACTTTGTAGAACGGTAAATAAATTTTCTATGGAAGTTCAAAGTGTGTATACATTTTTTTGAAGCACCCTGTATATATATATATATATATATATATATACTCCAGAATATTATAAGTACATGAGCAATAAATTACAATATATTCTTCCTGGAAAATAAACTGATAAAATTTATATTGGTTTTACTTAACATCAATTTCGCGGTTT
>BMAW01056412.1:0-12188 GCA_019974015.1 Nephila pilipes
TGGCTATAAGCAGAAATATTAAATACCAAACATAATATCTGGTTAAAATTAAACTCGCAATACGTAAGAGGCCCGTATGATGCCCATTGCCACATATAGGGTTACTGGACAGATCCGAATGAAACTTCAAATACGTGATATTTCGATCATGGGACTGATTCTTAGGCAATAAGAAAGTTAATAGTATAAATTTTTGAAAATTACCCGTAGAAAGTGCTGAAGTAAGAAGTTGCGCAGAGTGCAGCAATTGAAACTTATAGATCATTCTGCACGTCTCGTTTTTGCTTTGCGATTCCAGCCGAGGGTAGAATTTATTAAGCACTAGCCAATGCATTTCTTATGGACAAAGGAGGCTCATTTTCACTTAGAAACACAGAACCTCCATATGTGGAGTTTATGAACTAATCTGATCAAAACTTAAAATATATATTGTGAAGATCCAGACCGATGCTTAGGGTAGAAAAAAATTAATATGTGTCATTTTTGAACGTTACCCTCAGAAAATACCGAAGCAAAAAGTTGTACATCGTGCAATAACTGGCATTTTTAGATTATTCTGCAAGTCTTGATTTTACTTTGCGTTTAAAAGCGAGGATACAAAATCATGAGTTGTTGACATCATGTATTTTATGGACTGACGGAGCTTCCTCATATAAGGACACAGAGTTGTGGCAATAGGGGATTCCATGCTATAGCAACCATTACAATAGTAACCATATGATGTGGATTCATGGCGAGTTTTATTCTGGGCTCTTACTGCTTTGAAGAAGTTGCACCGAATGGTATTTGTTTGGGATTCAATGACAAGTGAAAGCCGCAGCAAATTTCTACAAAACGTTAAGACAACGTCACTATTCATCTCTGTGTTAATAAACCATGCATACGGCAATATGTTCCAAAATTCTGAACAAACTTAACTCTCGCTTACCTCACATTGTGGAGGACAACCTAGGAGGACTACCGAACCATCTAGATCATCAGAATCAAATCTTTGTAATTCTGTATATTGAGTTTCCTAAAACATCCCCCGTATGAAGGACAAGTAGATAATGAAATAGAGCTAAAAATAAGCAATGTTCACCCGTTTAACTGATTTCATTTTGAAAATTATGAGTTGTAAGAGGTCGTTGATTACACGGTGGTAAGTTTTTAACATGTTGTTGAACTACAAGACTTACCTTTCAACACGCTTGAATGTAACAGGTAAAATTGATGGTTTTCTATGTTTTACAACGTTTTTATGTATTTCACTTGTTGTGTGTCGGTATTTCTGTCTATGTGTGCATCAGTGTGTCATCGTTAATTTAACCAACTTCCCATCAAGCGAGAGCTCTGAAACTTTGGGAATCCTTTTTACTCGCCTAACAATGCAATATTTAGACATTTGAAACAAGTTTTAACTAACTTTTCAATAATTATTTTAATAAACTTTGCCACGATATAAAAACGTTGTTTTTTTTTAAAAAAAAATTATGTCGAATTATTAATTTTGCCCCCTGTACCACACATTTTAACACAGCGCCTTCAATCGGCAAAAATCTCAACTGTTAAGTTTTTTCAGCTGCTCATCGGTCCGATGATCTACATAATTCATATTTGAAGTCCCATTCGGATCAATTTAGTATCTCAGGAGCTACAGATTTTGGAGTCCTTTCAGTTTAAATTTAACCAATTTGTTCAATCATTTCTTTGAAAATGTTTTGACGAAAAGAATTGTAATATATATTTAAAATATCAACTTTTCATGAGTTTTTTTTAAACACAAAAAGGGGCAAAATCCTTAAGAATAAACAAATATTTACGTTATTGGAAAAAAAAACTAATAATAAAACTTTTAGTTATAGACCTTTACAAACAATAATTGTGTTTTGAAATGTGCAAGCTGCAATCCATGGTAAGTATTTTCTTTTGTAATTAAAATCCACTGAAAAAGTTTTTATTAAGGAGTATACCATTATATCAGGAAAATACAAATAACTATTTGATAAACAAATTATTGAAATAATATCTTGGAAAAAGACAATAAATTTGAAACTTAAATATTTTGTTACAAACAGATTATGAATAAAAAATCGAAATAATGTGCAAGAAGTAAATTTTATTAAAAATGAATAAATTAGTGTCGATTTTTGGAATTGGATTATCAACGCAACGTCTTTCTTTGAATGGCATAGTTCAGAGATAGACGATGCATAACATTTCATTTTTTTAAAAATCACTAATTGACGAGATTACTATAAAATATAAATAAATCAGTTACATAAAAATATAACTGAATTTTGCTTTTAATGAAAGTCAGTTTTGGTTACATGATATTGTTTAATCTGACTTAATTTCAATTTAGAGACAAACCAGGTAAATTTGTGATGTATCTTGTAACTTAAAAAGCAGTTTATTGACGAAGATTACACCTAAATTGTAACTCCCAGTCAATACCTTCAATCGTCAAGTGGTTTTTTGAGGTATAGATAAGCCTACAGTAATTAGTTCCTTCTACTCAACCCTAAAAAGCCCCTGTTCTGGAATTAGGACATGAGCTCATCAATCTTAGTTTATTTTACAGGGTACAAAATACATAATTTTAACTGCAGACCTATCATAAGACATTCAACAGATTAAATCATTTAGTTTCGTTTAGAAAAAAATTAAAGTTTTCATAAAAGGAAATCAATTAATAGCATTTTTATTTTAATGTCTATGTCAAAAATATCAATGATATACATTTTTTTTAAAAATAGTATAAGCCAAATCAAATTCAATGCATGTGGCGACTTTTTTTTTCAAAAGATACTCTTTAAATATATATATATTTTAAAATGAATTCATATATTGAAGAATAAGTGAACAGCAACAGAATTCAAAAACAGAATATGCAAATAGTGATAATTCTCTGATATTCCTCATCTTCTTTCTGTTTTTATAGAAAACGTTATAGTTAATTTTTTTTTCATAAGCAAAAACTTTTTTAATGTATAAAATTAAGAAATTTTTAGAAAAATACCTTATTCCAAACTTTTGAAGACAGTTTTTCATCCGATATACAATTAAAATAAACATTACAACTAAGTATATATATATATATATATATGCGCATCTCTATTATCCCATCAAACTACTTAAATTTGCATTAAATGTTTGATATAAATCAAGAATTAATATTTTATAAATGCACATCAAATGTCTCCTTTTAAAACAAAAACAATAATTTGTAAAACAATTTTACTAGAGAAAATGAATAAAAAAGCTTTCAAAATAGTAACTTATGTTTAAAATTTTCTTTAGATATCCTTATAATTTTTTGCAATATAGTTTATGTTTTCTGCTTTTCTAATGAAAAATAGTAAATTAAAGTACAGTCCTAAAATATTTAAAAAAATTTCTTTAAAAATAATTTGCTTTTACAGAAATTTCCTTTCGCTCATTAATTAATGTCTAAACATTATTTTTTTTATTCGGAAGAGGCTTTAAGATATTGGAAATTTTTCGAAGAATAAGTTTTATTTATTTTAATTTATCTCAAGTTGATTTGAAACAGTTGCTCATTGGAATACATTTTTTTATAAAATTGGTTACGTTTTACTGGTAATATATACTTTACTTGTTTAAATGTAAATAAACACTAAGCATTAAATAAATATTATAGATATAATTTTAAGACAGATTGAGGAGGGGCATTATACAGCTAAATAAAAAAAAATGATTTAGAATAAATTATTTTCTGCATGGAATTCTTAAATCTGTACTTTTTTCTAGTACGATGTTACTGAGAATATAATTAAAAAACTTTTTCATATTATTGTACAGGAATCATACCACATACTGTTAAAGTTCGCTCAGTGATTATTCGTAAATTTATCATACAAAAGCAACAAACATTAAACAATTATTTTATGCTAATAGACAAATATATTCTTAATATAATATAGGAAAAAAAATTGAGCCAACATTTATAACAACTGTTCAAAATGTTCGCTCTTTTCCGGGAGGTCAAGTTGATCTTGATTGCGCATATGTTTGAGAAATGCAATTCTAGAAGCTTGGAGGGAAACCATCATTGAAAAATATGACAATTTTCTTATCATCTATTGTTTGGGAATAATGGTCGTTAACTTTGTTCATTACATATCGCCACAGACAAAAGACAGAAAATGCTTGTTCAGGGCATATCAGGTTCAAAGAAGACATACCATTTGCGCAAGCATGCCAGAAATGAAATAGCGTGATCACTTCAAAATACTCTCCGATGATAGAATCATCACAGGAGATCTTTGGGCACCTCGTTCACCTGATCCAAGATTTCCCAATTTTTCTTAGGGGATATGTATTGAAAAACGTTTTTGAAAAAAATCACCAAACAATTGGTATGAAAATTGATGTTACTCAATGTATACAAAAAGTCATTCTAAGCATTCTGAAATGCGTTTCTGAAAATATTTCCACGAAGCTCGCAAGCCCCGATGGCGCCGCGGTAAAACAATGGTCAACAAAACGAGAGTGTTCACGATCAAAACCAAGTGCTGACAACATATGTTCCCAGTAAGTGTTCTTGAGATATTCTACTGTAATTTATAAAGCCATATATTCTCAGTCTGAGAATATTCTCAGACAGGCTTAGCTGTCTCGGATTATTAACCTGTTCGCTCCCAGCGTACCACAGGCGAAACGCTCGTGTTGGCTCTCCTGTGCCTAGCGTTTCACATTTGATACGCTCCTTGAGTGTCTTCTACGGCACAACGTATCAATAGAGATACGCTTGATGAGAACGTTTTATTTGATTTTTTAATGTTACTGTATGACGTTACAATACCGCGAAATCTATACAGATAGGTTATTTGGAGTGTTGATCTTGGTGATATTTGCTTGGATTTCACTTCTGACTAACAGGAGGGGGGAGTAATTGTTAAATGCACGTGCTGCGAAGCGGCTCTTTAAATGTAATGACATGATTTAAAGCGTTTACTTTAATGGGTTTGCTTTTTTCTTTCTTCCTTGCATCTTAGAAGTTCGAAGAAGAATATATGACCATTTATGGGGGTTAGAGCTTCTGGTAGCAGATGTTCTCAACTGTTCGTTTCATTGGATCGGTTTTTATTTGTAGCGACAGTCATGACGAAAAGAAAATATTTATCTGATACTGAGATTTTCGAAATAATGAATGAATCGGACAGTAATGTTAGCAAAAATAATCCAAATCTGTACATAGACAATAAAGTAAAAAAAATGGACTAAGAAATGTCCTTTGCTCAAAATCTTGCTTGAAGCTTCAAAATATGTGTGTAAGACATGTGACGTTGTACTATGCATTGATTTTTTTTATAAATCTACCATACAGGAAAAAAAATTATTTTTTATATCTATATATTCCTTATAATGGTACATCAATACACCATGAAATTTATGTAACATGTGTAAATATATTTTGTATTTTCTTAAAAATATGATTTTGTATGTAATTTTATTTTTAAAACATTCAATTTTCGATTAAATCTTTTTCCTTTTGTATATATTAATTTTATGCATTTTAAATAATATATATAAATACCAAAATATTTTAATAAATAGACGATTTTAGAGGAATTTTCTTACGAATCAGACTTAGTATCTAAAATCATCTGGGCACAGAGTGTCACGCCGCGGTAAGAAGCCGCGGGGCCCAGAGAAGCACTTCTTTTTTTCTCACTCCGGTATCGAAAGGATAAATAAATAGGTTCAATTCAAAAAACAATATATTATTCGCTTATATATTGGGCCTTCAATTCAACCTATTCCAACATCCATTCGACAATATACGCAAATGAGCTCAGCTGTGACCGCTAGAAAGGTTTGAACCTATGTAGGCTCAAGGTTTTTCTGCGATATGTTAGAGCAATTTTTCACCTTTAGGATAAAAATAGTCGTTTTAAAACTCGTTGTTTTTGTGAGATAAATCCACAAATAGTCAGTGCGGGAACTTTCAGGACGCCTGGTACCTGAAATGAAGGAATTTTAGATATCATTTTCCAAATTGCATTCTCATATGTTATTTTCACGAACCAGCACTCGTTTTATTTTGTCTGATGTCAAGAAACTTTAGAACCATTTGAAAAGTCTGATAAATGTATTTTATGCTTTTTAAAACCCAATCTAGCTAGGCTTTTGTTGCTTGTGTTAAATCGAAAAATAAATAAAGAGAGAGAGAGAGAGAGAGATGCGAGAAAAATGATACGAACAAAATACTTGTTTATTTGTGAACTACAAGAAAGAAAAATATCCATCCTCGAAGTCAAAAATATATTTTCTCATCAAATATAATTCCCGAAAGATTTGGATACTTTTCAAAACTCATTTTAATTCTAAAAATATATTTTTTGCTTCTTACATGTACGGGAACTCACTGTTACATTGTTTGTTGCCTTTTTAGTATATCAGAAAAGGTTGAATGAATTCATGCTCTCGTTCTTCGATTTAAAACGAAAAATAAATCTTAGATTTATGCTCTTCACAAAGTTTCTAACGGTTGAAGAATTTTATCCTTTCCAGAACTTTTATAACAAAATCAATGCTTACATCCAGACATCTGTGATTTTTCAGTAACTTTTGAAGAATATTGCTATCGATTTTAAACTTTAAAAGGGAGGTTTAATGGTGTGTTTAATTTTGATGTCTATCTCTTATTTTAAGCTAAACTGGAGAAATAACGTTTAATTCTTAGTTCTAGAGAATAACACATTTACACTTTTAGTGGAATTTAATGTATCGTTAAAATTTTATTTCTACTCATACGGCTGTAACATATCTCAGATAAAATGTGTAAGATATTCTCTTGTTCCTTTCTTCGATATTGAAAGTTTTTCTGAAGAAATTTTGATCAATAGTGTTACGACTAATTCAAGTAAAACTCACTGAAGTATTAAATAATTCTTCATACAATGATAGCTAATTTGTAAAGGGAACTGAATGCAGTGTTAAAATTTAATCCCTGCACATGAAAGTGTAGGGTAACCACAACGACAAAGTATGTAACATTTCATATTGTGTTACACTTTAATACTAAAAAAAATGATTTGTAACAATATAGTTCCAAAGTGTTTCAAATAATTGAAATAAAACTTAATGGAGGATTAAATAGTTTTTAATACTTTGATTGACACATTGTGTAATTTAACATTGAGATGCCAAATAGTTATATTTTTACTTTAATTTTAATAATTACTACAATTCATTTTCTATCACCCGAGTCGTAAACTTATAGAAGTAAGAGCCACTAATTTAGATTATGTCGAATAGCGCATTGCGCACAGAATGCTTGTAGTTTTTAGGTATAATAAGAAATATGACAAATGAGGATTAAAAAATTCTAGAGATATGGAGGAATTGTTATTCAACCTAGTATCATATTTCTTATGGGAATATTTATTTTTTAAATTTATAAATGAATATATTTTAACTATACAGTCATAAATTTAAAACTTAAATTATAGGACTTTTGAATTTAATTCTTATAATTCGGAAATTCCAGGTTTACCAGAATAGAAGAGTTACACAGGATCAAGTAATAATCGTAAAACTTCTTATTTAACTAAATTAGCCAATAAACTTTTAATCTGAATTATGAAGTGTATTCTTAAAACAAAGATGTGTAATAAACCTAGGTTTATAAACTGCATACAAAGGCACTAATTTTATAAACTAATAGAAAAATATTATACCTGGGAAAATTAATCGAAACTTTTAGAATTTAACGAAATGACATATTAATTGTGTATTAAATGTTATTTTATACTGGATATTATTATTAAATAACACAATAAACACAGACAAATATATAGGTGCACACATATATGCACTTAACACGATAATTAAATAGATCCCACTATAATTTAATTAGCATGTATAATATTCCCATTTATGAGGTCACATCCTCTTCCATTCAAGATACCGATACATTCTGAAAGTTAACGTTTGCTGTGGGGGTCACATTGCAGCTATAACGTGATAGCTTCTTATCGGATGCTCAAGCAATATATGCAAGTCGCAACTGAATAACTCTCAGAGGTAGATATTGTGGGACAAAATTGCGTGTTTCAAATTTAAGTCTATGTAAAACTACAATGATGCTTACAGTCATTACCGTTACCATTTTATTTTCTGCATTGTACATTTTTGATACCTAATTAAATAAAATTATTTGATTTGCGAAATAGCAGATTAAAACCAGCAGACAAAAGTTTGGTTCAATAATGATAGTTTTGTTGAAATAGTAAATGGTACCATTCAAGAGATATAAAAGGTATCAATTAGGAGAGGTTCTTTTTTTTATCTAATAAGTAGTCTCTTGTGGGATTAGGGGGGCGTATAACAGTTAATCAAGCTGTGTTAGAATAACAATATTTCGCCAACGTATACCCTTTCTTTGAACTTAAATCAAGTGAGAAGAATGACGTCTGTATCAGAAGCATTCTCTTCGAATTTGTACGCTGCACTACTCGGGGACTTGGAATTTCATTTAATATACTGCATGTGCTACTATTGCTACTGATCGGTATTTGGTGGAAGTTACCGAAGACATTATCGTTGAGGTCACGAGCTTCGGTATCGGTAATGTTCAAGAGAAATCGGAAATTCACGTCTGTATATTGTTGATTGATTGTTTATTTATATATAAACAACATGAGTGCTATTGGAGACGGACCAAGTAATTTTAATATATATCCTAGCAGTTCAAATGATGACTCATGACGTCTCTCACCACTCTCCACAATGTCCACGAAATTCCAATGCGATGATCTAGAGCCTCGACTGATTTAACGTGCATCAGTCCTGTTCTACAACAGGCCCTGACTAACATCAGAACTCTAATCCACAACTCGAAGGAAACAACACCGGCCATGTCTCTTAACTACTCGAATACTATTGCCGTATAGAATCTCGGAATTTGTTGTTCGTTGATTGGATTATATCCTAAAATGTCTCACGTAAATTAAAATAGAAGTTAGGAGGTGACGTGTCATTTTTGATAAGGCCACAGAATTCGAATTTACGATATCCTCTCCTAGCTACAAATTTAAATAGAATTGTTTTTACGCAGCAATTTAAAATAAAAATAATTTTTCTTATAATTTGTTTATTAAAGGATTAAAATTTCATATACTAAAAATCCTACTTTAAGGAGAATTCGAATTTTCACATCACCATTCTTTCAGGAAAATACCTGTTTTGGTGGCGCCAAATAATTATAATGAGAATACAGCTTACGTATTGTAGAATAGAAATATATCGAAAAGAATTCCACAAAACATATATTAATATGGTATATACTATATATATACTATATATACATATATATATACTATATATGTATATAATATATGCATATATATACTTCTTTCTATAACATATATGCTGTATATATGTCTCTATATATACATACATATATACATATATACATATGCATGCCTATATATACTATGTATACTAATGAAATTCACACGCATATACATAATTTTTATTTTGAGTGCATTGCATAAGTTTTTAGTTTATTTCTAATTTCCCCTAGAAAACTGTACAATTCATTATTGGAAGCTCTGTCTGAAGATAAATTTTCTGTTGTTCATTTTAAGAGCTACAAATATGTTACCTGAAGTGTCATCCGAGTTACACTGTAATTATTTAAAATTAGGACGTATGTATTAATTCTGGTATTGGGTGGGATGATTAATTAAAATCTAGCCCGGTCAAAATAAATCATATGTACTAATCATGTTACTAAAGTATAATTCAGTTATTTATTGTCATGCGTTTCCAATTTCTTAATTATAGTGACAAATTTTCTTTCGAGGAAGTTAAGAGCCCGTTTTGCAATTGTATGTTCTATAAATACTATATCGTTAAATTTTTTAACTGCATACTTATCGATAAATTGTTCCGTCTCTTATATCCAAATTTTCTTAGTTCTACTTTCAGCCAAAAAATTTAAATTATTTTCATCACATAATAAAATGGACTTTTAAAGCTTCAAATTTTTCTTATAGTACATTTTTAGCAAAATTTAGAAGCCTTTTTTGGCTTGTTTTAAATATGATTGACTTCTTACGTGAATTCCTTCCATGTAACCCACATGTATTTAAAGTCCTTCTGATAGCAATTGCGCTTAATATCTTTCCTGATGTTTTAAGGTATCATATGATATTTTTATAGTACTAGTAGTGGGATTTGCTTCAGTCTCGTGCTACAGTTCTTATTTTTTCTATCAGTAAGACTGTGACGTTGGACTATTCGCGATTTTCTCTTCACTAACTTTGGGGACTTTAATTTAGATTGATTACATGAAGTAACAATTTCTTCCCAACAAAAATGAAACATGATTATGTTAGTTAGATGCAGTTGGAAATAAAGAGAAGTTATTCAGTTATGGTGTTATATGAGTAAAGTGAAATTTAGAAGAGAGATAGAGTGTATAATTAACTTTGAGTATAGTTCTAACAAGAGGAGTAGTAACTAAGAGAAAGCAACCCCAAATGTAAGGGATAAGTAAGATTGTATAATTTCAGTGTCATTTAAATTGGTTGTCTAACCATACAGTCCAAAGGGAGCCATAATCCGTTATATTGTAGAAATTGATAAATAAATATTTAAGTTGGAGTAGACTTGTGAGTCTTTGAAGTTTTTATTGACTTGTAGAATTAGTTATGCTTAATTAAACTACGGCACAATTGTCGGATATAAATAATCATTCGTTACAAGACGTTTTGGTTTTTCTGTCCTCTGAAATCCTAATTCCTGTTTAGTGTCAGAATCTTTAATTTTCCTTTGCATTAAATTTATCATTGTTTTTCTAGTTTTTACGATGTTTGTTGCATAAAATAAAAGAAATAAAAGAAAAGAATAGAGGTATCTGAAAAATTTAAAAAGTTTGATTAAATAACTTGCGAGTGTTTACTTTCTTTTGACACGTAAAAATAGATGTATTTGTTTGATAAAGGGCATTATTTCTTCTAGTAATTATAGTTAGTTTATCATTTACATGGACTTAAACTATCTACTAATAATTATTAAATCATAGAATAATACTTTTGTTACACCTTAACTATGTATATGTAACAAAATGTTTGCAATATATTAAGTAATCATGTGTATTTTTATTCTCAATGCATACATTTTGAGCTTTTCTGCATCATCCTATTCCTGTGAATATATTTCATGTATTGTAGATGACGATAGTATACAGGGAATTAGGGTGCCTAATCTCCTCTAGACTATTCTTGTATGTTTCAAAATAATTTGTCGTTTTTTCAGATTAACTAGTCCTTCTGTTCAGCTGAAAATATCTGTTTAACATTACATTTGTGGAACAAATATATCCCACATTGTGAAAGACCAAAAGTTTTGTCATTTCTTTCTCCTTTCGGAATTGTAATGAAAATAAAGGAGAGGAGAAACTGTGACGAAGATAGAACTGTTGACATTTAGATACTTCATGATTGAGTACGTCTCAAATAAATTTCTCCACCGTTATTTTCTTTTTGTAGCAAAGCTGTGGATTTATTCCTCATTTGTGAGGGTTTATATTAATGTATTGCAGTTTGAAACCTAAAATATAACTTTTGGATTCTTTCTTGCTTGAAAATGTAGCAAAGAGGTGATTTCTTTCTTTCTTTTCAATATTTTTAGGGCGAAGCTCACTCATTTTTACAGTTGTTATAATTAATTTCTTAAGAGGACGTACTGTGTATTATATATAAATTGTTTGACGTGACATAAAATCTAGAAATTTATGCTTTTTACATATGTTAAAATCATCAGTGATTCTAGTAAAGTATAAATAAATTTTTCTATCTCATGTTACTTTATATAATTAATTTATTAAAATATAAATGCCAATTCAAAACAAAATTTTACTAAAGAAAATGGGCAAACATGTGTGATTCTTTTTTCAATTATGAATTATCAGAGATATTAATGTATTTTGGGCAAAATCAGATAACATTTTTACAAAAACTGATTCAAAAGATTGAAGTTGAACATATTTAAGCTTCAGAAAAAAAAGTATTATTTTGAACGATTTTTTTTTCTTTATTATAAACCACTATTTGAAGAAAAAATTATTAACTAAATAATAAAAAGAAAATTGTCAAACTTAGAGGAATCAAATCCTGGCAGAACGGAATAGAGCACCAAATAAGTGTAAATGTTCAAACATGTTTCCAATA
>BMAW01056425.1:0-13389 GCA_019974015.1 Nephila pilipes
TCTGATGATTCTTTCATGGTGTTGCATTTTCTACAAACAGCAGTATAATTTAAAATCACTCACTGTAACTTTAATTAAAACTTTTCAAATATTTTGAGAAGAAAAAATTTGATATTTAAAAAAAAATTATTGGAATAAAATTAACCTGCATAAATGGGTCATTTCTCATGAACCTTTATGAGAAAATTCAAAACTCTAAATGTTCATATGATATAAATCGTATGGGTAAAAGATTACATTTTGACTTGAAACAACTTTACGTTATGACTTACAAATTTCCTTGTTATAGAGTGTTTGTATCTATTTTTTTTTTTAATTAGGAATAATTTTTTTTTTTAAAAAAAAAAGGGTTATTCAAGTTCCCGTTCAAATGGATAGTTACAAAATTATAAATTGAATGAAGTTTAGTGGCAAACAAAAAAAAACCTTCTTTTATTAACATAAATTCTATCGTTAACAATTTAATAACTTTTTATTTATCGTTTTATACATCCATTACAAAAACTTTGTATTTTGCTTAATTTTACTATTGTTATTAATGTTTGCATGTAAACATTTCAGACAATTAATTTTCTTTTTCTGGAGATGATTTTTGATAAAGATAGAGACAAATTCATAATATTTACTTGTTTCGATAATTATTGGAAACGTTGTTTTTACTTTCAGCTCTAAAGCATTGATTATAAAAAATATTACTATTTATAGTTAAAAATTTAGTTATTGAGTATTTATTTGCATTTATCTAAAATATTAAGTAAAATCAAATTGAGATGACTCATTATTTTACATAAATCAAGTGATCAGTTTAGTAATTTAGTCATATAGATAAGAAAGCTACAATAAATTACAGCTATAGGTATTGACATAGGAAAGTTATTTGATTTTAATTGTTTTATTGATAAGAATTTCTATTACTTTTGTTATTTAATTACAAATGAATCATTTAATTTTTAATTTATTTATCAAAACTAAAATAAGAAAAATATTTATAAAAATTATGCGTTTCAGCAATCTTAATTGACGAAGTAGCCGAAAAGTTAAAATAAATAAGAATATTTGTTATTGACATAGAAAAGTTATTTAGCTGAAATTATTTCATTGTTAAAATTTTCTTAGGATCGAGTAAAACTTTTAATTTTAGGAAGAAAACATTTTATCCCTATATGTCGATTGAAATCTTGAAATTTCTATTTGTATAAAATTTTGTTCGCGTGAAAAGTAATTTAAATTAAATTCTGAAGAGACAGGTAAATAGCTAAGATGAAAATTATAGAATTTCTGTAAGGAAATTGTCATGAAGAAATAAAATGTGATTATGAAATTATATCTATATAACTTGATTATTTTGATGTTATGTAATTTAATGATACATAAATAATTTTAGAGAATATTGCCATTAATTAAATTTAAACTAAGATAATCATTATTATTTTTGAGTTAGCATATTGCCTTTAAACATTTCTTACTATAACAGCGAGGAAATACCCCATTTTATATGATGGTCTCTTATAAAATGTATTGAGATTTTATTGGAAATTGAGTTTGCTATTTGGTTGAAAAAATTTATAGGTTTTCTTCTTTTGATATAAATTCTAGCAATTTAAAGTTCGTAAGCATGCCTTGGAAACATCTCGCCAAAACACCCAAATAAAAAACGAAAGATAATATTTTTTAGTACTCAAATTGAGGATTTTTTTCCATATGTATTTCCGTTTGCAGAAAAATATTCCTAAAACTTAAATATGAAAATACCTCTATAATTTTGTAACGTTTTTTTTATTGTTATCTATTTATTGATAATGTTTTTTGCATTGTTTTAAAAGATGTTAACATTAACCTACCTTTTGTACTATTAGAAATATCGTATACTACTAGTAATCAAATATTGACAAAAATATTAGCATTCTATTTTTATTTTAGAAATTTTTGAATATAATGTTTCATTTATTTTTAGCCCCTAAAGAGGCTACTATTTCATTGAACTACGATATGTTCACCCAATAAATTTTCAGAATTTTACTGTAAAATCTTTTGCATATATGTTTGGTGCCTGTTTCCACTGACAATGAACTTAATTTTCACGAAATATGTCATAATAAATTTCTCCAATCTTTTTAATGTGTTTTCTTCACTCACATTATAACTATGTCTGAGTCAAAACTTTAAAAGCTTTTTTTCTGACATTTTAAAGAGCTCAATTGAACTGAAATTTTCTATATATTATTGTTTTAGATAACAATACGTTAATTTAATTATAATTAATAAAAACTAATTGATTAAAACTAATTATTTAAAAAATTAAAATTTTACCTCAAGTTTCTCACCAAATCACCTAATCCTTCGCCAAGGTGAGGGGGTCATTGCTTAAATTCTGTTTTGGAAACTGGTGACATTTTGTAAGCCCATCTTTTCATGTATAAGTGAAGCGTTGTGGAAGAGCATCAACATTTGTTCGTAACATTGTTATCCCATTTCAAGTCAGGTGAAGGTTAGAAAAATTTGAGGTACAAAATATCATGCTACACAAAGTGTGAAGTTTGAAAGAAAACCCACGTTTTAAAAACTCGTTTTTTACCGGTGTTTCATTTATTGGTTTCAGATAAAACATATGTAAGAATAAATTCATTTTACTTCAGCAATAAATACATTTAGCTTAAAATATATTCAAGTTAATAATTTATCGTTTGCATTTATTTTAATATATCTGAACAAAATATTATTGTTCACTTCTATATTTTATCGTTCACGGAATATGCATATACACTTTATGCAAAAATTTTGGTTTCTTTTCTTTTCTGTTTCACACGAAAATGCAACAATGTTTCGTTAAAAATAACTATTAACCTAAGAAAAGAAAAGCAGCAATTTTTAAATCTCTACAAGTACACCACAATTGATTTTCAGAATTTATTTTGCTCGGAAGAAATTCAATGAAATTGTTTTCCGTGGCAACAAGAGAAAATGTCATTACGATTATTCGGTTTTAGTTATACACATTTTTTTTGTTTTCCTCGGTACGTAATTTAAGCGATATCATTTTTACACAATTTTGAAATAAAGAAAAAATATAGTGAGAGAGGGAAGTATTTTTTTGATTGTTTTGCTAATTAATTAGCTGCCCCTTACAAACTAAATGATTGTCATACTGAGGTAGCATTTACATGTATCTGAAATGTCTGGCTCCACTGTTACTACAAGTATAAAAAGGATTGCTGGTTTGAGATTACAATATCGGTAAAAGTTACAAATTTTAGCCACAAATTGTTAACGGTAATTCCGCATTATTTTTATCGGTATAGGTCCGTTATATATGCTCATATCTACAATGAAAATTTTGTACTTATTTGATAGGTTGACCTACAATCAAAAATTAAATTATGAAGTCAATTAATCTCATATCCGTACATTAAAAACTATAAACATATATGGAGTCAAAAAGTTAAGCATAAATCGAACAACACAGAAAGACATCGTTTGACGTTAAGGGAGTGATGTTGTGGACTGTCATCATGTTGGATGTTCGAACAGATCTGAATAACTTTAAGACGTGGTCCGTGACTGTTAAAAATATAGAAATGAAGTTCTTGAGTCTCTTGCTGCTGTTGGTTCTGTCTTCATATTTATGGATGATAACGAGCTTTGTCATTGCGCAAGCTTCACCGACGACTTTCTTGAAACTGAAACTTTTTGAAATAATCAAGCGCATGTTGGGGCCTTCTCACTCACCTGATTTGAATTCTATAGAACATTTGTGGAATATTCTCAGAAGATAACTTGTAGATCTTTCGCTACCTCCATTCCAAAATTGAAAAACGCTCTTCGTGACGTTTGGAACTCTTTGAGCCTACAACTCTTCCACAATGTTATTGCAAGTGAAATCGTTGTGTTGCTTATACAGCCGTCAGAGATGACTACATACCTTATTAAACTGTAGCATCTCTTTTTTTGTTTTTGTTTAAAGTATGAACTCTTTTCTTTGAAACTGTCGTTTCGGGTAACAAAAATGATTATTATCGTACTTTCGCATTGTTTTCTTATTTTATAGCTGTTTTACAATCGCAATCATATTTTCAGTCATTCCAGCTCAGAATTATATCATTATTTATAGAATTATCAATTGGGCTTGAATTTTAAACAGCAAAATATTACGGTGAACACACTTGGAATAGAATTAACAAATGTTGCGGATTACTAAAATTCAGAATGTTCACTTCCTTTGACTTCCGCAATTGTTTTACCTCCATGGAAAAGAAATTTATCTTATTAATCAAAATCACAAACAAGAGGTTCAACAAAATAAACTGTATCTGGCACTAAAAATGTTAATAAAATTATAAAAAAATAACTGGAATATTCTCTGTAGGAAAATATTCGAGAAAAATACATTAAATTGTGTACGATTTTTTGATAATTATTAAACCAATAAGTGTTGGAATCTTAAAGAAACTTTTCTACGGCGGGATTATATTGTACAAAAATTAGGTCACAAATACGAGAGCAAGTGTTGAATGTTTTCTGTGTACTTATTTTTTAAAACATGTTTTCAAATGGATCATGAATTTAATTATATACTTTATATTTCTTTCCATTGTGAAAAAGTATTCATGCTTAAATATTACTTCTAATTTGTAGTAAAATTGTTGAATTTCTAATACGTGCTAATATGTTGTTTTTTCGAGAAAATTTTATCAACAAAAATGCGTGGGCGTAAAACAAAGGATATGTGGTGTTAGGTTCAAAGGATTAATATTATAATGCACTGGAGTTCAAAATTAAGAGATTTTTCCGATTATCTCCAGAACTACTGGACAGATTTTAATGAAATTTTATGTGTGTAAATAGGGTTGATATAATAATAATAAATAAAAAAAAACCATTCAACAGTTATAATATGCACGCATTATCGTGCGTAACATTCCTAGGAGTCGCAAGATATAAAACAGCAGTTGCAGAATAGAACAAAAAAATGCGTTAATAAGGGGTATGATCTCCTCTTACAGATACATAAGCCTCGCAACGTGATTTTATGTTGGATATAAGGGAATTTATGAGTTCCTGTGGCAACTGGTCCCACTCATTCAGCAACTCTGTTTTCAGGTCTTGGATGGTTCTCGGAGGGGGTTGCGAATTGCAATTGCCCTCCCCAGAGCATCCCAGGCATACTCTATGGGCCCTCGCGTTATCATTCATTTAAAGGCAATCAGGACCAATTGGACCCCCTGAAAAGGCGGATATATGGCTCCAAGACCTCTCCCTTATACCTCTCAAGAGTTGCAGTGTCTCTTTCAAAGACATGGGGGGGGGGGTTCGGCCCACCAAAATGATGCCTTTCCAGACCATCAAGCCTCCACTGCCGAAATGGTCGATTTCTTGGACATTGGAGGGCAGGTAGTGGGTCCCTGGTTCTCTCCATATGAAATTTCAGCGAAAATCATTGTTTAGGCTGAACCTGGACTCATCAGTGAAGAGAACGGTCACCCATTGATTCATGCTCTAATCTGTATGATCTCTGCATCATTTCAAGCAAAATTTCACCGACTGCGGTAGCCTAGTGGTCATGGCTTCGGACTCGGGGCCGGAGGTTTTCGTTGAGTTGTGAGTTCGTGCCTTGATGTCAGAAAAACGCCGTATAACCGAGGCTGTTGCAAGTAAAATTTTTCGGGCCCAAAATCTGCCCTTGGCTGGGTGTGGAAGTTAGGAGAGGGGATGCCATCTCAGGTGTCGTTTTCGTCTCTTGACCAAGATTCAAAATTACGATGTCCATTGCCAATAGCCCTTGTGTTGTTTCTAGTATGATGTTAACAAAAACCAAACCAAACCAAGCAGACTCTCCTGTCGCAGAATTGAGTAGGATGCAAATAACAGGTCTGCTTGCAAACAGTTCTCTCTCATGAAGTCTTCTGGAAACACTCACCCTTGAACTCGGGTTATTGTGGCTGCATACAAGTCATGAAAGATCTGAGAATTGTAGCATTCCTGTTACGCCTCGCTGTAATGGACAAATGGCTACTTCTCTGGCAGTCAAGGCTCTTGGACGGCCTTTCCCAGGCTTTGTCTGAACGGATCAGATATCCTGGAACTGTTTCCATAAATTGGACACGATCCTGGACGTTAAATCGAATTCTCTGTAAATCTGGATTTGAGACTGGCCTGCTTCTAGTCTATCCACAATTCGCCACCTCATTCCATCCTCTTAACGTTGGTAGTTACTCACACTTACCTGTTTGAATTTAATGTAAGCTATTGCTGCAAAAAAACTCTAAGAAATTAGACGAAATGTGTTACCGAACGCTTTGCGGATTTTGGCATACGCTCTTATAAATCCTGTTTTATGACTTGTTCCACCCCTATACATGTATATGCTTACGTATTCGACGTACAAGATTTGTATCTTTGTTTCGAAACAGTATTTTTACATTTTGTTCAATTCTCTTCATGAAATTCTATAAAATATGCAAATTCTTTTAATCTTGAACACCTGTGTACATTATGATTGTAATAATTACTCTTAGTTTGCTTAAGGTATATTTACATTGCTGAGATATACTTAATTTAATATTTTATCGACTGCTCATATTTTAGTATCTGAATAGAGATTATTGTCTGCTTTAATAATTTACATTTTTCTCACACGCCTTAATATTGAATTTAATAACTGATTTATATAGCCGAATCGTCTTTTTTTGTTGTTGTCGTCAACAGTGTTCTTTAGGCTGTTTTACTTGTGGTTGTGAAAATATATTAGGAACTAGAAGAAGATATTTTCTTTTCTTCACAGTAATTGATTCTGTAAAGCCTGGGGTTTCGAAGTACACTTAATTTATTTTAATTAATATTCTTTTTGAAAAATTCTATTTTTTCAAGAATGTGAATGGATAAAAAATGTTAGCACATGTTAAAATGAAATCAGAAAAGCTAATTTCAATTTTTCTTATTTTTATTATTTAACTTATTTTATTTTTAAAAATTTTTGCTTTTATTATATTTTTATTTGTGAAATGCAATTAATTTTATTTTTGTAGGTTTATTTGTCTTCATAATGTTTTTATTCAGACGATATTAATTAATTAATTTAGTTTTTAAGCATGCTTTATTTTTATTTGCTTTCCTATAATATTCTTAAGAAAATGATTATTCAAGTTTTTGCTCTTGTTTATTATTTATCATTGTTTATGTATTTTATAAATTCATTTTAAATTTTATGGCAACAGTGAGCAGTGTTCTGAAGTTTATAGTTCCACTGGATGTTGGAAAAAAAATGTTAACTCTTTTGTAACAGTATGAAGCGTTTATAGTTGTGCTCCTCTAGATCCAATTAATAAACTTGAAACAAATTAATAATTTTGTTAATTATTCTTTGGTAATGTAAATTTATTTAACTCTATATTCTCTACTGTTATTTTCTTCTGCTTGATCGTCTGCTAACACTTCTATTATGTTCACAGAAATTAGAATATTCCCATCCAATTAAATTAAATAAAATTTACTTAGCCATTTAATGTTACATTAACAAGAGAGATGTCTGAATTTATAGAAATAATAAAATTCGAAAATGTTCCAAGTTATAAAATAAACATTTTATGACGCATTTTGATACGTTTTATGTTGTATCTAAATATTTTATAATGCATCGGTCATATTGTTAAAATAATTCTTAAAACCTTAATGATACCAGGGTAATAAAAATGTAAGGAAATAATTTCCAGCGTCGTTTGATTATTTATTTTGGAATTCTGTATCGCAGATTTATTTATTCAGCATTAGAATTTAGGTGTATAAACGAGGAATTTCAATTTTTCGTGTTTGTTTGAAATAAATATTTACTACCCATAAAGTGTCCATTTGTATCTATTTTTATTTTTCGGAATTAGAAAATTGTTATTTGAATTTGTAAAATTAACAAGAATTTTTCACACATTTAGGATTCAGTAATAAATTAAAGAAATTAATTTACGATTTTAATTAGATATACAATCGCCTTACATTTTATTGTAAGAAAAGATAAGTGTAAAAAATTAACTTCATATTTTACACATTTATTTGTAAATACAAATATCTGATTGATGCATTGATCTATTGAGTACAATTTTTTTCTTCATTTTCTTTCTTTAAGACTAAAATAATGATAAGAACCGCATTAATTTTGTTAGTTATAAACTTTACTCTTAAGACATGCAATTTCGATACCATAACAGTAGGAAATTTTAAAGCATGTTTTGTGTGTATGTGTGCAACAAAATTACTTAAACGGGGATTATATAATACCTGAATTCTCCGATGTTAAAACAAATACTTCGATACATCTTTATAAAACATTTTTAACATAAAGGACAGTTTTTTAAATGTTTCAGTTCCTTTTTTTGCATTACTTTATTTGAATATACTCGTATGCGAAAATAATTTAAAAATTTTGGATTTGTTACATCTAAAACACACACCCATAAATTAATATAAATACAAATGATAAATTTTTCTAAATACTTTTCAAAAATAAATAACTAAATATGTATATAGATAGATTTGATTTGGTTTGGTTTTATTAAAGTCGCACTAGAAGTAACATGATGGTCAGTGGCGACGGACCTCGTAATTTTGAACCTCGGTCAAGTGACGAGGATGACACTTGACACATAATCCCCTTCTCCTAACTTCCACACCACGCCAATGGGGGACATTGAGCCAAGACAGATTTAGCCAAGACAGCATCAGCCCCGGCAACACGGCGGGTCTTTAGTGGCATCAAGGATCGAGCCTGTGACCAACGAAAAACACCGCCATAACCACTACTATTGTTATATAGACAGAATAAAATATTATTCTAAAAGTCAATTTTTTATGAATCTTAACTCCTTTTATTTATTTTCGTACCAGGAGTCTTATCCATTTGAAAGTAACGACTGATTAAATGTAAAGATATATTTGAGTTTTAAAAGCAATGATTATTGTAATATATAAAATAAATTGTAAAACAAAATCTCTTTTGAAACTATAATTTTAAGACTTTAAGCTAGTAACTCTGAATATATACTACATACAATTGATACAAATTTACTTTTATTTCAAATATTTAGGGGGTAAATTCTTTAGTTTACAACCGAGAACATTCTAAATTATATATATATACATTACTGCTTTTGAAATGGAACGAATTGAATCGTTAATACTAAAATGAAGATTTTTCGTGTGTGCATGTGTGGACGATGTTGCGGTAAGATTACAAAACACAAAATATATTACAAAGAATCTATGGATCGGACGTCGAAGTCTTTTTTCGAAAATCGCTTCATAAGTCTTAAAATTTAATTTTAAAGGGACCTATGTGGCACATTTTGTCTTCACTGCACAAGTCTTGCTCATAATGCGTCCTGTTATAACGTCTTTGACTTCACTATAAGTAACTCTGACGTCATAGTATACCTGCTTCCTACAAATGATTTGACTTAGATTTATCTGTTTTTTGTTGCATTATGGAGAGTAGGAATATTTAATTATATTATTATTTATTTTCTGCAAAATAATTGTGATTCTTTTTCGACTAAACCCTCTTAAGAAAATATTGTTTGTAAACAGTAAATTATTGTTTTGGCAACAATTTCCTGTTTTGTTTCTGAACAAGCGGACCTGTTCAAAAAAAGTAAGCCTCTTTTATGCTCCCAAAATAGTTTTCTTAATGCATTACTATGAATTTTAATTTATTTTTTCTATTTCGAGTTGATTTATATTTATTGACAATTTAATTTTTTTTTTCATGAATTTTATTATTTTTATACTAAGCGGTTATTCTTATTTAAAATTAAGTATTTCTCTTTCAATTATAAACTATCTGTATTAACTATTTTTGATCTTATTACTGCAAATTTTCTAAATTAGTAGTTTGTTTTGTATTATTTTTAATTTTTCCCGAGAAACCTATTCAACAAACTTTCTATTTCTGTTTTAAGCTGCCTGTCACATTCTGCTTTGAACACTTTTTATGATTCTAAGGCTAACTGATTTTAATTATTTTTTGCTAATTTATTTTTCATTTCAATTACTGTTATTTTTAGGCTGCGTATTGTCGTATAATACTATTATTGAACTAATATTTTTAATATCATGAATTATATTGCTTTTTAATATTCTGATTCCTACCCGAGACATAGTTTACATATTTATATGAATTGATTTATTTTCGAAACTTAGTTGATTTCTGAGTGATATATACTTATTATCGAAGTCTATTTAATAAGTTAAAATAATTAATTAATCTAATTTATATGTATCGCTGTAAGCTGACTGTTTTTTATGAATTTTTTTCTGTATTATCTATTCTTTGAATTCAATAGTTTTAAATACTCTGATTATCTATTTTAGGCCACCTGCTAAATATTAACGCGTTTTCTCCCAAATCTAAATCTCAACTACGGTTGAAGGTGAGTGAATGCACGACTAAGGCCTTGTGTGATTTTTGAAGTGAAAGGAAAACATACAATTGTGGAATGGAGTATGAATGTGGAAATAATTGCGGCCACTTTGAATGTTGTAAACTGTATCGAGAGCATGCGATTGTTTGAAAGGAAAGGCACGACTAATGGATATAAATGAGGCTGCAAGAAATAAGTATTTAAACCCCATGATGGTTACAAAAGCGTAAGGAGAGGCTGAAGTTTTCCCAAAGCCATTAGAGCTTGTGTGATGCTCTCTGAGTAACAAGATTTTGGTTTAGAAGGTGCATGAATAAGCTTGTTACACGAGTGAAATAAAGATTCACAACCCAGAGGTTGTTGATTGATATTTGTTTTGTAGAAACAGAAAAATTTATTTGATTTATGTGAATGGTAATAGTTCACAACTTGGAGTATATGGAGTATTTGTGGTATTGAATGAATATAAATTCGGGAAAATAACATATCGAAGAGGTCGATTAGTAAAGGACTAGTGGGTGCACGGAGATGTTGAAAGGTAAACAGATAAATATTTTGCTTGTGTGACTGAATGACGGACGAAAGAGGAAGATATGATGATGAAGTTTTGAAACAATTTATCAAGGGTATCATAAGAATAAGAACATCTGGAATCCATCAGACAAATAGGTTAATAAAATATTTTTCAAAACCTTTTTATTTGGAACTCTGCTGAGTATCCACTTTACTTCGATAAAATTAAATCATCTTTCATTATAGTCGCAATTATAATTAATGACTACCACCACAATTATATTTTTTTAATTGTATTGTTAAATTCTTTTCATAATAAATGATATTAAAGTACTCTCTTACATTCCGACAATATCGGATCATACTCTTGTAAATATCGGACCACAGGATTATTAAAAACGCCAAACTCTAAATATACCTAAAAAAACGTGATTAAACAGCAAGTTATACATTATTGTATAAATTTTATGCTCTATACGCAAAAAAAGTTCAAACGTAAGAAGTAACTAAAACTACAAAAAACTTACCGTTTTGAATTGATAGACTACTTTATTCCATTGAAGTGTGTGTTTGTGTAGAGAGCATATAATAATTTTCTTTAATTGTGCAAAATGCCATATTACAGGCACTGTTGGGAAGGTGACGTTCAGGATTATATAGGAAGTGATGTATTCTCAAGTTATGAATCTGCAATATTTTTGTGTATTTGATTCTATTTTCAGAATCTTCATGCTCTAAATTGACTCGTTTCATTTTTTGTTAGTCACGGTTTATTTTTCAGACATTTTTTTTTTCATTCGATTGAAATTCAGCATCGTGAATTTTTATCTTATGAAACTAATTAATATATTCAGTTGTCAAATTTCATATAGTCAATAAATATTTAGTTTTTATTTATTTACTACGTCTTTTTCTATCTTATTGTTTGATTCATTAAATGTATATGTTTGACTTTGATATTTTATTTCTAAATCATTCTTCCTTTTGACACTAATTTAATGTTCACTTAAAATTAGTCACAATTTTAAAAAAAGTTAATTCTTTGAGCTGAATTGTTATATTTTTCAATTCACCCGCGTGAAGGGCTGGTACTTTAGCTAGTGCTATATAATACTAATAATACTATTTACTTCATTTACCTATTTGAACACAAAGCTCGGATCCTTTAAAGATCATCCTATTCCTTTCAAAACAAAACAAAACAAAATATATTTACCCTATTATTTGTACATTTTCTACTATTCATTCAGAGGTTCACAATAATATTGTATAAGTCCTGAAATGAAATTATATCTTCGTCAATTTACTTGCAACTAAACGCCAAAAGCAACCTATCGTTCCAACTGAATTGAGAAATACTGTATGTTTCATTTATCATACATATAATTGATAGAGAAGCATCTACGATTAATTCTGCTGAACAATCGTAGCATAATATTCTATATCTCTTATTTGGGAGAGTCAGTTCTCTATTATCGCTTATGAAACAATGACCTTTCAATTCATATTCACGATTCGTTATGAGGATAATAGTGAAACAATGTACGTCAATTGAAACGCAAGGAGCTTCAGAATTCAAAGCTGGACTTTAACGATTAAATATAATTTCGAAATTAATGAATTTTGTTAATGAGTTTAATCTATGTGATGTGAATAGTTTCGTATTACTTTGTGAGCAGAGAATGTATCCGATAGGCACTTGGAAACATAATGACGTTATTTGAATAAGAACATAAAAGTGCTTTAATGTATTTACGATGAAGGTTCAAAACAGTACTTATGATAGAAAAGGGAAAATTCTCTGTAGCCCTGCAAATGGATCCTTTCTTCTTTTTCTAAGAAATCTATGAGTATATCGCTTTTGCGTCCACACAAATCTTCACTATAAATATTTAGGTCAATAAAACTGTCTTCGCCTTCTAAGAAGTAGATTCAATCAAGCAATCCATTATTTTAATTGTTAATTGGTTTCCGGTGTTCAATAATAAATCCATATCTTGTCGAAGGTGACAACTCAACGCGAAAGCAATCAAATTTTAATTTGGAAGCAAATGGATATCAAATAAAAAATAACAAATAAATCAATGACAAATTTTTGACGTCCTTTAACAGATGACAGCACACAATAGCAATAACAAATTGCATTAGTAACCCCATTTGTTTCCAAGAACATGAATTTTTTTGAATCACCCTCTCATATACATAAGAGTATGTGAATATATTTATTTGATTTCATTCTTAAGATATAGATTTCGGAAATATTGGGATATTTTGTTAAATGAAATATTATCTTGAGTCACAGAATTCAAGTTTTATTCCAAGTCAATAATTATGGACAAACAGGAATAGTTAAGCCAGTAACAGTTCGTAAACTTGATTTAATGTAAATGATTCTTCAATTCAATGACAACTGAAAAACTGAATGATGTAAGAAGTTTAAAGATTTATACTGTGAAAAGAAATCTTTGATATT
>BMAW01056432.1:0-11465 GCA_019974015.1 Nephila pilipes
TTATCACTTTTAAATATTATTTAGTATTGAAAATAAAGACTAATGTACATTGGTCTGGTACGTTAGTGAACATTGAGCTATTTGTTTCTGGGTTGAAAATTTCAAATCGAAGAAATATAAGTACTTGTGATGAGTTGTATTAGGTGAAACGATTTATTCTCGTCTTGTAAAATATTAACTATAATTATTACAAACCTCATAAATTAAGCGATCAGTCGTATATATGAGTTTTTTTAAACACAATCGCAATGTAAATTGTTTTAAAATTTATATATTGAAATTTAAGGATGAGATCCCTCAGATGATGTCGAGCACCCAGTTATATCCAATCAATTTTCTTTTATAGCTGAAACCTAACCTTTGAGTCTATGAACGGTAGTGACAGAAGATGCATTGTTTAGCTGGTATGTTCACGTTTGTAGGTGTATAGAAGTAACTTCAGCCATTTACCTACATGTGCAATTTATGTTAATTCATACATGTTTATCAAACAATTTTTCATTTACTTTAGATTTAGTGTTGTATTATGAGAGTGAGTAAATTTAGTAATTTATAAATAGTTTCAAAAAAATTTTTTTCATTAATGCTTCTTTCGGTTTTTTTCAGATGATTGAGATTATAGTGAGTTTCAAGCATAAATAGTTTGAAACTGGATACAAAAGCATAGGTTAGCCAACAGATACTAACCTTTTCGAAAGGAAAAAAGTGGAACAAAACTTGCATACTCCAAAATTATTATAGCTGCTGAAGCACTATGACTCAGAAAATATTCTAAATTAGTACAATTTCAAGTTATCTTTGGATATAAGATTATCTTTTGAATATTCAAATTGTATCCAATTCTTTCATATTTACTTTAAAAGGAGTTTTCAGGGTTTTTTTTATTATATTAAGTAAAATTTCTATGACTGCTTGCTTCTGTATGCTGATATCACATCGAATATTTTTAATAATATGCATTTTCGGAGGATGGTAAAATCAGTTCGATTAGACAAATCTTGAGTTAGAGATTTTGAATTCATAGACATGTCACACCAGGATACACTAGACCGTTTGGGAATTCGTTAATATTGCTTGCAGGAGATTTCAGGCAAATATTACCATTAATTCCTCAATCAACACCAGCAGATGAAATAAATGCTTCTTTGAAACATTCTTATTTGTGGCGACATATGAAGACCTTGAAATTAACTACAAATATGCGTGTCCAGTTGCAAAATTATCGATCAGCTGAAATTTTCTCAAATCAATATTTGGATTTTGGAAACGGAAAGGTGCCAGTAGATTTGGCTTCAGGAAAAATTTCATTGTCTCATAACTTCTGCAATTTGGTGACATCCACAGGAAAATTGGTTGAAAGAGTATTTCCTGACATTCAAACCAATTTTAAGAATCTCAATTGGCTGAGTGAACGTGCTATTCTTGCTGCCAAGGACAAAGACGGCTACCAGCTTATCATCATTCAGTCTCGCATTCAAAATGAGACAGTCACCTATAAGTCTGTTGACACTGTTGTGGAAGTAGATGAAGCAGTGAATTACCCTACAGAATTTTTGAATTCACTTGATCTGCCAGGAATGCCGCCCCACATACTGCAGTTAAAAGTTGGTGTGCCCATTATCATGTTGCGAAATATCAACCAGCCAAAGCTGTGTAATGGTATGCGGCTTGCAGTAAAAAAATTAATGAGCAATGTCATAGAGGCAACAATTTTGACAGGACCTTTCAATGGTGAAGATGTCCTCATTTCTCGCATTCCTATGATACTAACAGATATGCCATTTAAGTTTAAGAGATTGCAAATCCCAATTCCATTGGCATTTGCAATCATTATAAATAAAGCTCAGGGGCAATCTTTAGAATTGTGCGGCTTACATTTAGAGGCAGATTGCTTCTCTCATGGACAATTATATGTTGCATGTTCCAGAGTAGGCAAACCAGACAATCTATATATCTACACTGAAAATTTTTTAAATGCATTTATTTTGGTTTGCTACTATTTTATGAACTACATGAACCTATTTATATATATGTATTTAACTTATTGTTATGATTATTTACTTTTGTGATTTGCATTTATGTAATTTTTGCGTATGATAATTTCTTATATATTTTTGTTATGTATTTATTTTGGTTTATTATTATTTCTTATATATTTTTGTGATTTGCCAATGCATTTCATTGTCGCATTGAATCCTTAAATGTTCTGAAAGAATACCATCCCAAATTCTGCAGTTGAAATTTAGCGTGCCAATTATGTTGCGAAATATCAACCAGCCAAAGCTGTCAATGGTATCCAACTTTCAGTAAAAAATATGTATATATTTTAACTTTTTAAGACTTTTTTTATTTAAATTAATGCAATTTTTTTATCAGTTTTGGGCTGTTTATCATTTCTCTGTGTTTATTAATATTTTATGAACTGCGTGTATTATTGTATTTTAGTTATTATTAAGATTAAATTTCTGTAATTAACATATCTGTAATTAAAACAAACTATCCATTAATGAAAATTATTCCCATTATAAGATTCACAATTGGCTGGATGGACAAGCTCTTTTATTTTCATTTAGCTAGACTGAGCCACAGCAACGCGTGGCAGAGTGCAGCTTGTAGACAAATAAAAATATACAGCCTTTTCCAAAAACACTTATAATTACTTTTCCTTTGATAAAGAAGAATAAATAAGAAATAAAATGTATACTTATTCAGTACTCATATTCCTAATTCAGCACATTAAAGCAAAAATCAAATGTGGTACATCAAAGCAAATACGTTACTAAGCAAGACTGCTTCACATAAATATTGTATCGGTCGCAAAAAAAGCAAGCAATTATGTTAACCTTTTTCCAAAAATATTAAGTATTTTAGCATAAACATAATGCGAAAAATGTAAGTCTTGAGATTTGAGGTGTTTACGATACCTTTTATTCACAGAGTTAAAAAAAAAAAAAAAAAGATTCAAAAATTTGAGTGAAAGGTATAAAAACTTGGTTAAATTTCGTTGATTTTCATTCGATCAACATTCGACCGGAAGACGGGAAGGTTTGCACGTGGTTTCGGTTCATTGTTGTTGTATACAAAGTCGAATTCGTCCATAGTCTAAAGGGCTCACAACTCTATATCGGGCTCTGGTCATGACTACTATGCTACACATGATTCCTCGAATTTAAAGAAACTGTACAATCATCCTCATTTTAAAATCTGTTTCAGTTAAATGTTTCTTATCATGCTGAGAGAGAGGACTGAAGCATAAGATACTTAACTATGTTTTTATGAATCATGCAATGAAAAAAATTTGGATTTGTTCTCAGTCTTCCAACTATGGCCCAAAATGTCTACTCTCGTATTCAACAGCCCGTTTTGCAGTAGCATAAGTTGTTAATGGAACTAATTTAAGCTGAACCCCTGACATGTGAATGAACCCAACCGAAATCAATATTGATGTGATTAGCCTTACTTTAACTAGCAATGTTAGGATTGGTTTGGTTTTATAAACATCGCCCTAGAGGCAACACGAGGGATATTGGCAACGGACCTCGTAATTTTGAAAGTCGGTCATGTAACGAGGTCGACAACTGAGCTCGCACTCCCTCTTCTTACTTCCACTCCACGTAAAGGAGGGAGGACTTTGAATCTCAACAGATTTAACGTGCATCAGCACCGGCTACACGGCGGGTCTTTAGAGGCATCAAGGATCGAGTCCGACTCGACGAAAATTGCTGGCTGCGGGTCCACGATGATGAACACTACACTACAGTGGCAATAGAGGTGATGGTGAAGTTTTATGGCGTAAGAGCCAGATGTGACTATGCTGCGCCAAACAAGGTGAACTGTGATCAAGACAAGGTATAACTGTGATTTGAATGAGTGACATTATTTGTAACGGCGCAAAAGCCAGATGTGGCCATGCTGCACCAAATAAAGTAAGTGAACGAGCATTAAACTGCAAAATGTTTAACTGTAATTCAGACGCGTGAAGAAATACAAAAAGGTAGGATTTTGGTTGACAAGGAGGGTCAAAAATTGAGAAGGATCGTTAGGGTATCCCAGGGCCGCGCCCCCTGCGTTTACAAAAGACAGTAAACCCCATGGGAAAGAAAAAAAATCACTAGGGTGCCTCGGGTGAGTGATGCCTGTATGTACCTAAAAAAGGCAAGCCTCTGAGATCCCCTGATATAATCCTCAGGGGTAGAGTGCGCGGCTATACCCCCAGACACTGGGTACCCATTTTAGTCGCCTCTTATGACATGCATGAGCTACAGCGGGACTATTCTTTCACACCAGGTCACAAATGGGTGACCGCGGTCACAGCAATATTAGTATGCAACAAATTAACTTTGTAAGCGTAATTTTAGTTATTCAAATGAACTGTAAACGCAATTTAAGTGTGACGTCAAGTGGATGACGATTCTATTTTTTAAGTATATAAACTCTCACCCAAGCAGTTTGTATTACACTATCCGAAGTTGAAAGGATTTAGTATTTTCCACCGTTCGTTCTTGATAAAGGTATTTTTAAGTACACGTATTATCGCAGGAGTAATAACATTAAGATTCTTAAAATTTATCTTCTCCATTCGCTTTTAAAAGATAAAATGAAACAGTTAACTTGTCTTTTTATACCGTTATAGGGCTCCTTTATATAAAAATAGTCGAGTTTTCAAGTAAATGCAATAACTTTCAATATCTTTTAGTGATGGATGTACTTCAATGGTTGCCGTGCGATAATCTATCTGCGTTCATAAGGTCAAATGAAGTTATTTGCTAACTCTTTCTTTTAATTTTGAACTAGTTTAAATTTCGTGTTCAACATCGAATACCGTCCCCGAAACTAAGTTGTAAGTAAACTAAGCATTGGAGAGTAAAAGAGTGTTCGAGTCGTTACAAAAGCCTTCTATTAAAAACTATTCACCTTTTATGTCTGTGCCATGTTTGGTCCAACTACTCCAAACGCCTTCATTTGGGTGTAGTAATGCGTATAATCGAAACACTGGTAGCCACTGTAGCAGAGACTAGAGGAATTGGAACTCTGTATAGGTAAACTTGGCTCTTGTGCCCTAACATTGCTATCGCTCTCTCCATTAAAGACCGCATAGTAAGCTTGCGCACATTAAATCCGATTCATAAGTCCTGGCGTTATCGGAAAGTGCTTGTAGTCAAAATAATTTTGTTGTCGCATGGCTATCTCCCACTGCAGTTTAATTTTTATTTGAAAATTTGTACGCACCGTATTTAGGATTTTAACTTCACTGTATTTCATCGATTTTAAGTTTCGTGAATTTAACGATGTATAGAGAATATATAGTCTCTACATTTTTAGAGAAGATGTATGGAATGTTTCATCGTGGGAAATGTAGTGTCATTCCTCTGCCGTAATATTAACATATCTAGCTTTTGCGCCTTTAAACTAAATCACTCTTCTCGGCGAGGAATGGTAAGCACTATCTGCAGATCTGTACAGAAACTAGACTTTCCGATGGAACATTTTGAGTTCGTTTTCAGAAGGGCCAAATTGGTTCTAAATGGGTAAATTCTGTTTTGCATGATTCCTTGAAATTTACATTTATCGTCTCTTCTAGATGTCTGAAGAAGCTCAACCATCGGCGAGTCCTGTCGTGGATCCAGAGGCTTCCCCTACTGAAAAGCCGTCCGAAAGAGCACAATGCTCGATCGAAGTGTCAAATTCACCCGAGAGTCCAACGGGTGGCGATAGCTCGAGTCTCTTGGAAACTCCTCCCGAGATGCACGCTTTTGAGATTGGGTTCCCAACCCCACCCGCCTCGCCTGAGCACCGCTTTCATAAAAAGCGAGTCTGATTGGGGCCCTTGCTGTGGGTGTTGCTCTACCTCTGCTTGGGGTAGCTGTCTACTTTATAGTGGAAGCGATCATCAATAAGAGCTAAAGACAACTTCGATAGTTTTTATTCTAAAAATGACTTGGAATATCGACAAAAGTCGTCTATTTCAATTTTATTCTTAAGCTTTTATCATTTTTTTAAATATTTGGTATTGAAAATAAAGACTATTCTTTACATTTATTTTACCTGAGTCGATATTTTCTTCCCGGATGGTGTTTTCTTCAAGTTACGGGTTCGAACCCGGGTGTCTCTAAAGACCAGCAGATTAGCGGAGCTGCTGCATGTTAAATCTGGTCGAGGTCCCATTTGCGTGGTGTGAAAGTTTGAAGAGGGAGGTGCTAGTTGGTTTCTTGACTGGGGTTGAAACAAGATTCGTTGCCGACAGCTCTAGAGTTGCTTCTATGTCCGACATTAATGAAACAATCCGATGACGTGAAATCAATTAAATATGATTATAAATAGGACATGAAATTCGGTTTTCTAGAATAAAAGGCATTTGGGTTTCTAAAGTAGGCCATCCCTAGCCGCTAAGTCATTGGAGACATTTTCCCCTACCAAAATGTTTTGGAACAAGGGCATAGCTGGTTTCATAAGTTTCTAAGAAATTGGGGGATTTGTATTAAATAAATATAGAAAGAATCTTTAACACTTCACTAATTAAGATCTAATTCTCGGCGCAGCTAAAAGGGGCAAGATTTGGAGTGAGAAGTTTGAGGTTTAATGGCACAAGACACCAAAATACTGAATATTTTGAATCTATGATGTAAAGAAATATGGAAAAGATAGACTGGTTGACAAGAAGGCGTATCATGGGACCCTATCACCTGTATTAACCAAATAATTTTTAAGCCTGTTAATTCATGTCGATCTTGGAAGCAACTTGGATCTTGGAAGGGTCATTTGTTACGGATATAGTCATGGAATCTAGCTATGATGCCACTAAAAACTCGCCGTGTAGCCGAGCTGATGCACGTTAAATCTATCGGGACCCAAAATCCTCTCATTGGCGTAGTGTGGAAGTTGAGAGAGGGGGTGCCTGCTCGGATGCCATCCTCGTCACTTCACCAAAGTTTAAAATTACGGGTTCGTCGCCAATAGCCCTCGAGTTGCTTCTAGTGTGACGTTAATAAAAACAAAACCAAATATGGATGTAGTAATTTTAAAGTTCGATTAAATCACGAGGAAGACTCCTCCTGATCTGGCAATTCCCACACCAAATTTCCACAGGATAAATTGGAACCTCGACAGGTTTAACGTGCATCAGCTCTGGTCAATCCACAGACCATTATGCTGATGCGATATCGTTGACACGTCGCTGATCGAATTAATTTAAGCTGAACGCCAGTTACGAAAAAGTACATAACCTAACGCAATGTTACTGTGATTAGACTTACTGTTAACTAGGAATTGTTTTAGGGGTACCGGAAAGTAATGTCGCTTCTGCGGATGACTATATTAGTCATTAATCGACTCGTCTCTTAGAGGCGAATTGACAGGCTAAATACCAGAAGACTTGCATAACCGGCATTGCATGCTTTGAGTTTCATAAGGGTAGTATAACGCAATGGTTGCTACCTAAACATTTGCGATATCTATTCAAACGTATTAGACGTTCGTAAATACCAAAGGTGGTTTTCTAACATCAAATTCGGTAATTTTCCTCTGTCCTACTCGTAACGATCAGGAAGATCAACTTTAGACAATTATATGTTAAGGGCGGAAGTGGAAGCAAATCCAGGTCAGACAATCGAGGAACTATCAAGCATTCTTAACCAACCTTGCTCGAGCATACAAGAACAATTGCAGCAGATTGGTAAAGTAAGCAGAGCAGGTGTTTAGATGCCGCATAATCTGTCCTAAGTAAAACAAAGCTAACCCATCCACCTTATTGCTCCCCTCAGGGGGTTCATCTTCTGCAGATGAGTACGGGCATCACAACCCCGAGGAACCTCCGTGATCTTTCTTTTTCCTCTTCTCTCCCCTCTTATTTTTCTTTGTCATGTGTTTTGCTTTGGGAGGTTTTCCGCTTGACATTTTGTGATATCAGGCGGAAAACAGTTTACACTAACTCAGTTTTGTAATATCTAATGTCTGTGTTAACATTTGTGTTAAAAAAAAATTATAAAAATATTTAAAAATAAAAAAAAATATTTCTGGTGTCTCTACTAACACACTAAAAGGCCGACGGCGTATCAAAGCCGATCTCCTGCGTGCCTAGCTCTGACAATACAGGGCCCCAGTACCCCACATGCGGAGATACCTAGTGGGAAACCGCATGGGCGTGATTAGAAAAGGCCGTGGTTGGGGAAGTGTGTGCGAGGAAAGGAGTTGCGTGCGCCGTCGGTTACAGTTTCGGAACGTCATCCTATAAAATGTTCCCAGAGGGAGAGCCTTGGTTGCGTGTGGCTGGATGGAGTGACATCCATCAAATTTCGAAAAATCCTCCTTGGCTTCGGCCTTCGACTGTGCCTCTGTCTGGGCACGTAATGGGGGCAGTTCACATTGACCGGCTCGAACGAAATTCTCCGTCGGTTACTCGTTTCCACGTTAGGAAAAGGTGGGGAGACTGTGTCTGGCGGGTGCCCCAATCGAACTAGAAGTCAACCCGTGTTTTTTTTTCCTTTCTCAGGCAATATGGATACAACTCAAGGTAAATCGCTTTTAGCTCCCAAAGCTATCAAAAAATCTTTATCAAATGGTGAAACATGGGCTGACCGTGTGGAACACCATACTTTGAATAATAATGAAAAACATTCATAATCTGCAGACGTAGAAAACAAAACAAATTTCCGTTTTTTCTTAATTAAAAGAAAAACTGAATCAAATATCGCCCTTTAAGGGTATAATAAGGGCTCAAATATCGCCCTTTTTAATTCAAAAAGGAATTCAAGGGATGTTAGGAACCGTCAAAGATTTAAAGAAGCTTCGTTTTGGTGACCTCTTAATTCAAGTCAACAATTCAAAATAAGCAGAACTAGTTATGAATATGAAGACCTTGGGACCTTATCCTGTGATCACTTCACCGCATAGAAATTTGAACTATTCCCGTGGCGTCGTATCGTCAATTCATTTAGTGAATGTGTCGGAAGCGGAGATTTTGGAGAATATGCAAGAACAGCAAGTTTGTGGTGTCCGGTGGATAACGATTAGGAGAAATGGAAAGGTGTTTAATACTAAGCACCTCATTTTGATCTTTTCGATTCCTACCCTGCCACAGACTTTTCAGGCTGCATATCTCCGACTCTCCGTCCGAGCATATATTCCAAACCCTCTGAGATATTTCAATTGCCAGCGTTATGGCCATTCTAAGAACGCGTGGAGGGGACAATTGACGAGCGTTATAGTTTCTAAATAAAAACAATTCTTTAAATCTATCTTTGACTTAATTTATTTTTCTTCCTTCAGCAGAGACAACAATGGTTATCAGATCGTCAAGGTCGCAAACCTCGCTGCAGGTGTTTAAGTTCAAATACTGATTCCACTCAGATTCGTTGTGCACTGGTTGTCGATGAGGACCTCGCTGTAAGTGTCGCTTTGCCTCTGCTTGATGTAGCTATCTGGAGACATGTTTTTCTAGAGATTACCATTAAATAACAGTTATAATGGTCTTACGGTAAACAGCGACACTCAATACGTTGGAACAGAGACAAAGGTCATAAAAACAAAATGCATGTAAATACAAGGGAGGCATCCAGTTGAGGGACAGAAGGATTTTGGAGGTGTGATCCGAAAATGTATTTTATTTGTAGTTCGCGACATAATTTGAGATACTCTAAATAGTACAGATTTCCTATGACTAATACAGCTTTAAAAATTTCTCTATAAATTAAAATAGAAATAATTCAATAAATTGATACCCTTTTTTTGTCATGCCTATATTTGATACAAATATGAATTTTAACAGTATTGTTTATTAGAGTATAGTCAAATATTGAAATTTACAGCAGCATAAATTGTGATAGTGTATTACAAGAATATTTTGAAATGTTAAGTGCAGATATCTACTTCGTAGCTTAAGCGCTTCTCCTAATGAACTGAAGCCACTTCAGTATACTTTATTTTCCGTATGGGTTAAGGAAACTGGACTAATGTTGTCGATTTCATTATTCTTAGGTTTTAACACTTTGAAGTATGTTACAGTTTCAAAATAAAAACTATTCTTTAAACCTATCTTTGACTTAGTTTATAATTTGCCTTCAGCGGAGACAATGGTTATCTGGTCGTCAAGATCGCAAACCTCGCTGCAGGTGTTGTTTGCGTTCAAATACTGATTCCCCTCATACTCGTTATGTACTGGTTGTCGATGAGGAGCTCGCCGTAAGTATCGCTTTGCCTCTGCTTGGTGCAGCTATCTACTTCGTAGTTTAAGCGCTTCTCATGAATTACTGAATGCCAATTCAAAACTCTGCGTTCAGAGTTTTAAGGTGACAGTACACCTTCAAAACACAATTATTGGTCAAATTATGGATTTTTTTTTCTTTTTTGTTCCCATATTAAAATTCTATCTTTTATCTTTGAAAACCTGTTAAAATTTTGTTTCTATCTCACTTAGAAGCCGAGTTAAAGCCGTTTTAATATTACTTTATCCTGAATTTCTTTTACTGCAAAAGGCTCTTCTGCTAACCGGAAGTGATCTTAGGTGTATGTTTACGTCTCTCTTTCCTGGTATTGCACATGAAAAATTATACTTAAAATACAAATAATTAATCAGGAATTAAAAAAAAAAATAATTAAGAATAAAAATAAATGTATCTGGAAACACATTTTTTCCTTTCTTATGTGTAAAACCTGGCAACAATTTGCTTTTCATGCTGAAAGATTCTACTGCGTAGAAAGTTTATTTTTTCATTTTATTCTCCTTTTCAAATTTAAATATGGTCAAAAATATCTCTAGAAAGCGTAAACGTCAGTTTCATGGCAATAGATTCCAAAAAATTCGGAAAAGTGTAGTACTTCTGTTTTAGTTTCTAGTGCCAGATCTTCAAAGTTGAGTAATGTTAATGTATCAATATCTGAAAAAAATGTCAGGTCCAGTGTTGGGAAATAGAATTTTCGACCTTAAGGTTATTTCTGAGGCTTTTGTTCAACTTTGCTGCCCAAAATGTTTCGCTGAGAAGGTGGAATTATTTGAGGATTCAAAATATGGATTGTGTTCTCATTTTACTCTAAAAGGTAGATGCTGTGATTTTTTTTCTTTGGATTTGCTTCTTCAAAGAAAGTTGTAAATGCCCCTGTAACAAACACCAGATTGGTATATGGTATGCGGCGGATAGGCTAAGTTTTTGCAGGTGCTTGCAAATTGTGCTCAACTTAAAATTTGCTTAGACAGTCCACATCTGCATACAAAAATCAGGAAGCAAAGCTTTTGAAAGTGGTTTCAGAAGTAGCTGAGGAACCTATGAAGAGGGTTGCAACTGAAATAGTGGAGAAAAAACAAATTTCTTCATCTGGCATTGTGAAATGCGTGTTTCTGTTGATGGTACATGGAGCGTTGAAGCTATACGTCTATGAATGGTTGTGTTGCTGCTATATCAGTCGATAGCGGGAAAGTCCTAGATATAGAAGTTATGTCACCGTAATGTCCGACATGTAAGAGGCTTAAGGAA
>BMAW01056432.1:11475-27336 GCA_019974015.1 Nephila pilipes
GCTGGTTTATCAAATGAGGTTTTAAATAAAATTAAACCAGCATATTTAGAATTATGTGGTAGAGAAATTTTGAGTAAATGGACGCACGCAAAACGCAAATGAATGGTTTAACGGTATAATTTGGCAAAGAAATCCGCGAAAGAAGTATTTATTTCGCTCAAAACTGTAAAATTTGATCGTATGATGCAGTGTTTCAGTTCAATGAAGGATTCAATAGCTGTTTGAAAGTTTTTAAAAAGATGAATATTGAAAATCCTGGGTGTTTTACTTTACGGAGGTATAAACAATTAGACAAATGCAGGATTCGAGAATCTATACGTAATGTCAATCCAAAAAAAATAATGAACCTTATAAAATAAAGATAATGAACCTTATAAATCTGGTGCATTTTAATGATAAAGTAAGAGTTTTTCATGTAAAAAGATTAGTTTAATGTTATTTTTGTCGTTTTCTTAAAATGAGTTTATTTACATTTTTCAATACTGCAAAACACAACATCTCAAAATGTAATGCATCAATGAACCTGAAATTTTATATGCATGTGTTTGAAAGACTTATACATAGAATAGACTATTATTTTGATTTTATGTTCGGTAAAAAAAATTTATAGTGCCATAAAGTGAAAATTGCAATGATTTTTAAAGAAAATTTCAGTGTTTAGAAACTCGAAATACAACAGCTTATTCCGTAAAGGCTATATTACCAAAATAAAAGTCTATTCTCTCGATAAGAATCTATCCTTTATTATTCAATTTACAAAATGTCAATATATTTATTTTCATTTCAGTTATCATGTTTTGGGGAAAGTCTTCATTTTTGCTTATATTTGTATAACATTCCCGTGTGACAGTAAAACTATACACTAGCAAAACTTTTCTAGTGTGTTTTTCTCATTTTTAAGCCACATAACATCATAAAATTTGTCAAGATCATTAAGTCAAAATTCAGATTAATTCAAAGAATTGCCCCCCGTACTGTCACCTTAAGAATAGATTCGGAACAAAAAAAAAAAGGGATGCCGATCTTCTTTTATAAAATTTCAACCTTTAAATATCTTTTAGTATTAACAAAAAACACTGTTCTTTAAATTTATTTTTGATTTGGTTCATTTTTTCATTGGGAAGATACATCAGACGTGGTTGACTGATGGTCATAGTAATAAATTCGCCGTCGGCATTGTATCCACCGCGTCATGTATCTTGACTGGTGGATGCCCCCGCTGTGGGAGTTGGTTTGCCTCTGCTTCGTGTAGTTGTCTACTTCAAAGTTTAAGCGCTTCTCCTGAAGAACTGAAGACACTTCAGGATTCTTTATTTTCCATATCGAATAGGAAACTGAACAAATGTTGTCGAATACATTATTCTTAAATTTTAACACTTTGAAATATCTTATAGTTTCAAAATAAAAGCTATTCTTGAAGGTATCGGACAACGTTAAAAACTCGAATTTCGGAGAAAATACCAAATTTTTATTTTTATTTATTTATCCACTAAAATATTTGAAATCTTCTCTTTCTGAAGCTACCTTCCATTTGTAGCTACGGTACATAGAATTCAAGTTTATAATATTTTTATATCAGACAATTTCAAACAAAAAAAAAAGGCCGGAAAATAATGTCTTCTCAAAAATATTCGTTTGTTTCTTATAATTTTAAAAATTATTTACAAACGTTTTTTTAAAAACTTTTAATATATATTAAGATTAATTTAGAGTAATCTGGCATCATATTTAGTACTACAATTTTCAAAAATCAGTGGTAATATACACTCCGTTTACTATTTTACCGAGCAACTGTTTGAATTATGTCTGAGACCTGCTTTTAACTGTCATTTTTTTCCGTATGAAATAACTGTTTAAATTGCATAATAGTTTTTAGATTAATATTCTTTATTTTAACTATGGGTAGTACGAAAAATAAACGACAGAGCAAGAAAAGGAAATTTCACGGTAATCGTCATTCTGTTTGTCAGACATCAGATACAGTCAGCACGAGCAGCGAACGAAAAATTGGAACTGTGGAAACAATAATGAAGGATAGCTTCAAAAAAGACATGAATACTCTTGGTAATAGGATTTATAGCCTAGAAATCATTTCAAGTGTCATTGAAATGCTGAGTTGCCCTTGCGTTTATTACAAAGTTTAGAAATGAAGGAAGAGTCCAGTTCTGGTTTTGTTTCATATATGCTCCTGAAATGCAGAAACTTTAATTTTATTCATGGTTTTTCATCAACTAAAAAAGGAAATAAGATTAAATAATCAATATGCAGTTTGTTTTAGGTATGCGTTTGATTGGAAAAGGCCATAATGCCTCGAAAAAGCTGCATTAGATACGCCATATTTATCCAAGTCAGCTTTCAGGAACTGTGAAAAGAAGTTGTTGAAAGTTACAGTACTTGTTGCACAGGATTCTATGAATACTGCAACTTCCGAAATAAAAGACATAAATCATCAGGAAGAGGTTTTGACAAGGTACGGTGTATCTTGTGATAGTACTTGGCAACGTCGAGGTCACACATCATTGAATGAGTGTGTAGCAGCTTTATTTATTGATACAGGTAAAGTTGTAGACATTGAAATCATGTCGAAGAAATGTCGCAAATGTACTTGAGACAAAAGGTTGAATGTATCCAGTGATCACATTCAGAAATCATTCTGGGTCACCATCCAGCATGGAATCCATCGGTGCATATCGTATCTTTGAACGGTCTTGCCATTTGGGACAGCTGAAGTATTCATCCTTTTACGGTGATGGGGATTCTTAAGGCTTCTCAGCAGTGAAAGACATTTACGGAAAAAATAGTCCTTGCAAATATGAGTGCATAGGGCACATTCAGAAAAGAGTCGGAACCCGCCTTCGAAAACTAAAATCAAACCAGAAAGGATAAGAGGGAAAGGAAAACTTATGGATAAATTTATTAATAAATTGCAAAACTACTATGGTATTGCAATTAGAAGCAATGTTGGTGATTTGCCGGGAATGCAAAGTGCTGTAACAGCAGCATTTTATCACAGCTGTTCAGGAATGGATCAGCCAATGCATAGCCAGTGCCCGAAAAGACAATTTAGTTGGTGCAATTATCAACGTGCTATTGCTGTAATACAAAAGTAAATGAAAAATGTAAAAGCCTGCCTAAAACTATTGTTAATCCCATCAAATCTACATATTTTGATTTATGTGATCAAAGCTTATTAAAAAATGTCTCCATGGTAAAACACAGAATTCGAATGAATGTTTTAATGGTTGCTTGAGGAAAATAATCCCGAAAGATGTAATTGTTAACCATGAAACGTTTACTCTGGTCATATTATAGTCACCTATTCACTCAAAACCAGACGATTAGCGGCAAACGAAAAATCATTTTTAGATTCACAAATAAAAAAATTGGTTAGATGCAGGAATTATTAAAGAAAGTTTAAATAGTCCATTTTCTTCTCCCATAGTTTTAGTGTGGGGAAAAAGAATTGCGATTACATACTATGTACTGATTGTAGGCGTTTAATGTTCTGTCCAACGTTAGAAAATAAACTGTATGTGTGTGTAATAAGTAGTCGTTACTTTGAGTCCTAACACACATCACATTAATGAACTAAATAGCTATGACTGGCAAGTCGGAACATGTCATGTAATGAAATAAAAAAAAAACTAATTTAGCTAGCTGTGCCACTCTTTCTCATCCAAGTCCCAAAAAATCCGAAAAACGCTGAAATCTTTTAAATTGACCACATTGGTTACCTTAAAATTAAAATTGAACCACTTAAAAAAAGATTTATCCCCAACCAGTGCTACTGCTCTGTCAATAGTTTTTTCACCACTCAAAATTCTGCACTAGATATCCTAAGTGCTTAAAATGCGCTGAAAATCACCTTTCAAATCAATGCACCAAACCAAAAGTTAATCCCGCGACATGCTGTAACCATACTGCAAACTTCACTGAATGCCCTAGAACCCCTCTTAATTTTAAACCCTCCCCTCCACCTGCCACTCATGCCTGCGAAGAACGTCCAGGCAATCCCTTCATCCAAAAACATTGAAGAACTCGATTCCACTATCTCCTTCGCCGTGAATGATGCAGCTAACCTAACGAATGAAGTAATCTTCCTATATAACGTGAGTGACTTTAAAACGCGGTATGAAAGGTTGATTTCTGCTCAGGGTTACTTTGCGATGGCATACGTGGCAAAGTCAGCTCTAGAATCGGAAGGAAAGTGTCCAGTGAACAAATTAATAGAAGGTGGCAATGAAGACACCACCCCTCTGATATTTGACCTATTTCAAGGAGGCAATTGTACCCTTAACTCTGACTTGGGGTCTTGCAGCATTCTCCTCTCTCTCTGATATACAAGAAAGTGCAACTAATGGAAATACTCCGGCTGCGACATCCCAAAAGAAAGCGAAACTACTTTTTTTTTTTCATCTAAAGCCTCTCCCTAGGTACAAGTAATTCTTCCGAAAAACCTTGAGGTGAAGTCCTCCACCAATGGGTAATGGAAGAATCAACCAATATAGATTTGGTTTTGGGAAGCTATCTGGTACCTGCATGGAATATGATAGTTCTTTTCAAGCAGCATGCCGATTAGATGAATACTTCGAGCGTACCTTGGAATTTATTCCAGGTCGATTCATCCACACCGAAAAATACCATAAAAAGTGAGGAATTGATAGCCCATTCGGATTTGGTCCTATATCTTGCAGTGATCAGGCATTTGCTCATAGACAATGAATTTTGGCACTTTCAAGATACTGGGGAGCTTCGAAGACTCGCATGATGGTGAAGTAGTGGATGTAATTGGTTGCAAAACGAACCGGATAAGCCTTTTTAAATTGAAGCCGACGAGGACTATTGACGAAGGACCTCGTAAATTTAATCTTTCGTGAAGTGACGTGAACAACACATGAGCTGGTATCTCCCTTTCCAAACTTCCACACAACGGAAAGGGAGGACTTGGAACCCGGACAAATTTAACGTGCATTGGCTCCTGCTACCCGGCAGAGCCGGAAACAGCACCAACCACGAGTTCGCGAACATGAAAACTAGGCTATCAAGGCCACATGCAAAAATGCAATTTTTAATTATACGTTTATGTAAACATACAAAAACACAAGATCATACAGGTGACATCAAATTCAGGTTGTAGGGAAATAGCCCCATGTAGGCAATAGGAATAAGAGCTTTAGTACGCCCACACCGGGGTTCTTTACTGCCCTATCAGATCAGAGATTGAAACTACGTGAAAAGATTGTAACAAAACATAATTACAGTGATAGAAAGAACAAAATACTGCCATCTAATATCCAACCACTTTGACAACACTGACATCTGATATGAAACCCCACTTTCTCCCACAAGCATGAGGACTTTAGGGTCGACATATTTAAAGTACGTCAGCTCCGGCTGACTGATTGTTTTTGTTTAGAATTACAAATATCGAAGCCATTTCCCATAGGTTATGCGCAATATAAGTCTTCAAAAATATAAGTCTATTGAGATGCATCCCATGTATTTTATATTGAAATTTATAGTTAAATTTACTACAAATCCTTTCGGATAGTAGATATGATCTTGTGTTGGGTGATCTAGTATTAATGAACCGATCTTTGGTTCTCAAAACTAGATTATGAGTCCACAGCCCTATGTTGTGGGTAATAAAAAGGAAATGCGTGCCTCCAAGACATTTTCTTTTCATGTGTACTGATGATCCGAAAAAAAATATATTTATATCCCATAATACAAATTGTGAACTGTGGTAATATAATAAAATTAAATTAGAAAATTATGCAAATAATATGCGCTGTTTACAGTATTGTGTTTATATTACGCTTGCTTGTAACATGAGTGGTTGATAAAAAAGTCTTCTTAAGAAGTCCCACACGTTCGGTCTTTTTCACATATTTACACTAACGCAGTTTCTATTTGTAAGTATAAGTTTACGTTAATGTTCGTAATGCCCAAGTAAATATTTTTATTTATTCGTAACATATTTTTGTTGCAATTAAACATCTCTTCCTAATCTTGTTTCCATTTTCTGAGAATGTTTCTGTTGCATACTATGATATAATGTAACTTTCACATAAATATCAGTGACTTGGGAAAATGAATCGCCTAACTTAGAATTTCTTGTAGTCTCTGAGACAGAATAGAATATTTCTTTCCATTTGCTGTTCGTCACTAGCCATTACAGTCGGGAAAAATAATGTATCCCAAAATTTCGGAAAAAGTGTTCTTTCGAAAACTGGTAATCGCGAGTAAGTTTAGGTAGGCTTGTAACACACTAAAAGGAAGTTTCTTGAAACTCAATCCCATGAAATCTCTAAGCTTTCCCCTCTATTAAATATATAACGCTATGATTAGAGTCAATAACTCAATTGAACATGTAAATATAAAAGATTTCATTATCTAAATTATTAAGTATCGGAAAAAGCAAATTATCAAAGGTAGTATTGACGTTTATTCACAGTACCTAAAGCAGCCAGAAAAAATTTGTACAGCCAAACAATGACCAAAAAAATTGTTTGGTTGACACAACCTGATCATAATATGAAATATGGAGCAAGACAGTTTGTATTTAAGAATGATCATAGGTGGAGAGGTTTAATTCAAAGCATCACATTAGCAAAAAAGTTGTTCAATGAAGTGTTATTGATTAAAGGCTTTTTCGTCTTCATCAGACTTTGTTTATGATGCAAGAAACTATGCTTACGCTAATAGTTTAGATTTCTCTTTATTTATTTCACCATTAAGTTTCAATCTAAAATTAATCAAAAGGTTGCAAATATAGTAAATGCTTTGCAAAAATAATGTTAATAATAATGCTTTTAAAAATTTGTTCTTCAAGAATTTTTCAATCCTAATAGTTTATGAAAACAAAGAAGCGAGGATTGAAAGGATAAGGTCTTCATAAAAACTTCTGAAGAAATGGAAAGACAAGAATCGCTAGAAAGTGATGCGGAACTAGAGCAGCAGGATGCAGAAGCTGCAGCTGCCAGAGCTAGGCAAGAAGTGGTTATACCAGAAGCTTCTGTGCCTCCACAAGAGGCACCCGCCCCTTCCATACCGGAAGTATCGCAACTGAGACCTTTCCCGTTCTTGCCGGAAACAAGGCGGCGGCCATCCGCTTCAGCTGAACAAGGAGCACCACCACACAGAACGATTTCATCTCAAGGAGCCATACTACGAAGTGCTACTAAAGACTCGCAGAGATCGACGCAAGGAACGATAGTAAATGTTGGGGAGTTTACTCGGAGGCCAACGGATCGATTAACTAAAAATAGAGCACAAATTGTGGAATTTAAAACGAAAGGAAACCAAGGAGGTCGTTCAATAGTAGCGGAATTGAAAACAAAAAGACTAATTGCTTCTGATGGTGATCAACAAAAATCAGCCAATGAAGAGCAGAATAACCGAATGAATCGAAGGTTACAATACGAAACCAGTTCAAGTTATGAAAGTCGACGTTCCATGACTGTGGAATTAAAGGGAGCCAGTTCTATTGTCGCAGAACTGAAAACTGGTCGTCGCAGAAATGATTCATTAACTCGAGCATCAGCATCGGGCGATCTCGAAAGGCTATATGGTGAGGGCGACCAGGAAGGATCCAACTCGAGCGAAGGAACCCGGGGTGGCGTGATTAAAAGGGGATCCAGTGAAAGAGAACAGCATAGCTTAATTAAGAGAGGATTTGCTTATTTGGAAAAGGCTAGGGATGTGATCGAAAGTGGATCGACTTCCAGCAGTTTAACACGAGTGAAAGTTAATGTTGACGAATCTACTCCGAAAGATAAGGGTTCCAGAATACCAACATTATTTTTTCCGGATCACAAACTTTTCAGAAAGACATCTGTGAAAGAAGTTACTCCAAGGCACAAATGCCTCAGAAGGACTCAAAGTGTCTCTACCCCGGAAAATAAAGGAACCAGAATACCAACATTTTTTTCCCCAGAACATAAATACTTCAGGAGGACTTCTGTAAGAGACATGACTCCAAAGGATAAAAGCCACAGAAGAACCCATAGCGTTCCCATTCCGATGGATAAAATTCGGACTACGCAGTTTTCTCGACAAACTTTAGAGCATAAAATAAATCCCCCCGATATTCCGCTAGGTAAGTACATCCAAATTTCTCTTGTTGTTTTTAATTTAAATTTTGAATAAGTTTCCATTTCGGTGAACCAGCTTTCGTTTATCCTCGTCAAAAGATCGTGAAATAAAATTAGCTGCTAGGAACACTGTGTAATACGCAGTAATGTTAAATTACTTTGCCCATCAGTAATTTTACCTGAATACTTATTAGATGTGTGTTGCTGATCACTTGTTCGCGAATGACCCTTACAAGACTAGCATAAATACGTTGAAAAGGAGATATTGCGCTTAAATTTCTTGAACATCGGTTGCTACTTCTATGCTTGTAGAATAAATATTTAAAGTATTATGGGGATTTTCTAATCGAGGGAAAATTTCGTAAATTATGCATGCAATGTCTGAATTTTGCCAGACTTCTGTTTTGGTTTACTTAATTTGTTCAAAACTTGACAACGTGACTTTAAATCGATGCTTGCAAATTCACTTCATTGGGAATAAAAACTCTTGAGATAGACGATCCCAACTTGACAATTAAATGCGAGATTAAATTTCACAAAACTTCAAATTTAAAATTGCGCGCTATCTCAATTTTATCCTAACGGTAATGGTATCGTTACCAATTTCATACTCTTACGTGCTTCTCATTTTACCAATTAAACGTTGTCTCGTCGACTGTCGTTTAGGTACAGACTATAATACGTGGGCAGTTTTTCGAAAATTCGATGGACAATAAAAAAAATACAAAAGATAAATTTTATTAAAAGTTGTGTATAAACATGAATACTTTTCATGCGATATCTTCCAGTTAAATCTCTTAAGAATTGTGTTGCATGATGTGCATCTTGACTAATACTTGATCATTGAAGGCATTCGTATTTTATCCACATTCTGTGGTCGCGAACTGGCGGCTGGAGTTGTTTCCGTCGAGTCGCAGGTTCGAGGCTTAAAATGACTTGCCGTATAGCCATAGCTAATGCACGTAAAATCTATCAAGGTCCAAAGTTATCCAGGAAGTGTGATGTGGAAGTTGGGAAAGGGGGTGCCAGCCAAGTGTCGCACTCCTCGCTTGACCAAGATTCAAAATTACGGGTCCATCGCCAACAGCCCCCGAGTTGCTTTTAGGACGACGTGAAAACTAAACCAAACCAAAATTAAACAATCTAATCCAGAATCCACGAAAGACGCGCCGTACACAAATGGCGAGGGGTTAAATCTGTTGAGTCACCATGCACTCTCATCGGCGTGATATGGAAGCGTGAAGAGCGGGTGTGGGCTGATGTCGCGTCCATGTCAAATTACAAAGGTTCGAAATTGAATTCAGTCGCCCCTCGAGTTGCACCTAAAAGCAATATTAATAAACAATCTATTTAAACAAGATTCAATTTTTTTGAGTTTCTATTTATCAAATTCTCAAACAAGATACCTTCATAGAATCCGCGAAGTTTCCTATATTTTATAATCTAAAATCGATGCTATATATTTAACATATTTTAGTTTCGGTTACTTTAAAATTAATTCTTATCTATTAAGAACGCATAGCCTACTTTGACTCTAGCTCTATTAAGCCCTACAGTCGCTCACACTCACTCACTGTCTATTTAGAACCTCTACGAAACTCTGGGCATTACACACTTCAGGAAGAAAGATCTCCAGTTGTATCTCATCTCGAAGCGTTGGAATCTGAACTGGCCGTTAATGCTGCTCTTACCGCTGTATCACTCTTGATTCTGATCATGTTGCATCTCATGAACGACTCCAGTAAGGAGGAAGAGTAAGGAAACTCTGCGCGTCCGTAATTCGTCCTACTACAGATTTACTCTTAATTTGTTGCTAAATGTTAATGACTTGTTTTTAAGGCTTTTTTAATACTTTGCATTTTAATTATGGTGTGTAATTCATTTTAATTCTTTGAACACTACAATAAAAATTGTTTCGTTTGTTAATGTTTTATTCTGGACATAAACGGTTGAACAACACAAGTTTTAAGAAACGCAGCAGACTTCCAAACGCAACTCCAAAACTATTGGAAAATAAAGTGTAGATTATGTTAGATATCATACATATTAACGTAGTGTGGAGCGTAAATTTGAAGATGTGCTGGTATCCTCATCGCTCGGCCGAAATTCAAAATAACTAGGTCCAGTCTTCGATAGCTCTCGTGTCAATTGTCGGTGCCACCGAGGGTGAAAGAATACTCGCAATGTAGCACATGCATGCCGTACAAGGCGACTAAAATGGATACTTATACTAGGGATATTGTCGGGCACCCTGCCCATGGGGATATCGGACATCAAGAGTTTGCATTTTTAAGGTTTTTCGAACATCATGACCCCCGAGACAACCTAGTGATCTTTTTCTTCGGGTGATGCGCTTCCAAGATGCCCTACAAACCCTTCTCTTATTTCGACCCTTGCTTGTCAATTTTTTTCTTTTCAAACGTCATGATCACAGTTGCATCTTGTTTGGCGCAACTTGGTTACATCTGGCTCTTGCGCCAATAAGCTTCACTAAATTACATTCGCTGATTGTTGGTGCCCTTAATAAAAGCAATTTTATGGATTATTGGTGATGTCTATGGCTTGGAGGTCATGGAAATGGACTTGCGGTCAGTGTTGTATTATTCATATAATGTTTGAGCACAGATTACGCTCAAGACTCGACGTCTTGCGGCTTTCAGAAGACGGTAAATCTGCTTGAGGTTCAAAATCCTCCCCAAAGCGTGGTAGAGAAGTTTGGAGAGGGATGTGCAAGCTCAGGTGTCGTCCTCGCCCCTCTATTAAGGTTCAAAATTATTGGGTCTGGGGCCAATTCATGCTGCTTCTAAAAGTGGCGTTAATTTGCAATCAACCATGTCGGATCACAGTCAATTTAGTGATTACGATCGCGGAATCGCTGTTGGTGCTTCCGTCGACTCGCGGATTTGAGTCCTGAGACCACTAAAGATCGAAATCTGCTGAGCATCCAAGTCCACCCGCTGGAATGGTGGGGAAATTTAGAGAGGGAGGTGTCAACTCGGGTATCGAGGGCCGCGGTAGACTAGTGGTCAGGGTCGTAGACTCGCGGCCGACGGTTTTCGTTCAGTCGCGGGTTCGATCCTTGGCCGCTAAAGACCCGCCGTGTAGCCGGGGCTGATGCACGTTAAATCTGTCAGGACCCTAAGTCCTCTCGTTGGTGTGGATGTTAAGAGATGAGGGTGCCAGCTCAGGTGTCGTCCTCGTCACATGACCGTGGTTCAAAATTATGAGGTCCGTCGCCAATAGACCTCGTGTTGCTTCTAGTGCGACGTTAATAAAATCTAATCCAAACTTTGACCCTCCTCGTCAACCGATTTTTGTATTTCCTTTAATTTCTTCACGTCTGGATAACAGTTCTGGATCTTGCACCAATAAAACTTGCACTCACTCACTAGATGCGCAATACGAGGGCTCAAATTCCATATGGTTCGACACAGCATTGTCAGAAATAGCTCCGGCACCCTCTTACACTCGATTGACGTACCAATGAGAAATACCGTTAGGTTATTGGCGATAAACCTCTAATTTTCAGTCTGGGTCACTACAATGAAGACAGTAGGACCTTACTTTTCGAAATTTTACAGCATCCTCATGAGAATGTTTTTAGCCTCGACAAGTTTAACGAGTATCAAACTCGTAATGCGAAGAGTCTTTAGGGGAATCGGGACCCAAACCCGCGACTCGACTAAAACAACTCTCTGGCCATGATTTCTCGACCATGACCACTCGGCTACCGTGGACGCAAGGCTTCGTTTGAATCTCATCGTTAATTTGTTGGGATGGATAAAATCTGATTCATGTACAAATCAAGTTGGATTTGATTCACAATGAAGTAAATACTAATTTAAGGCCTCATGGGTGTTACACTTCAGATTTTTTTCGTAAAAATGTATTAACTTTAAGCTGAACATATTAATTCCACACATTTAAAGATGCTTAAACTTAAAACTCATTCGGAAAAATTCCAAAGTGTCTGTTAGTAAGATCAGCGTGTTCAAATGGAGGGATGTAATGCTCCCAAATTTCTGGCCTCTGCATACATTTAATTTTTTGCTGCTGAGTACGCTTCATAAAAGTATTTTAAGCACTGAAACTTTTCAGAAGGAAGCATGTAACTCGGCCCAATCTTTTTTACTTTTATTTCAATTTAATTAATTTAGCACGTTGAACACAAATTTGCGTTAATTACGCACTTTCATTACATTAATTGTTAATCAGATCTTGATTTGAAAAATTCCTTTTAGAAATGATCATCTGGGAAGTGTGCAAAGAAAAGGAAATTCCGCGGAAATCAGTTTAAGAAAAATAGAATTCATTATTTAATGGATGCGAATGCTCGTTTGGTTTTATGAACGTCGCACTAGAATTGGCGACGGATCTCGTAATTTTGAACCTATTGGCGACGAACATCGTAATTTGAACATCCATCAAGTGACGAGAACGACACCTGAGCCGGCACCCCCCTCTTAACTTCCACGCCAACGGGAGGACTTTGTCCCTACAGATTTAACGTGCATAAAGATTCGAATCCATGACTCGACGAAAACAGTCGGCCACGAGTCCTCTGCCTTATCAACTAGGCTACCACAGCCACCCATGCAAATGCTTTACCAACGAATTAGTGTGCTTCCGGCATTGATTGCATATTTATGGTACAAGAGCGAAATCGGGTCCTGTGTGCAAAAGAATTGTTGGTAATAGAACAGGACTACAATCTGAGAACTCCTTACGAAATCAAAGTGGAAAGTTTTTCGCAATGAAAGCATTTTTTCAACTTCTGTAAAAAACGTACCATTTAATCTTCCCGTGTTAGTGCTTCCAGAAACTTATTATCTGTATCATACGTTGCTTCAACCTAGTGACTATTTATGTATGTAAATTCGCTTTCCAATATTACATGCGATATTTTTGGATAGTACTTCAGTGAAATAAAACAATAAAATTACGTGATTTTAGTGCATTCTCTCCTGAAATATTAAAATTGAAAAAAAGCAAAGGAACTAAAAAAAATCATAGTTTAAACTATTCAATTTCTGTAGTTAATATTCTGTATGTGGACATTACATCTAATGCCGATGAATGAATGGATTCCATTTTTCGTACACTTACGAACTTTGATTCTTTAAAAAGCCACCAGTGTATAATTCTGATATTGAAATCGGTACTCACATTTAATCTGAGACCTGCCTTCTTTCTACCATTGAATTAAGCTAAGCATTAGTCCATAAAAATTGAGTCAGACCAAGCAATTTTTCAGTTACCGCTAAACACTAGCATACAAAATCATCATATATAAGCAGTATGTTAAAAAAAATTTTAAATATTTTTTTAGAACCTATGAAAATACTACCAGGAAGACGGAGACGCGTTGCTGCGCTGAGAACAATAACGAAGAACTGCTGCAATAACGGCTCATAAAATTCCCAAAAGTACATTTGTATAGATGGGAATTGATATTATGACACATGATAATTAAATAATCAACATTTTTATATGTTACATTTCAATATGGACTGAAATAGAAAGGCTATAGAGCAAAACTGTATGAGAAAATAAAGTTAAAATATTTTTTCTCGTTATGGGGTTCCTAAAACAAATTGTTAGTGACAATGTACCCTTCAACAGTTTTGAAAGTAAAGCCTTTGCAAAGGAATGTTGATTTTGAATGTACTTTTGAAAGCCCGAACTATCCTATAACCTAGAATAGAATGGCTAGAACGAAGCAATCGAAGAAGCCTGGCACTATGCCAAGGCTCACGGATTCGTCGGCTGAGGTACTGACTAATATTAAGGATACAGAGAGCGAGTGCGACTTGGTCGCAATGGAGGAAGAGGAGATAAGTGAACCGATCCAATCAGAAGACCAAATGAAATGCAAGGAGATCCAGGAAATAAGCAGAGCTCTGGCTAATGCCACAGGAAGTCAAATGCACTACGAAAATTGCATCGCACTTACTGCAAAATTTCCAAATTCCGACTTTGAAGAAAAACTGGAAATTAATAAGATGGAATTTGAAAAGGCTCAAGTCAAGACGGCTGAAATTCAAGGTAAGCTTGATTTATTTCTACCGTGTCCAGTGCAAAACTGTCCCAACCACCTTAAAATAACTAAGAAAAGAGATTTAGAACAAAATAATGGAGAAAAGTAGAAACTCATTTAAAAAGTAGTTGTAAAAGTAGTTCAACTCAGAAGGTACAAAACTAAAGAACCACTCCCCATTTTTATGGTGGAAATCAGAAAAACAAATAATGAGACTGGTATCTTTAAAATCACAAGGGTATTATACATGTAGGTTGAAATTGCCAGTTTAAGTGGAAAAGAGGAGCAACACAGTGCTATAACTGCAATTTTTTCCATCACTCCTCTGCTAACTGCTCCATGATAACCCGATGCTTGAAATGTGGTGAAAACCACAACACTGGGACCTGGCCCATCAAACAACGCCAAGAAAATCCTAAATGCATAAACTGCGGAATTTTTGGCCATGTTGCCTCCTATGAAGGATGTTCCGCCTATCCAAAACCTCCTACAGGTAAAGCCACTAGCCAAACCAATAATAGATATATATCAAATCGCGCTAATATAAAACCTGGAAAATCATATGCGCAAGCAATTTCACAAAATACTGAACAACAGAGGGCGTCACTCGACAAGGAAACAGCTGAAGAGACCCAAAATGAACCAAGACCTAAAATCACAAATAATCATCAAAACAAGCAAAAACGCAATGATACTCAACCAAAAAATAATAGCTCATTCACTATCTTTGATGCTGTAAAGGAACTGCAAAGCTTCTTTGCCATGTTCCCTAAATTACTAAATACCTGCGAAAACATGAGCAAAGTCGCAGATAAAAATGACAAGCTAAATATATTTTTCCAGGGTATTGTTACCCAAGTCTAATAAAAATCTTCTTTATTGCTATACAAAATAATCTTGGTCTTACAATAATCACATGGAACGCAGAAGGTGTCAGATCCCGTATGATCGAGATGCGGGATTGTATAGACAAGCATAACCCTGATATCCTATTCTTACAAGAAACCCACCTAGGACCATCACACACACTTAAATTGGCCAACTACATCACATGCAGAAATGATAGACTCAAACCAGACGCAAGCAATCATCTTAGAGGAGGTATTGCGATTCTTATCAAAAAATCTTTATCTCACCATAATATCCCTACACCACCGCTAAACGCAACAGAGGCTACTATTATCGTATTTACTTACAGCACCAAACGGAGAAGACATCTACTTCACCTCCATCTATGTCCTCCCAATCGATAGAAGAACCCTATTCCCCCTAGACTTAGAGAAAATCCTAAATTTAGGAAAACCCTCTTGAAATGATCTGCGGGGACTTCAATGCAAAACACACAACTTGGGGAAATAGATATACTGATCAACGAGGCAATATCCTTAAAAGATTTGCAGATCAACATAATGTAAAAATCCATGCTCCACCCACTCCTACCCGTTTCGGCCTTAACGCCCAATCAACAATCGAATTACTTCTGACGAGTGACTGCTATTGGCCAGTCACTCTCATCTCCCAAGCTACGCATATACATCATCAAGGAAGCAGAAGAACTGACTGGTGTCTTTTTCAAAACTCTTCGAAATAATGCAAAAAATCTACCGAAACCTACTACTGTTGAAGAACTTGAATCGCAGGTCTTCGATTACACAATAGAAATCACAAATGCTTACAACACCTCATCTAAACCGCTACCACCACAAAAACAAAACTTTATCAGCAGGG
>BMAW01056432.1:27760-58633 GCA_019974015.1 Nephila pilipes
TAGTAGAATTTATTAAAGCTGCTCAAACAAATCAAGAAAAAGCTGGGGCGGTCTTCTTAGACATCCAAAAGGCGTTCGACCGAGTCTGGCATGCAGGACTTTTTACAAACTCATAAAAAATGATTTTCATCCTCACCTAATTACACTTATCAATTCTTATCTTAAAAATAGATCCTTCGTAGTAAAAATTAATAACACTTACTCTAAGCCTAAACAAATTAGCGCGGGAGTCCCTCAGGGCCAGGCCTTTTCCAAAATTATGTGAACAATATTCCACGATCAGAAACACAATTCTCTCCATGTTTGCGGACGACACAGCGATACTTGCTAAACACCAAAACACTAAAGTAGTAGGCCATCACCTAAACAGACACCTTGCTTACTTAGAGGATTGATTTTCCATATGGAAAATAGCCCTGAATGTTTCAAAAACGGAAGCTGTCCTCTTCGTGAGAAGTCATCGTACTCCCACAATCAACATATAGTTACACAACAAAAAAATTCAATGGTCCCAATCTGCAAAATATCTCGGTATAATACTTGATAAAGCCCTCACTTTTAACCAACACATCACACAAATCCAAAATAAGTTTCGGAAAGCCGCGAATAAAGTGATTCCCTTAATTCGCCGAAACTCTGCATCAGACTTTAACTACAAGACGCTTGTCTACAAACAACTTCTGCGCCCAATCATAACCTACGCTTGTTCCGTTTGGAGGCATGCAGCTCAAATCTATTACAACAAATTGGAAATACTGCAAAATAATATAATTCGTATGATCTGCAATGCCAGGTGGTTTATGAGAAACGAAGACCTAAAAAACTCCATAGACCTTCCCACTATTAAAAATCTTACAAGAGAAATCTGTGATAAATTTTTTATTAATATTCAAAATTGTTCTAACCCATCTATTTTGGAGACCCATGACTACAGAAACCTAAGATATAAATACCACCTCCCAAGAATCAGATTTCCAATACCTACAACTTAATCAAATCCTTTATATATATTTTTAACAACCATCATTGTCGACCAATCATATCACTGCTACTGGGTCCCTCGTCGAAACCCACAACTTATCACGCCCACTCCAGATCAGCTAATGCTGCTGCTTCCTGATAAAACAAGCGCCTTCACCCTGTATCCCCCCCACCTCTATCCTACCAACTCAATAGTGTTATTCAAGTAAATTTTATTATTTTCAAGCTGCTAAATTCAACCTTTTAATATTAACTTATCACTTAATTGCTCCCTTATCATAATATCCAATTGCACTGGACACTTGAAGTTATCAAGCAATAGTACCACACCAGAGTTTTCAGCCCAACAGGGCTAGGTACTCAAGATCAATCTATAATAACGAACTATCCTATAAGTAACAGATTAGCTGAGAGAGCTGTAGGGATTGCAAAGACAATAATGAAAATGGCTGGCGAAAGTAATAAAGATAGTAACCTTAATGGAGAATAGGAATACCCCTATTTCTGGATTGCATTCATCCTTAACACAGCTTCGATTTGGTTTAAAATAAAAACTAAACTTCCTATCCATTCAAAATTATTAAATGCAGAGTTATGTAGTGATTTAATGGAAAAAATTGTTGAAAGGCAGAAACCCCAAAAACTGTATTGCAACAGAGGTTCAACCAGTTTAGGGCAGTTCCATATTGGTGATGATGTAACCATGTATGACTTTAGCACTTAAACATGGACACCAACTAAAGTGATTTCGAAAAGTAAAAATTCTCAATTATAAATTGTTCAAATTACAAAAGGTAATACATTTATTAGGAATTGTTGGGTTTCCTTGCCTGATATTAAGGCTAGCAAAGCCGTTTATGAGCACTAGGTTTGCAAATTTGGGGTCCTGCAAAAATAATTACAGATCAAGGAAGGTAATTTAAATCTTAGTAGTTCAAAAGTTTAGCAATTTTTGTAGAGCTAGATTAACACATATAACTCCTTACCACCCGCAATGCAATGTAAAAGTGGAACGGTTACATAGGACCTAGAAAGGTGCTACCTAAGCCCATAATATCAAATGGACAAATACGTTTATCAACTGTTCTGCTAGGAATAAGAACAGCTCTAAGACCAGGTAACAATCATACTATAGCTCAGATGGTTTATGGCTCTAACATCAGATTGTCAAGTGAATTTTTTTTATTCACCCTCTATTCAAAAATTGATCCTGAAGCCAACAAAATCTTAACGCCAAGAAATCAAAAGATTTTTGCGCATAAAGATTTCAAGACCTGTACTCATGTATTTGTGAGAGTAGATCGAGTAAAGAAAGCACTCGTGCCACCATACGAAGGCCCATTCACAGTAACAGAGAGAAGTGAAAAATATTTCACTCTGCTACTGAAAGGTAAACCTGTGAATATATCAGTTGATAGACTGAAACCAGCTTATTTGTTAGTGACGGACTCAATTCCTGACAAACCAACAATTCCTTGTAAACAATTGGACGAGATGTCAGCAGCTAACGACTGTAACCTCTTATATGATGATAAGCCAGCTGTTACTAGACATGATAGATAAAGAAACCTGCAAGATTTCTGGACCAATATTCATAGTAAATAATTTAACTGTTAATATGTTCTAGTAGCTGATATTTTGGTTTACTTGGTTTTCACAAATGCTTACAAATGTATGTTGTTTCCTCAACATCAAACCAATTATCATTGTATATATTACCATTTCAAAAGTATACAACAATTGTATATGTATTTAATTTTGTGTAATTTTTAGTATGTGATTACTTAATGCTTGTTGAATTTTGTGCATTCATAATGTATTGTTATTGTTTAAAAGGCACATGTAACTAAATAATTCTTGTTTAAGTTTAATATCTAATATTATATAACAATCAGATTTCAACACTATCCTTGCCATACTTCCCGGTTTGTAACTCAAGTTACTGGTAGGGGAATAATGTTGGGACAACGATTATTCAACTGTTTGCCAAATAATGGCTGCACAAACCAAGTCAGTTTAATAAATAAGCAGAAATGGAATAAAGTACAGAAGATATATATATATATATATGAAGATATATATATATATATGTGTGTGAAGATATATATATATATGAAGGAGTAAAGATATATATATAAGAGAAAGTATAGGAGTGAAAAATCAGAAAGCTTATTGTTACTGTTCAGCTACAACATCCTTCTGAAAGAGTTGTAATTTTATATCAGATAAAGAGGATTAATTTTGCAGCATATCAAAAAAAAAAAAAAAAAAAAAAAATACAACTAGCCTATCTAATCAACATATATTTAAAGTGGATTAATATTTCCAACAGAATCAATAGCAAACATTCATATTCTGCTTTGAGCCAGTCTATAAAATATTTTGTGAATTTACTTCATTGTCACGATATTGAACTTGAATAAAAGTTTGCTCTCTATCCCAACAAAACATTTGCTCTTAAAATAAAATACCAACAGATGAATGCTTCAAACAAAAGTTGATCATTTACATTGGAATGGCAATCTAAAGTACAGAATAATCGAAAGTTCCATTTTGTCTGCACTAATCATGTTAATAACAATACTCAAAGCAGAAATTAACATAATCCAGAAAATAAAACTAAATACACCTCTAGTTTTAGTACTAACTCTTGAGGTATTAATAAAGAAACAAAACATTGATTGTTTTCACAGTTAGAAATTCTCTACTTATGAATTGAAAAAGTTGAGATTGCTAACTGTAAAAAATTACAAGAGTTTCTATTCAACATAATAGCCATATTACAATCTTTACATCATCCAAATTATTCTTCACATCCACCGAGTACTTATATGCAAAAAAAAATTGATAACATGAAGTCTAAAAACATCCAATTGATATTTTGTTAGATTCTCACGTGGATATGAAATGCGATGAAAGAGTGGATAGTGTAGCAATATCTCTCACCTGCAATTATTTAAAATATATATTAAGTCAGTTATGACCAGAAGCAGGATCAATGGCATGTGGGAATATGACAATAAATTACATTATGTATATCCCACAATCTCAATGGAATTCATTCTCATAAACAAGAAGTTATTTTGACAAATATACATATCAGAAATACAAGATTGACACACAGGTACCCTTTTCTGGGAGAAAATATCCCATGTGTAACCACTGTGATTCTAATGTGAAGCACATTTAAAAAGAATGCTCTGCCTTTAAATCATATACTGTTTCTTTAAGACTTAGTTGGGGAAAATCCCTAACCACATATTTTTAAGTCTACAATATGGCAAAGGGTGCAACGTAGACCTATTTCCACACTGGTGCACCCTGGGCAATGTTCTTGTAACAGCAAAATGGTCTACAGATGTCAGCAATGTTTCTCGGCATGTCTTCCAACCACTATTTTCACCAAGTTTCGAAGGCTAGCGTTTGTTCTGCAATGTAAAGCTGGTGTTTAGTAACAACCAAAAAAGATGACAGGTCATAACGGTCTGCTAAGAGACTCCATTGCATTAGAAATTTTATAGTTGAAATGGTTGCACCTCTCAATAATTCGGCAGATCCAAAAAAATTTTACTATCCACCTGCATCGATGTGCATCTACTCATGGCATCTCAGAAATGGCGTTTCTCTGGCATGCTAGAGAACTTTTGTCACAATGACTTTGATACTTTAATCTGTTCTAGTTTTTATGTTTGTATTTGCCTTGAAATTGCAGATAATAATAATAATAATAAACAATATGGCATTGATATCATAGAAAACATTAAAAATTATTAAGCTTTATTATGTCCTTTACTTTGATCTTCAATTTTTAGTTATTTTTTTTATCTTCTAAAATGTTAATATCTTGACCTTGTGCTTGGCACAATAGATTTCAAGACAATCCAGAGCCACCATTCCGCATACATGAAAAAGGCAAAACTGCACTTACTTTAAATGTTACGAATTTTATTTTCATATCGGATATTCTGACTCAAATGTTGTGATGCTGGTTTAAAACCCTTCATTTTAAAAATACAATACACATGATGCGATAAAAATAGTCAACTACATCCACTGCTCAATAGTGACTATAAAAATAAATCTATTCAAAAACTTATACAATATGAAATTCCCAGGGGCAAAATATTATCGTGAATGAGAAAACCCATTATGTAACATAAAAATGAATAAATTTTAAAATGAATATAATAAGAATTTTCAAATTTTTCATACATTTTCTTATTTTTCAATTCTTAATAATACTAAAACTAGTGAAAATTCTGAAAAATTTTCCAAAAAATAAACAGAAATTATAAAGGAAAAATTCTTCCCATGCTAATACGAACTGAAATAATGCTAAAGCATTATGGCTTCATAAAAGAGAGAGTTTGAAATTTCAGAACTCTACTGATATCATTCATTCTGAATAATATGGATGAGAATTTGATGTGGGAGGATTTAATGTGAGGGACATTGTATAACAACAAAAGTTGTGAACTATATATGACAATGATTCAGAACAGCAAGATGTATTCCCCCGTTGCACTTCATATAGTTTTATATATATATATATATAAAAGCATCATAGACTTTAATGTATTATCTTAATCGCATAACAAAAAACCAGAAGTGTCACTTTAAGTTTCCTGAACATGCATAAGTGATTTTTAAAGCATTTTCGATAATATAATTAAAGCATCTATTTAGCATATATCATGATGATCATATACTACATTATCACAACCCCTCTCGTTAAAGTAAATTATTGCACAAACTATTTAAGTACGTATTTTGAGGAAGACGAATTATGCCGCAATATTGTTCTTAAACCATCTTTCCTACAAAATTAAATTTGATATAAAGTGAAATCATTTGAATATTTTTTCTTCCAATTTCAACAAAAAACAAAAATTCTTAACACACATAAAATTGATTGTCGATGGTTTTGATACTCTCCAAATTATTCGAAAACAAGAAAATATTTATGTGAAGGCAGTTATATTTTAAAAAAATTTAAGTTATCAGGAAAAAAGTCCTGAATTGAGAGATTTTCCAATGGAAGTATTAACGCAAAAATAGACACCCAGAAAATAAAAATAATTTAAGAACTAAAGAAATGACAATCAAAATTAACAATCCCATTGAATCTCACTAATTGCACTCTTCCCGTGACTTTCACAAGATTCTAAGCAGGTCCCATAGTAAACACCCTTATTTTGATAGCCATGTCCAGTGGGTAGAGATTAAAATGCATTAAGCTATAACTGTTGCAGACTGTTCTAATAAAGCAATAGTTACAGGTATAAAATACTTTAAAAGGAATTCATAAAAATTCACCATAATACAGTCTTGGTACAAAATTCATAATGCAAATAAGTGTTTCAAACGTATTGTAAAAAAATATACTTAAGAGATTTGCAGATGTTGATTAATCGGTTTTATGGAATATAGAGCCGCAAAGACTATAATTCCCTTTAAAATAGATATTAAAATATTTCACTTTCTGCAAGAATGTTCTGAATACTTGTTTATTAGCTATTGTTTTTTCAGAAGTTCTTTGAAAGTAATTTTGATCAATGTTAAGTGTTATTCCATGGGTGATTTCTGTAGTAAGTGTATTTATTACAGGTCAATTGGTTTAATTTGATTAACATCGCACTGCAAGCAACATGAGGGCTATGGGCGACAGATCTTGTAAATTTGAACCTCAGTCAAATGACAAGGATGACACCTTAGCTGGTACCTCGTCTCCTAACTTCCACACCCTGCCAACAGGAGGACTTTGGGGCCCGACAGATTTAACGACCATCAGTACCGGCTACACAGCAGGTCTTTAGTGGCCTCAAGGATCAAAGGCACGACTAAACGAAAATCGCCTGATGAGAGTCCAATGTCTTAACCACTAGGCTGCCTCTTATTACAGGTCAAAAGAATATGATCCTAATCATTAATATGATTACAGATACATTTTGCATTACATCATTTTGGCTGAATTTAGGCAAAAGTCCAGGAGTTACAAAAATTTAGCTGATGATTCTAATAATTCCTCTTATTCTTATATAATTAATATTTCCTCTCTTATTATGATATAATTAATACTCTGTCTTCTGCTTTTTGTCTAATTGGAGATTTTATTAACAGTGAAGACATTTCCTAATATTACAAAATATGTGCTTGAATAAAATTTTTAATAGTTATTTTCAAACAGTCATTGAAGATATTGATATTGAAATTGTCTGATTATGAAAATGTGATTGTATGAGTCTTTGCAGATGTTACATGCCTATGTTTGGGTATACATATATATATATCCTTCCATTCAATGATTCTAAGACTTTATCACCACATGAAAAGAACTTGTCATGATCACATATATGATGAATAATAGTTATAAACTTCTGCATAACAAAATACATTGCTTAAAATATATTTACTGCATCCAAATTTTCATGTTTTTAGCATTTTGTGTAAGATACATATTTCTAAACCAGATTTTAATATTAGTATGTAGAATCAAAGATGAAAAACTAAACCAAATTACAAAAAAAAAAGGTACTTGTCAGTTATGAGAACCATGAAGCCAAATAAGGTAATGCAGTGAAACATGATAAATTACAAATATTATAAATAAGTGGTACTTTTTAAAATATATATATTATTATTCTTTTGCGAACAGTTTATATTTAGAGAGAGTGTCTCTTTCCATAGTATGATTTGCTAAATATTTCTACCATTTTGCAGCAACAAAGAAAACCTAGAATTTGCTCACGTACGAAAAAGTAATAAGCTTTCTTCAATAGGAAAATTTTCAGTGAACACATTTTTGTTCAAACAGTCACTTCATGCAGTTGGTAAGAAATGTTATTTTTAAAGGTGTATTGTCAATGATTATCAATATATACTTGGTCTTAGTGGTGAATTAGTTCTCCAGATCTAAAATACGGTTACAGAAGTTACACTCCTTAGTTTAATGTTAGGCTGAAAAACTTATGTCTGTAAAGTGGAACCAACATCACATGGAATAAATTGGGAAAATTATCAATATGACACGTTTTCAGAATTTGGAGAAATGAACTACTAAGAATACCCAGGGGAAAAAGAACATTAAAATTGATGACATTGTTCACAAAACATAAAAGAAGTAGCCAATTACTGTCTGAACAATGGGTGTTTGTTAATAATCAATGGAACACCAAGGAAAGTTTTATCGTGGCAAAAGTGGAAAGCTACATCTTTTCAAGAACTTGTTCAACATACTAAGGCAGACACAATCATTTATTCAGATTCTTGGTAGGGGTACTTTATTGAAGAAATCATCTATCCAAAGCTTGTTCAATGGTATGGTACCAGTTATGTAATGAGTAAAAAATAAATTTTATTTGCCTTTCATAAGACTTTTTGCATTTATAGTGGGTAATAATTTATTAGTTTTTGGCATGAATTCAAATTTTCAGGCAATGAGTTTTCTCGACATCTCAGGGGAAAAATCACTGAATTATGAGAAATGCTTGCAATCGTAATGCGTGTATTTATGCATTAATTCATATCATATACATTATTGTTACATAAGTAACTCAATTCTCAAATTTTCTTGATGAGCTTCACCTTCTTTGTTGAAATCACCGGTTATCACATTAACACGAACAAATCACTTCGATTGTTTTATTCTGTCATTTCATATATTTGAGTCATTTCTTCATGGACACAAATGCATTTCAAAATATAATGTAAATTTTCCCGACGCATTTTTGCAGCGCGCGCATTGCAACAAAGGATAACACAAAATACGGAAATTCCAGTACTTCACAAATAATATATTAAAAAGTCCAAAAATCTTGAAAATTGTGAATGGTAAGTAAATCACATGATTTTTTTCACTTATTTATCCCATAAAAAATTCTACAAGCTCATTCTACGAGCTACGAATAAAAAAAACCAAGCATTGACGAATTAAACAGTTCACAAAAAAAAAAAATTTAATTTTTTTCCACTGCGAATCGAAATGCGGTCCACTGCAAATCAAAATTAAAAAATCGTGTAGAACTTTCTTTAAGTATGGTAAAGTATCAAGCAGTCATTCGTTGAAATCCAAAATTGCGTTCCATCTCAATAACAACCGAATTATATTTCTTCATTACCTTTACTCTTATTACTCACACAACTACAAAAAATGATCAATCTCTACACGAATTGCATCTTTCCTTTAACAAAAGATACATTCACCTTAGGCTTAAATATTTTCTCTGCGTGTAAGAACTACCGCACCATTACAACGGCTATCTCGAAAAAACTTCACTTCATTTCATTTGACACATACAAGTTCAAGATAAATTTAATGATAATTATATATTACATATTTATTAAGAATTCATTCATTCCTAAAACTAAATCAACAAGTAACACATATTATTATGTATTATCAATATAAAATCTCATGAAAATAAAATATTAATGCTCTTTAATGTGTGCATTCCATTGTTTATAAAACAAAAAAGTGTTTCGCGAATGACAGCACTTTGCCTACCAATGAAGAGCCCCGCGGATATTTACACGTTGTAGGAACGAAACAGGATATGTAATGCTCATTTTTTTGAGTAGCAACGATACACTGATTGCTGGTTCATTATTTCTGGCCTCTTTTTGTAGATCGACAAGTTAACCATACGACATGTTATTTAGCCAAGCTATATTACATTTATAAGAGATTTCATGTAGTGAGGTTGTATTCGTAAGTGGTTGCTACTTTCAATACTGAGGTTTTTCTTGAAATTGGAATGCTGTTTATATTTCACTGTTCTTTATTGTTGATTGATATCATGTGTGTTTTAATTTTCTGCTTTTTAAATTTCCAGGTTTTTTAACGTATTCGCTTGATTATGGATTTTTTGCCGCCCCCCCAGGGATCAAAACTGACAAAAGATATGGACCAATTACAAAAACTTCAGATAAGTGAGTTTTTAGTATTATACGTTTAGTTTACCCCGTCATCAGTAGTCGAGGGTAAAAGTTTTAAAAACTCAAAGCAATATAATTTTAATGAGAAGGAAGATTTTGATTGTGATAACGTACATGAAATTTTGAATACATGTGATAATTATGTTTATAAAAGACAAAGGCGCATTGGAGGTCCTCTTGTTCAAAAAGTATATTCAAAATGCTACATATTTTGTAAAAATACATATTTTACTTCACAATCTTTTTCTTATCACAGTAAAATCTGTGAAGGATATTCCGCTTTTGAAAATAAGGATGATAAAAATGGGATCAATCAAGGAGTATTAGAATATAGTATTCGTCAATAAAGGTTTCCATATTTACCAAAATGGTACTTGTCTGTTATAGCGGCGATCGTCAATTTACGATTACGACCTGTCGTCGCCAAACTCGTGAAGTCAATCTTTTAATAGAACCTACTTTACGATATTTCTTAGTCGTATGGCGATTAATCATCGGGAGTCGCTATAATTGACAAGTACAACTAAAATAATAGAAATTTAGGTTCTGAATGCTGTCGTTAATACACGAAAAAGAAGTTCATTGAATAGATATAACAACAAAGGAATTAAATTTTGCAGTTCTGTTTAGTTTTCAGTTAAGGCTAGAAAAGGAGAGAGCTAGAACTGTCTTCTTCTTTTAAAAATTCTGACTGGTTATAAAACAGGCGAAAAAAATGTTTATTCATATTACAGTTGTCAATGTTTTTAATCCGTAACACCACAAACTGAATGTCCTGCTCGAGTTATTGTTTGTGAGACAAGTGAAAAGATCCTTGTTAAGTACTTTTTAAAGTATGATCATGAATAGGAGCACAAAAGATACAATTTCAACCAATTAAAAAGACTTGTCGGGAATTTACTAAAGTTCACCTTCAAATGGGTATCGAGAAATCTAAAGTACTGGAGTAACCGAGGTAATAACTTGGTAACCGAGGAATGAGGAATGATCAAAATAAATATCTTGTTAAAGAATCCCTTTTGACAAACAAAAAATCCTATCGTATTACGTGAATTCTTTCAAATTATTTTTAATGTTCCAAAAAAAAGATGCTGTTTCGGTTGATATTGTTAATAATAAATTACAAAATGAAACTTATAATTGTGTTCTCTTATATAAACCTCAATGACGAGATATGATTTCAGGTTCTACAAGTTTAAAAAAAATCCCAAGTAATTCATTAGCAATTAGCTTTCAAACAACTGAACAAAAAGAATGATGTTAAAAAGCTATAATAAAATATTATGCATTGACTCAACTCACAAAAACAACGAGTATGATTTAATGAATTTAATCGTACCTGATGAATATGGAATAGGTTAACCAATTGCACATTTTAACACAAATAAATTAGATAAGAAACTATACATTGTTTAATTGACGGCATAAAAAAAGAGTTTTCAACTAAAATCTTAATTGCGTCGTAACTGATGATGAAACAGATCCCGCTTTCAAACAAGTATTTGGAGATGAGGTTAAACACCTACTTTCCAAATGGCATCTGCCTCGTGCTTGGAAAAAACAATTAACTAATCTTGTTTCTAGTTTGGAAACGAAGAATAAAATTTATGCTTCTTTGGAGTTCTTTTAGAGGAAATGGATTCAATAAAATTAAAAAATAGTATGCGTAATTTTAAAGTTGCATTTTCTGATAAGGAAACCGTAACCATTGAATATTTGGATGAAAGTTATTATAGTAGAACGGAATTATGGAGTAAGTAATATTGTTAATTTTCACATGCGTATATCGATTAGAAATATGTATTGTAAGTCGTTTCACATAATAAATAAAAAGCAGTCGATTTTAAGAGCAAATTTAATTGTCGAATAGATAACGAAAGTGATACTTTATTAAATAAGAAAATGTGTATGATGCACACTTAGTACATAAATATAGAATAATAATTCGCATACACCCAAGTGTTTATCCTTTAACATATAAACGGTACAATACTGGATTAGAAACTCTTGATGGAGATCTTTGTGTAAAAGCAATATATTCATGTAAAGTATAATCACAAACTAATGGAGGTGTATTTTACGAAGTTAAAAAGATTGTAGAAGGATGTTCAGATCATGATAAATACTTCTATAAGTTTATAAAAAATCAAGTTTATCTCTATGTATGCATTTATATACTTTTGTGAGCTTGGATACTCATCTACTGTATAAACAAATTAAAAAAGTTCACTCATTATGTGTTCAACAATTTCAGTTATTTGATGGTGTTTTTAGTGATAGAATTGTTAAAGATGAAGAATATGACCCTGATTCAATTCCATCCGTTGCGTGCAAAGAAAATAGCATTGATTCTGCTATTAAAGACACATTCCAAGAAGAACGATGGATCCCCGAAACTAATATTTTACTTGCCAAATTAAGTTGCTTATAGCAAAATAAATTTGCCAGTTTCTCTGTTATCTTATTTAAATAGCAATTTAAAAACTATGGTTTAAATTTCTGATTCAGTTGCAGAAAGAAACGGGGGAATAAAAGTAGAAAATAATTTGGTTACCAACCAATCAGCATTTAAATTAGCAGTATATAGTGTTACAAATATGAAATGTTGCTTCCCAGCAATACTAATCGTATGGTTGCTAAAAGACATTCACAGGCTCTTTGGACGCCAAGGGGAAAAGCAGGAATTCGACTTCCGGCCTTGGTGACAAAACTTGGCGACGGAAACAATTTTAGCGATTTTAGCGTCAAAAATTGGCATCACGAATCTTCAAGTAAAATCTAGTTTCATCGAGAAGTTTCCAGAATAGAACCAAAACATTGGTGAATTTCCTATGTGACGTCACATCCGGTGATCGTGAGTTAGTCTTTCGGAGTGAAAGCGATTATCTTGCTTGCTTTGCAAACTGCATGATTTTGCTTAAACTGTGGATTGCTGTTTATTTAGTGCTGCAAATCTATGCAAGTACGATTTTGTTGTCGCCTGTGCTTCCTGTTTTATTATTATTTAAAGAATAAATTACTATTTTTCTAGTATTCTGCTTGTCGGAGTGCTCACCTACACACATCGGACAATTTTCACTCACACAATTCTTTTTAGTAAGGATTGATTTTTTTTTCAACTTTAATAAGCGATTGCTCACAAAATATCGAACTGACATAGCTGTTTGTTCCAAAATCGCTATCGTCAGATTCTGACAATTATGGAACCCTCTTCCGATCCCGATATGGCGAATCCGAATCTACCAACTGAGGACCTCCCAATAGAGGATATCTTACAAGCTATGGAAAAAGCTGTCACATACGACGGTATACGTCAAATCTCTTTCTACATTGAAGCCAGTCTTTCAAAAGCTCTCTCCAATCCTCATCAGTCCGAGGAAATAAAAGAACGCACCATAAATCTCAGCGACCTGCTCATCGAAGCAAGAAAACGCTGCCTCCACGCCAGCTCAAAAGAAATTGAACGGCTCCTATCCACCAGAGACAAGGATGCGAGTCTATGGGGTCTCTCGAACGAGTCCCCTTCACCGCAGTAAAAACCAAAAATAAATCCAGGAAATCTGCAGACCACCAAGCAGCAAAAAAAGCACGCACTGAGAGCACTAATTACAGAAACCGCTTCAGTCACTTTACAATACAGGAAAACGATGAGCAAACGGAAATGGAAACCATCGACGTTACTCCGATGCCTTCACCACCAGCTTCACCGAGGCGATTCCCTCGCCCAACAACCCTTCCTTCCATTCCGCGCCAACAGATGGCACCACCCATAACTATCGACAATGTTCAAAATGCAGCCGCATTACTCAAGACCCTTCAAACCATTACTAAAATAAAAATCACAGCAAAACTCACAGGAACGAATCTCAGGATATATCCCCAAACAGCCTACGCCTACCACATCATACGTAGGTATATAGACGAACAAAAATTGAAGACGCATACCTACATGCTGCCCGAGGAAAAGAAGATCTTTGTTTTTGGTCTTTGTTTGGTCTTTCGGAGTTGGTTAGTCTTATCTTTTCACTTTTCTTTTCAGATAACGATCGCATTTTTTCGCTCTCCCATCTTTACGTTTGTTTCAAAATGCTAAAGATGGAACACCATATGGATTTAGAAAACAATACTGATCTGGAAAATTCAACTTATGTCAACTTTCACAAATAACTCGGCATAGATGGAATAGTCCAAATGATGGATAACGCATACACGGCCGAAGCATTAACCAGAGTCATAAATGTTGCGAATGCAACATTATCTGCGTTAAAAAAAGTACCCTTTTGAAAAAGAGAATAAGCAAAGAAACAGTATCATCGACCTCGAAGAAATAACCGATGAGGCCCAAAACAGATACATCACTGCCCGAAAATATGAGCTACATGCCTCCTCCGCTACCCTTGATGATACAGCGATAACGTAGGGCAAAAGGATACAATATGACGAATTCACTTTAGTGAAAAATAAAAAGAAATCGAAAACACCAATCTCCGACAACAAGGCAAAGAAACAAAGGGTAGAGGATGCAACTCCTTGCCACAACAAGTTCAGCCAACTGACGATTGGTGAAATCACAACAGACGACAACAACCAAATGGATGCGATACCCTCCACCTCCGGGAGCACCGCAAGGCAAAATGCCACACTGCCTCACAGTCCTCGACGAAGCACAGCATCTCAACGCTCTCCTCGGCAATCCACCTCTACTGTAGGAACCGGACCAAGGAAACCCACAGTAACTCCAATCACAATAGATAAAATTCAGAGCCCAGCCACTCTCCTTAAGAAATTGCAAGAGATCACCAAAATTAAACTTGTGGTCAAATAGACTGGCACAAGCATCAAAATTTTCCCGCAAACTCCTTATGCGTACCACACCATAAGGAGGTACATAGATGACAACAAACTGCAAGGGCATACATATTACATGCTGCAAGAACAGCGAAAACTCCGTGCAATTATTAGGGGCATGCCTGTCGACATACCGACGCAAGATGTTGCTGAAGAACTCCTCCAAAAAGGATACAAGATAGAACAGATCTACATAATGACGAACAAGAAAAACGGTTCGCCTATGCCCTTCTTTTCAGTCATCCTCGACAAAAATGAGGAGAATCAAAATATTTTCAATATCAAAGCATTTGCTTGCATGCAAGTTACGAATGAAGCTCTGAGAAAAATGTACGGCCCCCGCAATGCTTCCGTTGTCAGGGCTTCCTTCACTCGTCAAATTATTGCACAAGAACCCCCCGCTGTGTCAAGCGCCGGTGAACTTCTCACAAGAGAATACACCAAAGACATCAAAACACCAACAAAATGCTGCCTGTGCGATGGCCCTCACCCGGCAAACTACCTACAATAACGAGGAATCCAGCAAACCACCCACCCACTCCAAAACAACCACTACAGAAGCAAGAGAACAGTTGGAGGAAGAGTTTGGTGACTTCCACACCACCCCAACAGCCCTCTCAACCAACCACGCTCACAGTCACAGACGACAACTTCCCCCAGTTGCGATCACAACCCAAGCAAGCCAGTAAAAATTACCCGACCATCAAAAACCCACTAGAGATGTTGAAGGATCCTGACGTCCAAGACCTGTATAATATCCTGGAAAAATTCCTAAACATTGCGAAAAATGTTCCCACACCTGCTGAAAGGCTCCAAGCCCTTTTTAAACTACTAAATTAATATGGATAATAGACGCAACCGACTGTCAATCATATCATGGAACGCCAATAGTATTAACAACAAAAAAGAAGAATTCAAGCATCTAATAGCAACCTACAACCCGGATATAATCTGCTCCAAGGAACAAAACTCAAGTCTGCAGACAACTATAACTTAGCAAATTACACTACACATAGAACGAATCGAACAACATATGCCGGAGGAGGTACTGCACTTCTCATCAAAACCAGCATTCCACACCACGCCATAGTCCTCAGAACAACCCATATTGAAACTACAGCCATCACAATAGAAAGAAGAAACAATAGCCCAATCACAATAGTCTAAGCCTATAAAAGACAACATAAACCAATGTGTCGACTTGAATTAGCCACCTTATTTAGAATCAGGGGGAAATGTATCATCGCAGGAGACCTCAATACCAAGCATTTAACTTGGAACCCTTCAACCAACAATAGAAAAGGCACAATTCTTTATCAATTCCTACAAAATCGAGGATATTCTCTCCACGCACCAAATCAACCTACCAAATATCACTACTCAGGTACCAAGTCAACAATAGATATCTGCATCTCGAGAAGTCTCAACTCCATAACTGCTGAAACCATACAAGCCGTCTCCAGTGACCGTTATAAATTTCACTTCCAAGTACAGCTACTAGGATTTAACTCCCCTCCATTCAACAGCATCGAATTTACTATATGGAACAAATTCCAAGAACAGCTCGCCCTAATAACACCAGGGTCCTCAAATTCATTTTCAATTTCATTAGGAATTAGATTTCAGTAGAGCTAGTATACTTGTTGACGAGTGCTTATTTTAAAGATAGACATCATTGGTTCAGTTAGGAAACTATCTTCTACTAAAGCGGAAAACAAAAAAGGATTCAAAGAATATTCTTGTGTAATCGAAATCGAAAACTCTTTAATTTTATCTTTTCTTTTCTGAAGATGTAGTATGGACGCTTCATCTAGTCATAGATTCCACAGACAAATTCATTACATTCATTAAAGTATCTGAAGTTTTTGAATTCATACAGACTACTGGAAGTCTTCTATAAATTGGAAGAACAATTTCTCCGTACTTATCAGAGAATGTCACTAATTTCAACAAAATAATTAGATTTCGAGATTCAATTGAACAAATTCGGAATCGCTTCTCCGCTAACGCTGAAAAAAAAAGTACTTAGATGTACAAATCTTTTTAGCAATTACGTAGCAATAAATCTGTCAACACCAAAAAGAATAATTGTGTATGCAAATCATCAGTAAATCGCAATAAGTATACCACCTATGGAAGTTATGCAGCTAAAGCTAGCAGATGTGACTACATATCAGATCAGAATCAATATGTAATTCTTAGCAACTACAGTAATGTTTATAATTGTCATCATTTTAAAATTGTAAAAATTGTACGAGAGAGAAGAAGACATTCATGACTTATATCTTTTTCAACGTGCATTTTAATTTGATTAATGACGAAATATAAGCGGAAATAAAACTGAATTAATGTACAAAATTCTACAACTTTAATAATTTATTATGATTCCAAATCATCAGTAAATCTCAGTAAATATGATTGGTACGCAACATGAAATTAAACCGAAGACGGAAGTCATGTAGTCAGAACAAGCACATGAGGCCATACGTTTAGTCCGGATAAATATGTGATTCATAGGAGCCAGAAAAATATTTATAAATGGCAACACAATCGGATTGAAAAAAAGTACATGATAGAAGAACGGATTCACCACGTACTTCTCTTCGTGAGGTGCACTCATTTTATCAAAAATCCAAAATATGCTCAATAAATTCGAATTTCTAATTTCGAATATTCCTTTTCCTAATTTTCGAAGAAATCCATGAAGTTAAAAAAAACTAATATTTGTAATAAAAAAAAAAAGGAATAAAATCTCAATAGGAATTCATAAAAATTCACCATAATACAGTCTTGGTACAAAATTCATAATGCATATAAGTGTTTCAAACGTATTGTAAGAAAAATATTCTAAAGAGATTTGCAGGTGTTGATTGATTAGTTTTATGGGATATAAAGCCTCAAACACTATTATTCCCTTTAAAATATATATCAAAATATTTTATTTTCTGCAAGAAGGTTCTGAATACTTGTTTATTAGCTTTTTTTTTCCAGAAGTTCTTTGAAATAAGTGTATTCCAGGTGATTTCTGTAGCGTGTGTATTTATTACAGGCCAATTGGTTTGATTTTATTTACGTCGCACTAGAATCATTACGAGGGCTATTGACCTCGTAATTTTTAACCTCGATCAAGTGACGAGGACAACACCTTAGCAGGCACTCCCACTCCTAATTTCCACACCATAACAACGGAAGGAGTTTGGGCCCCGACAGATTCAACGTGCGTCAGCCCCGACAACACGGCGGGTCTTTAGGGGCATCAAGGCTCGAACTCGCGACTCAACAAAATCGCAGGAAGCGAGTCCAATGCCTTTACCACTAGGCTGCCATGGTCACTTATCAGAGGTCAAAAGAATATGTTCCAAATCATTAATGTGATTACAGATACTACATTTTGCTAGCATTTTTCGTTTTGGCTGAATTTGTGCAAAAGTCCAGGAGTTACAAACATTTAGCTGATGATTCTAGCTATTGCAGATTATTCTAATATTTTCTCTCTTATTATTAATATAATTAAAATTTCCTCTCTTCTGTTAGACGCAAAAGTTTATAAATATAAAATATTGCAATTCCTTTAGTATTACAAAGCTGCAGTTTTTTAAGAACCGCTGCAATCGTGCTAAAAGAGTAATTATGCTCGGAGGTAGCAAATAAAATCAAAAACCTTTCGTTTGGGGCTTTTAAATAAGCCGGGTCTCGTGTTGGTCTCTCTTCATGGTCGAAGAATAGGAAGCTAATTTGAGATTGGGCTTCCTAAATACCATCGTTTGAGATCATGGGAGCTGACACATCTCAAAATATTCTTGGCCTTAACAGTCAAATTTCACGATCGGAGATAGAGACAAGGAAGATATTTCACGATCCGACTTCATTAAGACAATCGTTTGAGATGATGGAGGCTGATGCATTTCAAAAGGGGCTTTGCTTTACCCGTCAAACTTCATAGTCGGAGAATAGGATGCTGATTCGCGGTCTGGCTTCCTTTAGCCTGCCGTTTGAGATAATGAGGGCTGATGCAGCGCAAAATGTGTTTTCCTAATTGAGTTTTGTTTAGTTTTTATTAAAGTCGCACAAGAAGCAAAAACGAGGGCTGATGGCGACGGAACTCGTGATTTTGAACGTCGGTAGACGAGAACATCTGAATAGGCACCCCTCCCCTCTCCTAAATTCCACACTATGCAAATGGGAGAACTTTGGGCCCAGACAGATTTAACGTGCATCAGCCCGAGCTACACGGCGGGGCTTCAGCGACCAAGGATCGAACCCACGACTGAATGAAAACCGCCGGCTACGAATCAGAAGCCATGACCACTAGGCTACCGCGGCCTCCACCTTAAGATTAGATCAACTATTCAACTGATGACTGAAAATTTTATCTCGCCAAATAAGAAGAAAGAAGAGAATGGGCAAAGACATGCAATCTCTGTCGAAAATGTAAAGTGCACACACATACTAAATTTAAAGTCGGAGTGTATGAAGTACCCGATGCAAGATTGTGTGATACACATTGATTTAATTGGTCCACATCCACCATCACAAGTAAGGACATATTGTACGGCCTGTATCGAACGTTTGTCGTGTTGATTGAAAACAGTTCTCTAGCGTGATATTACGGCACACATAGCTAGTAAAGATGTTTATGATCATTGGGTTTGCAGATTTGGAGTGCCTGTGAAAATAATTACAGATCAAGGAAGGCAATTTGAATCCCAGTTGTTCAGAAGTATGGCTGCTATTTGTAGGGCTAAAGTAGCACATACAACTTCTTACCACTCACAATGCAATAGAAAAGTGGGATGGTTACATAGGGCCTTGAAAGGTGCAATCTAAGCCCATAACATTACAAAATGTTCTATTAGAACTAAGACCTGCTCTAAGACCACGTACCAATCATACTATAGCTTAGGTGATACACGGCTCATGATCACCATGTATCAAATTTGATACTATCAACATGATAGTATCAAATTGCCATGTGAATTTTTTGATCCACTTTCCATTCAAATTAATTCCCAGACCTTTGTCACTAAATTGCTGACTTTTATGGAAGAGCTGAAACCAACAAAATCTTCACTTCCAAGAAATCAAGATTTAAAAACCTGCACTCGTGTATTTGTGAGAGTAGATCGAGTAAAGAAAGCCACCACACGAAGGACCATTTACAGTTACAGAGAGAGTGAAAAATATTTCACTCTGCTACTGAAAGATAAACCTGTGAATATATCAGTTGATAAACTGAAACTAGCTCACTTGTTAGTGACAGACTCAATTCCTGACAAACCAACAATTCCTTGTAAACCATCGGACGAGATTTCAGCAGCTAACGACTCTAACCTCTTATATATGATGATAAGCCAGCTGTTACTAGACATGGTAGACAGATAAAAAAACCTGCAAGATTTCTGGACCGATATTCGCAGAAAATAATTTATCATTTATATGATCTTGTACCTGAGAGTTTGGTTTTCACAAATGCTTACAAATGTATGTTGTTTCCTCAACATCAAACCAATTATCATTGTATATATTACCATTTCAAAAGTATAATTACAACAATTGAATATGTATTTAATTTTGTGTAATTGTTAGTATGTGATTACTTAATGCTTGTTGAATTTTGTGCATTCATGATGTATTGTAATTGTTTAAAAGGCACATGTAACTAAATAATTCTTGTTTAAGTTTAATATCTAATATTATATAACAATCAGATTTCAACACTATCCTTGCCATACTTCCTGGTTTGTAACTCAAGTTACTGGTAGGGGAATAATGTTGGGACAACGATTATTCAACTGTTTGCCAAATAATGGCTGCACAAATCAAGTCAGTTTAATAACGAAGAAGGAATGTAATAAAGTATAAAACACTATATATTGGAAAAATAATTGTTAACCCTTAAGATGAATTTCATAATTCTATATTTAGGCATTTGTAAATTACTTTTTTTTATTTTATGTTAACCCCTGTATTTATTTTTTTATAATTGTATATTACTTTATAGTCAACATTTAAAATAGTAATTGTTAATATTTAAAATAATACCTGTAAACCTGGAAACAATTTTTTTGTAACTTTGCCGGATTAGCAAAAGTCTGAATGTTGACAGTAGCTTGTTTGCAACATTTTTACTTTATCAAATTAAGCCTAACAAATAAAAGTGTAAAAGTGTTAAAAATTTTCATGCAATATTCTGTACATAAACAATAAAGGTCCACATGTTTCCTTATGGATTTGAGAAAAGAGGTGAGTGAGTGACAGTGGGGTTTTATGGTGCAACAGCCAAAGTATTGAAAAAAGAGGACAGATATCTTTTTATATGTCGCAGAGGCAGAGGAGTATTTGGTTGCCTAGTTTGAGATCCATCTTTGGTCAACATATCTGCCTGTTCATTTCCATTTATCCTGCAATTGCTTGGAATCTACTGCAGGACAAAGCAGTTCTTAATATTCAATAGTTTGTCTATTTTTTCCATGCAGTTCCTAGAAATCTCACAATTGGGAAGATGGAAAGTTGTTAAGAGAGTAATTGCAGCCTTGGAATCAAGGAAATAGACAATATTTTTCTTTATATTCTGCTCTATTTTATCCAACGCTAAAGAGATGGCAGCTGTTTCACTATCGAAGTTGTCAAAGCATTTTCTAACGGCAGATGACAATGTAAATTCCGTAGAGCAAGATCCAGCATTTTTATAGCCTCTTCAGCTGAATCCTCAGTGTAGACAAGAAACCAGGAATCTACTGCGAAACATTCATGAATAGTAGCTAAAGCAGTACATTTCAAATCAGAATCATGACAGTATTTCTTGTTAATCTTTAAAACAAGGTCTAAATAACCTTCTGATTTTTCAGAGGGTACCAAGGATCGGAAAAGGAAAATCAAGTTGAAAAAGGAAAGTCAAAAGTGTCGTGTAGTTCCTTCCTACAAGAAAAGTTTGAGTTTTCAGCCTCTCAACAGCAGGCCAATAGTGATTCAGAAAATTGTCCACTCTTTTCAAGATTGTTTCAGTAAGATTCACAGCCATTCTCCATTTTCAGTCACATAAGGGCTCCAAACCAGTTGGAGTTCCATAGCAGCTATTGATGTAGAAATTGTACCACTGGTAATAAATCTCAGGATACAATTTTGGAAAAAATCCAATCTTTTCGAATTTGTCTCGGAGATTATTATAAGCATCTCACAACCACATTCAACAGCTGGTTTTACATAGGTTTTATAAGAGGTGCAAAGGACATTCTTGGTAAAACTCCAGGTTGTACAAGTTTAGACCTGCATTCAACACGGTCAACAACCTTTTTAATCTGACTAGTCCAGTTTAATTTTGAATCCAAGTTCAAGCAGAAGTAGGTAGTACTTTCAGTTCTTTTTAATATTTGATCCTTGTAACTTATATTATATCATGATGTTTAGTGCTGAGTGATAAAAGAGTTGAAAGGTGGTGTAAAAAATACATTTTGTTTTTTTACAACTTTTTGCATTTATAGTAGGAAATATGCTATGTTTATGCCATGAATTCCATACCTTCAAGTCTCATTAAGAGTATTGCTTTAGAGCAAATTCATTTGCTTCAGTTTAAATTCATTTTATTTTATTATCATTTTTATGATCAATTTCTAAAGGAAGATCATTGCATGAAAAATAATTTGAATTTTTGAATTGAAAATAAAATTTGCACATCAAAAAGATAAAAAATCTCACACAATTATGTGCAATATTAACAATCTTAGTGTATTTATGCATGATTACAACTGGCCGGCTTGACTTCAATTAATTTAATAAATGTTACTTGGCTACGTGAAATAATCTCACACTCAATCTTATTTTCAATAATTGATATCATACACACTTCAAACACCTTTTACTCAGTTCTCAAATTTTCTAGATTAACCTCACTTTTGCTGATATTACCATAACAGTTATTTTAACATCAATAAATTGTGTTGCTTTATTCTGTCAATTCGTATATTTTTAATGTAAACAAATACATTTTGAAATGTTATGGAACCAGGCATTTTTAGACCAATCGAGGTTACGACAAATTATAGTTATGATAATAATAACTATTAATGCAATAGAGAAGAATGATCAAATACACTTCAATTCATGTGAATTAAAACCCACTAAAATGAAATCAAAGCTATACGATTTCACCTCCTTCCAACAACCATTTTTGGAAGTAATTAAAATAAATCCAGCAATAGACAACAATGCACTAACATTTAAATTTTTACCTTTCTTATAAAACATTTAATTTTTGCAAAAGTCCTTTAACTTATTACATTTTCAAGAAAATCCTAATATTTAATGTACTTCTTGTCTTACTTTTAATGAACTTTTATTTAAATTCTTTACTCATTTAATTTTATTCCTGGCAAGCGATCAGACTGATGTTCAGTTAATCTATAATATTTTTTTCGAGCTTGACCGGGGATAGCAGCCCGAAAGGGCTAAGAGCTTCGAAAAAATATTTTTGCTAGCACTAATAGACACCATTAAGTCAAAGTTATTACAGTAATGATAAAGTTAATAATTACTTTAATAGTAATTTTCTAATATTTTATCAAGAATAAATTTTTAATTCAATAATAAAAATTATTAATTAAGAAAGTTAAAAAATTACTAAGAAAGTTAAAAAAAGACCGACGGCTTTTACATCAAAAGTATTAGTGACAGATGACCATCCTGTCTTTTATAATGCTTGGAAAAAAGTTAATAAACAAAATTCTGTTTCCCCATTAGGTAGCTGGTATACTTGAATGACTAAAAAAAGACATATGATAAACCAAAAATTAAAGAATGCCATTTAAAATGATTTTACATGAAATAAAGAAAGCAACTTCAAAATGCATGTACAAAGAAATTGTTCAGTATAAAAATCTATACACTTATCGATTAATGGAAAATTACATGAAATTTACAACAGAGTTCATTGTGGTATTAACACCTATGGAAACTAAAATATGAAGAGACTGGTGATAAAATTATGAGAACATAAGATAAATATCTTCCAATTGTTCCAAGTTCGACTGCAAAAAATGATACTTTTCCATTAAGGTGTGCTATTGGGGATAGTTTTTTTTTTCGCCAATCAGGAACGATATCATGGGCAACAGCAGTAATGCTGCATCAGAAGAGAGGTTAATTCGCATAACGCAATTTGGCGATTTTTTTACGGCCTCCTTTAACGGAAAAGTACCCTAAAAATTAATGGGTACAATTATCTCCTGGAACAAAGCAAATTAACTTCAGAAATTTCACTTATACAACAGCAGAATGATATAAATTCTAATGAGAGAAAGAATAATTTATCATTAAAAAACACTGATTGTGATTGCAACACAAGATATCACAATTGTAACATGCATCAATTCTTTCACTTGCATTGGTATTGATTATTCCATAAGATTTCTTATTTGTAAACATATACATTTTGGCTACTTTTTCATTTTACCAGCGCAAGTAAAAAAGTCGCCAAAAATAATACAACAGACACTAAGTGGAATATTTCCGCTGTGATAAAGTTGCTAAAAATAGTACAGCCTAGCGAAACCGAATAACCTTTCTGGTAACCTTTTATCCGCACATTTTCAGAACAACACATGGCCATTTTTAAAATATTCAATTCTTTTTCGTAAAACTTTAAAAATGGATGAAAAAGCAATGAAAATTTGGCATTTGCCCATAACAGAGGAAGAAGCTGTCTGCTTTTTTCAAACAAAAGATGTTTTGCCTGAAATTGCAACTTGTAATAATAATCATGTAATGAAATTGTATTTTAGAGAAGATATTCAATAGCGTTGCAACCTTTCAACTTGTCGCAGTAAAAGAGGTAACCAGAAAGACACATGGTTTGATTCATCGAAATTGAATTTTTTGAAGTGTTTGAGGTTTATTTATTGTTGGAGTGAAGAACTAACTTCAGAGTTAAATGGTGCAAAAAACAGTTGGAAGTCAGTCACAGAAAGTTATGGATTGAAATAATTACATGCGCGAAGTCTGTGTGGATTATTTGGTTAAACGTCAAAAACTGAAAATAGGGGGACCTGGTATGATCATCAAACTCAACGAAAGTATGTTCACGAAATAAAAAACAATGCGGGACAGATTCTACCTCAAGAGTGGATCTTTGGAGGAGTTTAATGTGTAACAAATGAATGTTTCCTTTTAAAAGTACCAAACCGATCCATGAAAACTATATTAGATGCAATTGAGGAACCTATCGAAAGAGGAACAATATATTCTGATTCCTGGAGATCCTACTGTACTAAAATATTGGAAGAGGAAAATCTCGAATATTTCAATGTAAATCATAGATACAATTTCGCTGATCTGGAAACTGGAACACACACTCAAAAAATCGAAAGACTATGGGGTAGCGCAAAATGGCGAAATAAGAAACACGGAGGAACTGCAAGTCATCATTTGGAAAGTTATCTCGCAGAATTTATGTGGAGGAGGGATACTAAAGACCTATTAGAAAAGATATTAAGCAATATTAAGCTATTTATGCTTCTTAAATAAAAAAAATTCTTAGAATTAACATTTATTACCATTTTTATGTGTGCACTGTGTGTTGTCCAACAATAAAGTCTACTTGACGAGATTTTAAGCATTGTTTACATTTTTTAACTTTACAAATATCGCCAAGTAGAATTTATTGGTGACAACAGAAATGATGTTGCCAATAAATTCTATTTGGCAATATTAGTGCCAGTAAAATGGAAAAATACCACAGTTTGTATGTCAAACATGTGAAAACAAAATTGTTTCTTTTAGCAATATGGATACAACTGATGAAAATTTGCATGTAATAAAGATGCGTTTTTTAGCATTTCTAGTGGACAGTAATGGAATACCAGTTTTGCACGGAATTCAAATTTTTCTAGCAATGAGATGTTTAAGTGTCACATAAAAAGTATAAGATTGCTTTGAGCAAATTCGTTTACTATAATTTCTATTTCATTATCAATTTATAAGGAATGATCGTCAGGAATTTGTTTCAAATATTGTTCTTTGCACATCTAACAGAAAAAAGAATTGTTTAAATATATGCAACATTTGATAACTGAACATGCGTATTTGAACAAGCAGGTAATGCTTTCCGTGCATCACACTAGACAGTCTCAACTCTCTTTAACTTACTAAATATTACACAGCAAAAATTTCTTTGATCAATTTTTTTGCTGAACTTACTCTAATGATCATGATGAGATGAACAAATCATATGGTTTTATACAGACATTTCACATTTCTTCACATAAACCATTACATTTCAAAATGCAATACAAATTGTTCAGGCACATGTTAAAAAACTACTATGCATAAAAAACAATATACCCCAGTTTCACACTGGGTATTCAGGATTCACAAATAATACCTTAACAGCTGAGTCCCAAAATCATGAAAATTGCGACTGTCTGTTACAAGCTTCACAAATATTACTCGTTGCAAATAAGTGTCCATGTCATTTTTTTCCACAGTAAATTAAGTAATGATAAGCCCATTCTCGTTATTTCTTTTCATTCGTTTAACGAAAAATTCTCCAAGCTCAACTAGCAGGTCACTGCGATTAGAAATTAAAAATGCATGCTGGAATTTCGTTTCCATTATCAATCGGGAGTTTCATTCACGGAAATACAAAATTATTAATACCATGCGTTCCATTTCAATTACATCTGTACTAGATATCCCCAGTAACTTTTCTCAGACGAATTATGAATATAGTTAGTATTCTTCACAGGTGCATTTCTTTTATATAGGAGCTATCCTACTCTTAGAAACACATGCATTCACAACAGCTACAGCTACAGTTAACTACAAAATGAAGCGGTATTTTCAAATATACTTCACTTCAATTCACTAAAGGACATGAAACGATTGCAATTTTGAAATAAAATTAATAATTATTTTTTTTAAATTATTTTTTGGATTATTCATTCACTCAAAAAATTAATTTAGCAAATCACACATTTGTTTGTGTTTGAAGAATATTAAATTTTCTGAGGAATGGTTATTCAGTTTATGGTTTTTTTTACTACTGTATCCCTCTAATATTATTATTTCAGGACAAAATAATGAACAGCCGGAATCGTTTCAGGAACAAATATCATTTAATACTTAACACGTTCCACAATACAAGACAGGATACAAAACATATATAAAACACAGATTCACGAACATCACTCCATCATTCTGCTAAAGAAGTCTCTCTCTTTCATCATGCTTGGGTTTGTCTCTTAACCAAAATGAACAAGTGGCGTCATCTGGCTACCATTTAATAATACATGGAAAGGTAGCGCTAAATTACGGTGTTTCATCCTCTCCCTACACTTTCGAAGGCCGTCTCGGCGAGGGGGTATAATATCAGACATGGCATTCTCTCCAGCAGTTCCTCGAGGAGTCAATAGTTGCTTTCGAGGACTTCCTCTTCTCCTAAGAGGCACTACAGGAGATTGGGTCTATGTGTTAGTGTTACTCAAAAAAAGAATTAAAGCTGATGCATAGTAAGCACCTAAAGGTTCATCAGGTTTGTCACAACTGGCTACCACAAAGGTAGTAGGAGATCTCTGGGATAGCACAATGTAAGGCCCGTCTTTCCTAGGCATCAATTTTGCACTTCTATCTTGACTTGCTTTACTCAATGGAGGAAGCTTTACCCAGACTAGATAATTAGTTTTATTGACAGACCTTGGTTTACGTGATTTGTCTGCAAATGTTTTTCGACGAACTTGACTCTTCTTAATATTTTCTCTAATCTGTGACATATATTCTTCAAAACGCTTTGAATAGAGTGTGAATTCCTGTACAAAATTATCCTTACGGTTGACAGACCGAAGATCAGTACTTGCGTTATCCAAAGTTCGTAATTCTCTGGCGAAGGTCAGGTAAGCTGCCGTGTGATCTGTGTCTCACATTTTGCAGCATTCATTGAAAATCTAATAGCTGGTAACTTTTCAGCCCATAATGTATAGTTGTTAGCTACCATCATTGCCAAACGAGGTTTCAATCTCTATTTTAGCATTCGACTGGATTTGCGTGATGGTAATATACAGTTTGACTGGATTGCCTGAGGCATTCTATTCGCATTCGAAACATACCCTCTCAAATGTGTCAAAGAAAAAAAAGGCCAGCCCTCTTTATTCTAAAGTATTTATGGGTTGCACGCTAAAGGCTCTGTTCTTCTTATAAAGCGGGTAACTCTTTGCTGTTTTGTATCTTTTGTGATACCTATCTTCAATGATTTACATCTTAATTTACTTAGATTCTTTGATAAAGTTCACCGCTAGAGGGCAATGAACCCCTACTGCCCTCAAATGTCGGCAGCTTATCGTCTACTTTTATTTCACACTAGCACTATACAATAATTATTGTTTGCCAGTCCCATGTCTATTAACAACACCAATTCCTAATCTGCTGTCTGCAGTCAATTCTATCTGATTCCAATTTGGGGGAGATAAATTTAATTGGAAGGATTTTGCCGTAAAGAAAAACTAGTATCTCCAGACATTCTTCTTTCCTGCCCCCCCCTACCATTTTGTCTTACTCTTATCTAAATGATAAATTCCCCCTCTTCAACTTCACCCCACCATCCATCCTCAAGGAATTGGCCACGGTGGGCAGTAAACAGCGGCATCGATGGCTTAAAGCGAAATACCGCAAATTAAAAATTTAATTTTCATTTCCGTTTTGGGCTTTTAAACCGTTTAGCCAATTTAAGATCAAATTTTATCACTGTATCTCTCGGTGGGGTCTCTTAATTGTACTCTAAATGTGAGCCAATCATTGAAGAAGACGGATTTGTGAGTTTCAAATGGAGCCCTGTGACTTCTTTTGAGTATGAAGTGGTTTTCATTGTTGAGAGAGGAGACGCGAGCGAATCTGACCGCTATGCTGAGAGGTTAATAAAGTTTCGCTTCTTTGTTATTTTGATTTTGATGAGTGTAAATGTTTTACATATCAACCGGTTTCTTTTCTTCTTACCCGAGTTAAAATTAGCATATTATTTAGACGAAAACAATCAATAAACATAATTTTTAATTCTTTAATATATTGAAGAATCGTATTTTTCAATTAAAAATTCAAGCAGTTCGAACAAACTGAAAAATATTTAGGTTAGTATAAATTGTTTGTTAAACTTAAAATTTGGTAGAAAAATAATTTGCATCTTATTTCTATACAGAACATGTCTCACGACCAATGTATTTTAAAAAGTAAGCAACTTTTAAAAAATAATTTATTTTTTATTAATCATTATACATTTCTATGATATAACAAATATATAAAAATAGTAATAAATCTCTCTCTCTTTCTCTCTGTAGATTTTATAATATAAATTGTGTAATGAAGTACTTAATTATGTACTAACATATAAAATTACCTACGGCTAAAATAACACAATTTTGTATGCCGTAATGTTATTGTATAAAATGAGTGTACATCAGCTCTATAGGCTGATGTAGATTGACAGTAAATAAGCATAAATCCTTTTTTTAAAATAAAAAAAATTAAAAACTGTTTTTATACAAACTTATAAGTCACAAGACTGTGATTAATATCAGAAATGTCTCAGCACAAAAGAGAGATTCGTGTATTTTATGTCCTAAAGTGATAAATATTTTAGTAGCTAATCTAAGCATTAAATGGAAATAAATGCAATATGTATATCAGTAAGCAATATATAATATTCTATATTTCATTAAGGTAAAAATAAAACATTGTTCGTACATTTTTCATAATTTCATCATTTTCGAAATTTCTTAAAAATTTTGGTAATTTAAATTAATAATTAAGTTCCATTTAAAGAATGCAAAAATCTGATTAATTTCAGTTGGGTTAATTTTACTAACTTAACTTAAAAATTAAATGTAACTACATCTAAATCTGTGGTTTGTAATACTCTGAGGGTTTTTTGAAATATTTGTACCAAATTTTATTCAATTCAGGCTGATTGTTACATACAGATACCTTATTTTTCGAGCAAAAATTGTGTGAAAATTTTATTAAAAATACCACACATTTAAAATATATATGTATATTTAAATTAAAATTTAATTGGCTTAAAATTCTTCAATTTTATAGGTCATTCTAAGTTTTTCTTCCATTATTCTGTTTCTTTTTCTTTCTAATGGCACCAAGCTTTCTACTGGAAATTTTTGCTGTTGACAGTGATTAGCATTTTAACACTTCAATGCACTCTCTATCAAATACTGTTTGTCCCTGTACATTATTATATGAATAAACAATGTGTATTTCCTTTAGTATGCATAATAAACCCTCAAATCTATTATTAAATTTTACAACACTTATGTAAGCACCAAACACAATGCATAGTTTTCAACAAATACTTTTTTTGGTAGTATTTGCCAAAGAACTGCATGGAAAAATTCATTTTAAGGAAATTATACTCCAAATTAAGTTTGTCAATCAATGTTTAAGTTCCTAGTTAAATAACCTGATGAATACTTTTCATCATGTTCAGGTTTACTACTCTGTTATAGCATCATTTCATTTGCAGTCTTCTCTCCTTGAATCATATAGAGTACAAATCTTTTAGTTTCCTTCAAATTTTTTAACGCATTATATGAACCACTTCTACTCATATTTTGAAGAAAAATTAATTTAAATTTAATTTCAAACAAAGAAAGAACTGAAAGTAATGCAAAATATAGGAAAAAAAAAAAACTAACAATTAGCGAAATAACACGAACCAAAAATATAAATAAACATTAACGATAGTCGAAAACACTGTTGTTAATCATCTACTACAAAATTGCCTGAAATAATTATAAATAAACTGTGGCTTGGTAAGCAGAAAATTAAAATTAAGGTTTTAAAACATTATTTTAGAGCAATAATATCTTAAAAAAGGATAAATCGTGTACATCCGATCTTAAATGTCACTACTTCCGGTTTCGTTTTCAACTACTACGCATTAATAAAAAACTATATCTAGAGTTCTACCTCACATAAATTAAAAATAATGACTGTTATGGAATCTTGAAAAGTAGGACTTTAATTTACAATCAGAAAAAAAAAAATTCTCTTCAAAAACGCTTTTTCAACTTAATTGGATACCTTAAACTACAAAAGTACAGTTTTGATGAACCTCAAGTG
>BMAW01056440.1:509-119908 GCA_019974015.1 Nephila pilipes
AATTTTCGATCGTTAATTTAACCAACTTCCCATCAAGCTAGAGCTTTAAAATTTTGGGAATCGTTCGTACTCGCCTAACAATACAATATTTAGACATTTGCGACAGGTTTTAACTAATATTTTTTTAAATAATGCAGTTTAGCCCAATCACTTGGCGCAATTTGAATAATTGCCAAACTTGCCGAATTTTTATTTTATTTTATTATTATTATTATTTTTTTGGCTGAATTGGACCAATTTAGCAACATTTGGCAAAATACCGCCAAATAATTCCTGTCTCCAAGAGTGGTTTGACTAAACTGTATTCCAACCATTTAATTTACCGGATTAATTAATTTTAGTTAGTTTTAACGTTGTTATGTATTTCACTTGGTGTGTGTCTGTATGTATGTGTATCAGTGTGTTATCAAATTGTCTATTGTTAATTTAACCAACTTCCCATCAAGCTAGAGCTCTGAAATTTTGGGAACCGTTCTTATTTGCTTAACAATGCAATATTTAGATATTTGCAACCAGTTTTAACTAATATTTTAATATTTTTTTTTAATAAACTTTGCCACCATCTAAAAACGTTGTTTTTAAAAACGTTGGTTTTTATTTCGAATTATTTTTGATAATTTTGTTGCTAAATGGTTAGCAATACTCTCAGTATTATAGAGAAAACAATTAAATTATACTCAACTTTTTATTTTGTTATTTTAAGGTTTCTAATTCTTTTTTTCTCCAAACAAAACAAACAAAAAAAAATCATTCTAGCTTGCTCGCAAGATATAACAGAAACTCTTAATCACATCATTTCGAAATTTCATACACATATTCAAAATTAGTTTCTTTTTCACTTATACGTCAATATTTCGACAAATTATTAGCAGAAAGAATTTGATAATTGAATTTTATTTGGATTCTTTTTCCTTAATATTTCATAATTACCTCTGGATATTTAAAAAAAAAAAAAAAAAAACACGTATAACTGGAAAAATGAACATTTTTGTTCTAAATAACATCACTTTTATAAGTTTTGATCAATGTTGTAATTCAGAATCCTGCAGAAAGTAAAATATTGATTTTCGTAATTCTTAAAAAGTGTCCAATTTATATTGCTGTACTATTTTTATTCTACAATTTTTTTTAATTATTAATTAAAATTTAAAATTAGAGAATTAATTTAAATATATGCGCATATTATATGGTAAAAGTTTCAAATTTCTGCTTTGCTTCATTAGTAAGTAATATTGGTTTAAAAAATAACGTTTTTTCGCATACGCGAATAGATCTTAAGTGTATAGAAATTCCTTAAGGGATATGAAATGATAACAATCAATAATTTGTGCTTTTTATTCATTGTAAATTTCGGTCTTGTTTGTACTTTAAAATATTACTATAACGATAATGAACTTTTGCGGATTAAAAGTATATTAAGTTTGACCTGTATATCACACCGCAATGAAGCTGAAATGGTCCAAAACTATTATTTCTACGAAATTATTTTATTATTGTATACATTTTGAAATATTATCTTATTATTCTTATGTATTTCTTAATTATATTAAATATATTATTAAATTCTTTTTAAATTTATCTTATAACTTACTGTCGTTAAAATACTCAAGACTCATAAATGCTTCTTGTGGAAATTTTCAAAAAACACGCGTGCCATCTTTGTTATTTTAAAACTCTTATCATTGCTCTTGTTTAGGTTTCTTATCTATTTAAGTTCCTCTCTTCCCTCTCATATCTTCGGAACATATTATTTCTTATATTTCTACAGATAAATTTAATCACTTTTATTGTATTGTTTCTGGTTTGCATTTCCCCCCCCCCCATTTATCAGTACTTTTCAGTTACAACAGTGATATGTAATTTCCCGTATCAAATTGGTGCAATTGACTGATTTTTCTGATTATATTTATCGCTGAATACGGGACATTATATTCCTCTAGTCGTGTTTGCTTCATTTTCTTACACGTTTTCTAGCAAGTTCTCTGGGTTGGCGAGAAATTGCTCAAAATTATCTCTAGGAAAGGAACCAAACGAGAAATTAGGTTCGTCGCCCATGAACAAGGGGAAAAAGTTTCAAATCATAAAGTTTTCACGAAAAAATATCTGTTTTTTTTAACACTTCATTTTGTTTGAAATTGTCTGTATGTCTTGAAGATATTTTATATTTATACTGTTATATATTGTATTTTTGCCAAAGTTATAGTTACTTATAAGTGATAAATAACAATTATCATTCTATAAAATATTTAAATGTATGTGCAAAATGTGCGTCTTTACATTAGTGAAATTTTGTAAAAAAAGGATACATCAGAAGCATGTACAAATGCATATATTCGTATTTTCAATAACAGATTTTCTTTTTCGAAAAATGAAATCCTACATGTTCTCTTAATGTATGAACATGTTTATCAGTTCTGTTCATTCAGAGACTGCAAAAATGTTTTGCAACTTTGACAGTGAAATGTTAAAAAAAACCTATTACCACTTTTTTAATATTATTAAATGACTATACTCTGGATAGACGTTGTAGTTTTGCAGCGGTGAATTCAGGATTTTTGTCGATCATAATTTTTTTTTATCTTCTTGACATGTTTAAATTTTGCTGGAATGAAAGATGATGCTTTCTTAATCTATTGTCATAAATTCTTTATTATCGGGAAATCCTATTGCAGGTACTTGAGCAAAATGAAAAAAAATTTACAAATAATAATATTCATACAATGGCTTGTTTGGCTTAATTACTGAGCACTTCATTATTATTTTCATCTATGTTATGATATACATTCTTAAAAGCTTGAGCGTTAAATCTATTTCTCCCTGTTGTATTCGTGAAGTATACGTCTACCATTCTTAGGTAATGTAGTTACTCTTTAGAGTTTTTTTTTTTTTTTGTCACTAGTGTCAGGGAACTATTTTGAAAATACTTGAGCATGATGAGAAACTTCTCATTTTTACATAAGGTTAACGTTTCGATAAGCAACGCCTCGTTGCGAGGAAACTCATTCATTTGTTTCTTCCACAATAAATATTCGGCATGTATTTGTTCAGAGATGGTGAAAACACCAATTTTCAGGAAAAAGATCGTTTTAATAGAATTTAATCAATATATCGATATCGGTAATATTTCCAGAACCAAATATACAAAAAAAGGAAAAGAAAGATAGAATATCCTTAGAAAGTAAAAACTTATTCCGAATTTCTTTGGTCTCGGCATCCGAAAACGAAAGGAACATTAAAATCAAATACGATTCAAAATTAGTAATAGTCATATTCTATCTGTGGCCGCGGTAGCTTCATACTTTGAGTCATAGATCCTTTAAATGCAATTTTGTTTTTGGTTCGACGGAAAATTCATCGTCCTTCTTTGATATAACTTCTAACCACTTCGCGGTGTGAAGGAATGATTTTCTTTTCAATTATCTCAAAAAGACTTTTGATATTGAGGACTTGGCAAGAATCCGAGATCGCGAGAAAAAGAAGCGACATCAAAATCTTGCCATATAAGATATTCGACGTGTGGACACAGATCTTTGAGAGACTTTTAAAATGTCTATGAAATATCTTTTTTTTTTTTTTTTTTTTAGTTAAATTAAAGGAACGAAATGGAAATTAAAGGAACGAAACGCAGAAAAATGTCCGCAAACCTTCTGCTCCTGGTCGAAATACAAAAAGATATTTGCTCGGTAATCTTTGTTTTGTGGAAATTTCAAGTTTTTAGTTTTGGATCACGATACTTAAATACCAGGTATGGCTATTAAATAGCGAGATGGGAGCTGTTACAGAAATACACCGGGATCAATTGGCAGCAACCAATAGCTTAAATGGACAATAATGAACATTTATATGCAAAAGAAACAAACAATTTATGTGAATTAACAAACAAAACATATCTAGAAATTCGTTGCTTCTGCAATGCTGGTTATTTAATTAAATTAATTTAATATAATACATAATTTTATGCATTTCCTTTTCGAAATATAAGAAATTAGTTCCATAATCCAATTTTTTCTTGTTGAATTCACTTATTTAACGTGTAACGTTAAAAAAGTATTAAATTTTTTAAAAGACAAGAATTCGAATTCCACTTTTAATGTATATCATACAAGTAAATGAAGCGACAAAAGGAATAACACTGCACTGAGAAAACTGGATCCTCTGCAGTCCCTGCAAAAAAAGTTATAGTAATTGAATAAATACTAAACTATTGTTATACACAAATAATTCATAGTTATATAAACAAACATAAAATCCTTATCAACCTTAATTTGAGGGAATCAAATGCTATAATAAGACGTTCGTGAAACAAAATACAATAGTCATTGCTTAACATATACCATTGTCATCCTCTTTCAGGTATGTAATTGTTAAATGGTTTGTTAATGGTGTACCTAATGATAGTCTCTTCATTTGAATCATTGTTCTTGATCTTCATCCTCATCTGTGATCGACGCCTCTTCTCTCCACTATGCGATCACACCATTCGACCTAGTTGTTTTTTTATAATGTGTAAATCTCAAAATTATTAATTTTGAAATAAATATCTAATTTAGAGAAGAGGTTCTACATCAATGTGTCTGTGTGCATGCGTGCATGTGTGTGTGTGTGTGTGTAATTTTAATCAATTAACTTCTACCAAAGTAACAACGTTTCTTAAGACTACTCTTCTCATTTGTTTATATCTTAGTATTTGAACAAAACATTATTATCTACTTTCTTGACTTACCGTTTGTTTTAAATTTAGTATTAAATTCAGAAATTTTTATGATTTTTAAAAGCATAACCGTTTGGTAGTGGAATGTGTAATATTTGCTTAAATGAATCGCTTACTGCAACATGTTTTCGTAACTCTTTTAAAAATGTTACGGATAAAAATATAATTCAACTGTTTGAATTCTGTCTTGGAGTTTGTAGAATGTAATAAGTTATAGCTTTATGAAAAAGATTGTTTATTTATTATTGAACTCATGAAAATGGTTAAAAAACTCAAGTTAAAAAAAAAAATTGTGTGTGTGCTGCCCTCTCTTACTGACGGAACTGAACATCTTTAATATATGATATATATATATATTTGACTATATCTATGCTGAAGGATACAAATTTGCTGGAACAAAGAAAATCCGAATTTTATCAAAAGAACTATTAGCACTAAGAACTTTTTGAAATATAAACGATTAACTAATTTTTTGAGAAAAACGACTCCAAGAAAATTTAAAATCGGAAAATAACTTCTAATATTTGTGTGCATCGAATCCAGAAGACTGCATTTCAAAGAATACAAAATGGCTTCTCTCTGGAATTTACCTTTTTCGCAAAAAGAACTCAGGGTATTTATTGAAGAATAAGAAATTTTTGGAATATTCAACATTTGGTTACTTTCGAATTATGGATATTAATATTACCATTGTGATGTTTATGTGTTTAAAACATTCAAAGTATTTAGTAACGCTTTAAAAATTTACTCTTTGTTGATATTTAAAATTTTCTAGTTAAGAATGTTTGGACTTTTCAGTGTTCTCTTTCGCATATTGGTATTAATATTTTAATATGAGTGTTATATGTATACTGAAGGTTCAAAGTACTTACAATGTTTTCATTTTTCAGTTAATGTATCAACAAAGAGAATAAATTTGTTGTTTTAATATTAATACAAAAAAAAATCATGGAGTTTTCTGGCTAAGGGCACAAGCAATGTCTTATAAATCTAGCTGAAAGATCCATTTGCGGGGAATTTGAGATAGGAAAACTATGCAGAAGTCAAAACTGAGGAGGAATTTTGCAAAGATAGCTTTAATTCTTTTAATCTGGGATATAAAAAAGTAATCTTAGAAAGTGAAGAAAGGGACAAAAAACAGAAAAAGCTAGAATTGTCAAGAGCGAGTTGTAAAAAAAATCGAATAAAAGAAAATTTAACTTCATTGAATAGAACGAAAATACTACAAAAGCAGTTAAGCCCGAAGAGCAAGTGCTGATCGATCTACCAATCTTGTTAAGCAGACACATTTTATGTTCATCCATTCACCATTATAAAATTTTGACGGAGAAGAAATTTGATAGTTTGTAAGCAACACTGATTGTATTAAAATATCTTACATTAGATTTTTTTATATGATTTCCTGTTTGTAAAACCATTTCTGAAGTTAGTGACATAATTTCGTATTGAATCAATTTAAGGTCATTATGGATGGCATTGTTTCTATAACATATCCAAAGTGTTGGGGTTATGATCTTGAGTATATTGTTTCGGGCATAATTTTAAACATTTTTATTTCCGGGTTATTGTTGGCCGCATCCATACAGACGCAGCATATTATTACACTGTCACGTTTGAATAACTAATCTCTATGATAAAAATACTTTTCATTCAAATTAAGGTAACTTATAAACCATAATTGGTCTTCTATATGTTCTGTCTGAGGCTAAATAATTACTTGCTAATTTTTTCACTTAGCCAATTGTATAGCTTCAGAGGTTTAACTCGCTGAACGTAAATCCTGTTAGTAAAGTAGCATAAAGATACACAGTCATAAAATTGATTATGTACAAATTCATCTACTTAAATTTGGCAAAAAGTGTTCTTAAAAGTACTATTTGATTTCTGCACACTTATATAGAATCGATAATACACAAGAGACATGTAATTTTAAAAGCAAAATTTGGAATCAATAATAAAATTTATTCCTGTGTTTTTTTTACGTTGCAGCTGACAATGGAATTTGTAATAAACAAATTGTCTTTACATCTAAGAACTATTTTCTTAAAATTTTGTTTGGCAAAAAATAGTTATTATTTTAATGTACATCTTAATTTTTAAATGAATTGTACATTGATTTGAAAGGAGTTTTGTGTGCATTTTGCTGGATATTTTTTGCCCATTCACATTATAAAATTATTTTTTTAAATGTCAATTCTTCCTATATGAATCTTCTGAACAGAAATATTTCCGACTGAGATCAAATTTTTAAACCACGATGATATTAAAATATTACTGTGAACATGCTATTAAATTTTTCAATTGTACAACAACCATTCCTTTATAATTTTTGTTGTAGTTTGTATCGTGTTATCTCATAGGCTGTAAAATGAGCCAAACTCTAAATTTAAATCATATGCATAATTTTAAGTATTTTTTGAAAGTATTACCTAGTAATTAATATTATCTATATTGACTATATCTATAAAAACTGATTTCTTACTTCTTTTTTGTAGACATTCAATACCATACCTCAAACTTGACAGTGAAAATGGTGTTGGAGGAAGTTATCTGGAATTATATGATTCCACCTAACATACCGTTGTGTGGGTGCACGAGAGCATGTGTGGGTAATACACATTTTGACAAAAAAATAATAAATTAACTTTTCAATGAATATTCCAGGAACACACACACACTCACACCCTAGGCTTTTTTGAAATATGAATTTTACTAAATAGGGTTGGGTTTTTGATAGTATACGTAGAATTGGTATTATAATTTGCTGTAATTTATGCTTCAATTCTTTCAACAACAACACATCTTCTTTTTGCCTTAGAGTAGATGAAATTAGGTTTAACAACGCTCTCTCTCTCACCTTAGAATTATTCTTTATTTCTCGAAGGATTTTTCTTTTGGTCGATCGAAATGAAGGATTCTTTTTTTTCTCTCTTCCAGGTTGCCTTAATTTGCTCTGGATTTTTTTACTCGTCTGGATAATTTTTTTGTGGCTTCGTGATTGTGCTGTACTTCCTTTCCAATGTCCTTAGGAATTTACCTTTTTCAGACATTCGTCGACAATTTTAGGAATTTTCAATATTGATTCTAGTTTGGAGCTCATTTTCAAGTATATATATATATATATATATATATATATATATATATGTGTGATGATAAATGTGTGTGTGTGTGTGTGTTAAATCCATTGTTGTAGGAAACAAAACCGTTATACTGATTCATTACAAAAATATTGGAAACAAAAACAAAACCACCAATTTTTCATAAGGTGTACATACTTAGTTTGTGACTCTTGGGTTTAGGATTCGTGTCCGGCAGTTTCGTTCCGATCGCGGGTTTGATCATACGACCTCTATGTATCCAGGGGCTGATACACGCCTAAATCTGTCGGAGCCCTGAAGTACTCGCATTTTGCGTGGTGCTTGATGGGAGAGGGGGTGTCAGCTCAGTGTCATCCTCATCACTTGATCGAGTTCAAAATGACGAGTCAGTCTGTAACCTTCGTCATTGCTTCGACGTTAATAAAAAACTAAGCAAAAACTAACCTAAGCTGAATTTGGAACTTTGACCGGAAAGTTTCGTTAATTGGCTTATTTCGTTCTTCATTTTTTGGTTCTTCATGCATTTCATAATGAGCAGAGTTTACCGTCACTGTAAAATTAAACACAAACTAAAATTTTTTATAACATTGTTTTTAATCCTTTCAGAAAGAGAGTTAGAGTGTATACTCAATTTTGGGAGTCTGTATATCTGCATACGCTAATAAACCTGGGAGTAATTTATATAGAGGAGGTTAGTCACAATGATTCATCTGTTTTTTAAAATTACTTATTTCGACTAAAGAAAGGACAAGAATGGGTTTAGAACAAGTGGCACGGGAATGATAAGTAAGACAGGAATAGAAAAGGAAAATTCACAGAAGCAGTTTATATTGTGAAAAAATAAATGACCCTCATAATGTTTGCTCTTCTTTAAGCTTCTTCACGAAAAGATATTTAGAAGTTTTCGCTGAACTACGTAACAGTTGGATGAAAATGGACCGGATAACTTGATGTTACGCTGGCCTCCAGACTCATCTCCATAACCTAACCCCATGCTATTTCTTCCTTTGAAACAATGAAAAGATAATGCGGTAATGCATTGGCTACAAATTTATGTGATCTTAGACCAGCAATTTTTTTCTATGGTACCAGTCAATTAATACTGATACTTTTTACAACGTATTGACGTCAATTTAAATATTACTTGCACTAAAACAATTAGTAAGGCTCGTAGCAAAAGTCAATAGAGTGCTGCAGCCGAAAATAATTAACTTCATTTAATGTATAAAAGGGAAACAAACATGTATAAAACCTTATTCAGACACTCAATAAAATCGTAAAACAACCAAATCAAACATCATTTACTCATTTTAACTTAACTATTTTAGCATCAAGTTAAACTTAATCTGTTCATTTAAAAATGAAATCCATTCTTCTTATTTTAGTGAAAACCTGAATAATTATCTTCTTGACCTCTGGATGTTAACAGATGAAATTTTCTCCACTGAAAGAATTGCAAAACGCATTGAGTCTTTTCGAATTCACAGTGCTTCTTAGAAAAGCGTTTATTTTTCTCAATGTTGAAGCTTTCAATCTGCCTCTCTTTAGTAAAGGAAATTGAAATTTAGAAGGACTTTTTATCAGTTTACTGAAAACATCATCTAGATTATTTTACAAGATAATTTCAGCTCAGTCATTTTGCAAATTCATGAAAATCAGACTCTATTAGAATACTTTTTAGTTCAGTTTTCAAACTTTTCTTTATTTACCGTCATGGGACAATAGCTGGTAATCAGTATTCTCTTCACAGTGGGATGTTCGTTCTAAAACTAAAGAAGCATTTTTTTGTTGATCAATTTAGCTGTTATTAAATGTTTAGTGGAAAAATATTTGTCGATTATATCAACACATACAGTCACACTTCCTTGTAAGCTTCTGCCGTGAGTGTCTTTCAGGGGATTTTTTTTGTTCTCAGTATGAAATTGCATCTTTGATTTTTTTTCATAATCCCTCAATTTCAAGCGCACCAATTTCTCAGATTGTCAACAAGAGTCATAATTTGATGAAAAAGCCTTAACCAAGCAGAAATTATCATCATCAAGTATTTTAAAATTTCTGTTGCTTCTGTAGCAAGTGTTGGATCTGGCGTATTTGATATCGATTAACATCAGTAGACAGTTTTTTAATAGTTAAATTTTCATATGCTCTGTTTAAGTTCTATATATTGGAGTTCAACTTGTAGAAAAATCGAAGTGGAATGTTGACTTCCCATCTGTGCTTCTTGGGAATGGGCATACGTTGTTTTGATCTCGAAGAATTTGAAGAGCTAGAATGATCGAAAAAAACATTCTTGCATTTTGAGAAATACTTGCTGCATTTCTCATTATTAAATCCAGTTGATGCGCGGTGAATGAAATATTCCTAAACTGATATTACTTTTGATTTGAACTCCTGCCTTTTGTCACTGATGACATTTGGACCACAAACTATCTGAACTACAGTTTTGTCCATTTTCAAGGATTATATACAATTATTCCCAAATGTATTTAGATGTGCCATCCGGCAGTTTGATTTTCTGGAATAAAAGAATCACCCAAAACACTCAAATATTTTCTCTATTCAATACGTTCCGTAAGACAAGGTTTATATCTCATGTCATCATGCGATGCTTCAAAGAAGCTCTTATACTTTCCTTCTTTATCTACTCTGTAATCATATTTGTAGCAGTCTCTTGTATTTCTGAATGGTCCTTGAAACACCTTTAGAAAACTGCACTAGTTTCAGTGATTCTTCAAATCTGAATCTAATTTAAATGCAAAACTTACTAACCCTCTAAATATCCTAGTTATTTATAGTTATTTTATACAGAAAAATCTTAAATCTTAAGAATTCTAACAATTATAAGAACGTTATTGTTGTTATCTTACTGTGTGCCGCCAAACTTGTAACAAGTTCTACAAAACATAGTTTGAAGGGGATGAAAATATGTGACCGCTTACAGGCATTAAATGGTTAAAATAAAAGCAATAAAAAATTTCAATTTTTTTTTATCACGTGAAGTGGAAAGACTTTTAAATACCAATTTGCTCCAATGGGATAAATACCATAAAGTTTGAAATGTTATATATGAATCAGAAAATTAAAGTTGGAAAAATAAGTTCAACTTATCGCGAATAATGCTTTTAATTCTTATAATTTTGGACCACATACTTACATAAAATGTAGGGTCGTTTTAGCAGTCCTTAGATATTCCAGAGATGACACTCGTAGCATCGAAAATGGTTGGTTTTACTGTAAGTATTATTAATCTGGACGATTGTCTAAATCTCAGATGTTGTACTATCATATATAATGTATGAAATCATTCATCTTTTCTTTCTTTCTTTTTTCCCCTTTCAAGTATCGTTAATGGAGTGTTGCTTTTCCCATTATTTTAAAGAGACAAGAAATCAAGTTTAATATGTGATACAATGAATGGGCAATAAAGCTTATTAAAGTAAACAGAGTCCAATATTATATCTGCAAGAAAAATTCCTTGAAAATCAAAATCCATCAACAAATTTAACTGAACATAAATTCAGAAGATATTGAGTATTTGTATTTCTTTTGATGAACAGTTTGCACTTAAATCTTAGAGTTTACAAAAAATAATCCTTTATGTGTTTGAAACCTTTAACTTTCAATGATATGATCCATTTCGGATATATGGTCTCAAATAAAAAATATGAAGAAAACATACACAAAATGGAATGTTAAAAATATGCATTGTTATTTGAAAAAAAGAAAAAAAAAACGAATAAATGAAGTTGAAGAATAAATTTAGAAAAATAATTAATATATATATTTAAAAAAAAAATTAAAAAACACTAACACAGAGTTTAAATACATTAATCGGCAACAGATTTAATTTTTTTTGTGGTTTTAATCATGACCATTGATAATAACCATAACACTTTTACTCACTTTATTTTCTTTAAACGACAGTGACATCAAAACTTGAAAAATAAGGGCATTTTCTCCTTCCGTAAATTCTTCCACTCTTCCGTTTTTTTTCTAAACTGGAAACTCGTCGCACTTTTCGCAGATGAAATCATAAACATCTTTTAAGTTGGGGTCAAATAAATCTCAAGCGATAAGATGCCTAACGTTTCAATGGAGATAGTGCTCTTCAAATAATCGCTGCATTGAGTTCGTCCTTTCAGTTGATACTTGTCAACAGCGTACAACAAATCACCGACCGAAGAGACCGTGATTTTCAACTTTTCCCGTATACCGTATTTCAACATCATCGAAGGAACGTCAACATCAGTATCCGCTTCGTTCTTACGAGTTTCTTCCATCTACTGGAGAACATGGCCGAAAAAACAGGCGACCTCATGGACAGAAGAATGTTTTTTAGCGAATATTTTATGCGCGGGAATGGCAACGGATCCGCATTTCAGATGGACATCTACGAATGAAGAGGTCTCGGGATCCAACAAACGCGACAAGTCGTTCGACAACTCATTCAGGAATTGGAGCTGAATATCTTTCTCGTCATTAATTTTCGGTATGACATGCTTACGTTTCGCAATATTGTCATTGATAATTACGTATCCAACTATTAAGAAACATGGATAGCCGTGATGACAAAAAAAAAAAAAAAAAAAAAGGGGGGGGAGGGGAGAATCTGGCTCTTTCATATTTATTTTCTACCATATATTTTCGTTTGGAAGCAGTTTGTATTCAATATATTTAAAATTACTCGGTTTTTTTTAAAAAAAAAAACTTAATCAGCTGTTTTATAGAAAGTTTAAATTTTGTTTTTGAAAGTAGATTAAATTTCATTTTAAGAGTTTCAAACATATATCGAATAAACTATATAGTAAAGTTTTAAGAGCTAAGAATTTGATTGGCTCACATAATGAATTTCAAAATCTTTGTAATTCCATCAAAAATACACTTTCAATATAATGTTTTAACACAAACAAGGGAGAAAGGAAAGTTGACGATGTAGTAAAAATCGAAGATGTTACCCCGACGTTTGAGAGTGCACAATCCACTGTTTTGGAAAGTTCCCTGATTATTTGATAATTTACCGAACTGTAACATAGCTATGGTAAGTTTTATAACTGTAAAACCTGTAAAAAAAAGCCATCGTAATTATTTTAAATTCCTCCCATTTACGCAAATTGGAGAGGAATGAACTATAAATTGCTAAAAATTATATAAATTTGAATGAAATATTTCAAATAGTAAATAAAAGTTAAATTTTTTCAAAAATCTTGTAACATAAAATTGTGAATATATTTCTTGTTGTTTCATGGGAAGTTTATTTTTCCATGATTTTAGTAAGTATGAGTAAGTTTTAGAAAAGCTTTTTTAGTAAGTACCAGGTTCGTTCAATAATTCCTTAAAAATTCCAAGAGATGGCGCTCGTAGCATCGAAAATTGTTTGTTTTTTGTAAGCATTATCACTTCCTAGACTGTTGTCTAAGTCTCAGTTAATGCTAGTATTTAATATTATGACTCCTTTCGCACCTCAAAAATTCTTCGACATAACTTTTCTGGCCGATGAGACCATCGTCGCCTTTTTTGGAAGATTCATCGATTCGAGCAACACAATGTTCAGATATTTGCTTGATTTCCTTGCATAATGAGGAATCCATTTCCCCCGGAAGGTGACATATCGTCACAGCAGCAATCAAATATAGATTTAGCAGCAAATGACTGTCAAATTAAAACTAACTAATGAATCAATGTCAAATTTGTTTCGGCTTCGTTTAAGAGTTGGCAGCACTCAGTGGTAACAATAAGTTATCAAAATGATGTGGCATCAATCTTCGAACACAATCTTATTGGATCAGGAAAACATATACCCTTAGACACACTAAACCAGTGATGGCGAACCGATGGCACGCGACACAATATTTTGGGCACGCCACCGATCACAAAGTTTACTATGAAGCATATTACAGACGAACGAGAGTGATCCTACGCTAAGGAATATTTCGCTATTTCATTCTTATCGACGAAACAAATCCAAAACTTCGAAATGACGAGATGAATGTCTTTTTCACTTTTTAATAAATCATACACACGCAGAATACTTATCAGAATTTACATTATCTTGCAAAACTTTCGTTACAAGCATTATTCTATCACAAAACTTTCGACTACACTCCCAACAGAAACAAAAAAAAAAATGTTTTTTTTCTCCGCGTCTGGCGCCGGATCACTGGCGCCCTCACACATCAAGTTTCATAACACGGAGTGTTCGTGCGCTGGCAGGAAGCACACTCGTTTGTTATTGTAGTTACATCGTGGACTACAATTGCTAATGACGAATAGTTTATTTACGCATAGCATAATAGTCAATTTCGTTGACACAACTGTATTTTAAAGTTTATTCGCTTTTTATTTACGATTTTTAACTGTTATTTAATATGACTAGTTGAGCAAAAAAACAGAAAGCCGCCGGCCCAGAAAAGCACTTCTTTTTTCTCCCTCCGGTTGCGAAAGGATTAGAAAATCGATGCTTTTGCAATGCTGGTGATTTAATTAAATTAATTTATTATAAAAAAAAGTATAATATATAATTTGATGCATTTCTGTTTGGATATAACAGAAATTAGTTCAATAACCTAATTTTTTCTAATAGAATTCGCTTATTTAACGTGTAACGTTAAATAATTATTAAATTTTTAAAACGCAAGAACTAGAATTCCACTTTTAATGTATATCAAACAAATAAATGAAGCGACAAAAGGAACGACACTGCACTGAAAAAAAACTGGATCCTCTTCAGTTCCTGCAAAAAAAATTATAGTAATTAAATAAATACGAATTTATTATTACATACAAATAATTCATAATTATATAAACACACATAAAATTATTATCAACCTTAATTTGGGGGAAACAAATGCTATAATAAGGCGTTAGCGTGACAAATTACAATAGTTATTGCTTAACTTATACTACTGTCATCCTCCTTCAGGTATGTAATTGTTAAATTGTTTGTTAATGGTTTTCCCTAATGATACTCTCTTTATTTGAGTCATTGATCTTGACCTTAATTATCTAATCCTCATCTGTGATCGACGCCTCTTCTCTCCAGTATACGATCACTCCATTCGTCCTAGTTGTTTTTTTATAATGTGTAAATCACAAAATTATTAATTTTGAAATAAATATCTAACTTAGAGAAGAGGTTCTACATCAAGATATATATATGTGTGCGTGCGTGTGTGTGTGTGTGCGTGTGTAAAATAAAATTTTAATCAATTATCTTCTGCCAAAGTAACAACATTTCTTAAAACTAATTTTCTTATTTGTTTATATCTTAATATCTGAACAAAACATTATTATCTACTTTCATGTCTTATCGTTTATTTTAATTTTAGTATTTAATTCGGAAATTCTTATGATTTTTAAAAGCATAATCGTTTGGTTGTGGAATGTGCAATATTTGCTTAAATGAATCGCTTACTGCGACAGGTTTTTTTTAACTATTTTAAAATTGTTATAGATAAAAAATATAATTCTACTGTTTGAATTATGTCTTCTAGTTTGTGGAATGTAATAAGCTATAGCTTTTTGTAAAAGAATGTTTATTTATATTTGAACTCATGAAAATGGATAAAAAACGCGTTAAAATTTTGTGTGTGTGCTGCCCTCTCTTACTGACAGAACTACACATCTTTAATATACGGTATATATATTTGAATATATCTATGCTGAAGAATTCGAATTTGCTGGAACGAGAGAAAAGCCGAATTTTATCAAAAGAATTATTAACACTAAGAACTTTTTGAAGTATAAAAGTTTAAAAAATTTTCTGTGAAAAACGACTCTAAGAAAATTTAAAATTGGAAAATATCTTCTAATATTCGTGTGCAGCGAATCCGGTAGACTACATTTCAAAGAATACCAAATGGCTTCCCTCTTCACAAAGTGTAACTGTGATTTGATAGAGTGATTGAGTGATAGTATTTGCAATGGCGCAAAACCCAGAAGTGGCCATGTTGCAGTAAGAGAGCGAGTTCCAAGCAAGCAAAATGTTTAAATGTGATCCAGACGTGTGAAAAAATAGAAATAAGTAAAATTTTGGTTGACAAGATTAGTTTAGTTTAGTTTTTATTAACGTCGCACTAGAAGCAACACAAGGGCTATTGGCGACGGACCTCGTAATTTTGAACCATGGTCAAGTGACGAGGACGACACCTGAGCTGGCACCCCCCTCTCCAAACATCCACACCACACCAACGGGAGGACTTTGGGCCCCGAACAGATTTAACGTGCATCAGCCCCGGCTACACGGCGGGTCTTTGACGGCCAAGGATCGAACCCGCGACTGAACGAAAGCCGTCGGTCGCTAGTCCACGACCTTGATCACTAGGCTACCGCGGCCTTTGCTTGACAAGAAGGAGGGTTGAAAATAGAGAAGGACCTCTAGGGTATCCCGGGGCGCGGTACCCGAGTCTACCAAAGACAATAAACCCCGTCGGGAAAAAAATATCACAAAGGTACCTCGGGTGAGTGATGCTCGTATCTACCTAAAGTAGGCAAGTCCCTGAGGTCCCCTCATATAATTCCCAGGGGCATAGTGCCCGGCTATACCCCCAGATACTGGGTACCCATTTTAATCATCTCTTACGACATCCACGAGCTACAGTGAGACTATTCTTTCATATCCGACCACCACTCGGGTGCTTTTAAGATGAAAGCACAACTATAGAGTAAATTTTTTCGAGAATTTCATTTACTTTCTTTTCCTTCGTGGCTTGAAATAAAATTTAAAAAAAAAAAAAAAACACTTTGTTTTTTAGCTTTGTGTCAAAGCTAAATAGTCGAGAAAAATTGATGTTTATCATCTGTAAGCTAGTTTATGAACACTTAAAACTTTTCAGAAATACTAAGAATCATAATGTTTATTTTCGTAGTTCTGCTGCTGAACTCAGAACAAATTCTATGTAAAAAGATTTAGACCAGTAAGGAAAAGTATATGACAGCTTACAAGCATTAATTAGTAAAAACAAATGTAACAAAGTTTTTTTATTGAAGAAGGGAAAAGATTTTAAGCAGAAGTCTTAAAAATCAAAGATAGGCATCCAGTAATGGATTTGAGAATTAATGTGTAATAGGAAATTTAAATTAGGAAAAAATCAATTAAACTTATCATGAAATAATGCTTTGATTCTTATAATTCTGGGACTATACACTTATTTGTAGAATTTTAATAAAGAAACAATTCATTGAAATAAAAGTATCAGCCATCATTCTTAAAAATTTTAAAAATTTTCTTGGAGGAAAAAAACCACAAAATATGCATGAGACCGTACCCTTTTTTTTTCACTTTAAAGTTATCATCATTAATGCAGTGTTCTGCTTTCCCATTCCTCTAAAAGAAGATTACAAATTAAGTTTCATGGATGTGTTACTATAGATGGACAATGAAAAGTTGTTAAACTGAATAGAGTGCATCATTATACCTGCAAGAAAAATTCTCTGGATTGAAACTCCAATATCTATCAATAAATTTAACTAAATAGAAGTTCGGAAGAGATTGGGTACCTATCATCTCTTTTTGCTGAATAAAATTGCACATAATTTAATTTTAAAGTCTTCGAAATAGCCCATAATATTTGAACCTTGAACTTTCCAATGATATGATACGTTGGATATACGGTCTCAAATAAAAATATGAAGAGAAAACGCCACCGAAAATGGAGTATTTAAAAGTAATTATTATTATTAGGAAACAAAATGAATACATGAAACTCGCATTAAAATTTTTGGTAAAAAAGTATGCAACTAGCATTTATAAAATTAGAAATACACTAACAACATAAGTTTTAAATACATTATTGGTAACAGTTTTAAATATTTTTTAGTCATGATTGATAATAACTGTTAAAAAAATCATAATCCTTTTACTCACTTTATTTTCCTTTAGACTTGACAAGTGAAGTCAAAACTTCAAAAGCCAAAGACGATTTCTCCTTCTGTAAATTCTTCCATTCTTTCGTTTTTTCTAAAGCTGGAAACTCGTCGCACTTTTCGCAGATGAAATCCATCGCAAACATCTTTAAATCAGGGTCAAGTAAATCTCCAAGAGATAAGATGCCTAACACGTTTTGAATGGAGACAGTGCTCTTCAAATAATCGCTGCATCGAGTTTTTAGTCCTTTCAGTTGATACTTGTCAGCTGCGAACAACAAATCACCGGCCGAAGAGACCGTGAGATTTTCAACTTTTCCCGTATATACGTATTTCAACATCATCCGAAGAACGGGAACGTCAACATCGGTAATATCCACTTCGTTCTTACGAGATTCTTTCATCTCACTCGAGAACATGGCCGAAAAAACGGGCGACCTCATGGATAAAATGTTTTTATGAGCGGGAATGGCAACGGATCCGCATTTCAGATGGACATCTACGAATGAAGCTGTCTTGGGATCCAACAAACGCGACAAGTCGTTCGACAACTCATTCAGGAATTTGTTCTCAATATCTTTCTCGTCGTAGACTTTCGGTATGACGCGCGTAAGGTTCTCAACTTTGTCAGAGATGATTACGTAACCAACTATTTTTGAACAGGAATCCATTACATCGTATTGTATATCTAGTTTCTTAGATACACAACCTGGCTCAAAGGAAAGCGAAAATTCCCGATTCCAATTAATCTGGAAACTCATCCCATAATTATTTGAAGTATGAAGCTCAAGTTTTCCTGAAACACTATAGTTTTTAGACTTGCACTTTCGACGAATTTCGATGAAATCTGGTACATCACGATTACCAGATGAAAACCAACATAGCATAAGCCACTCAGGGTCCAACATGAACTTTGAAAAATAACACATATTAGCTTTTTCATATATTTTCCCGTTCATTTTCCACGTAACTGGTATTTTCGACATTTCTTGATCTCAGGTTTCTCTCTCAACCGAACTTTGCTATCGAACTGAAAAATGTTTAAGAAATCTATTATCTAATTTTACTTTAGATAAGAATGAAACGCGCACGTCAGACACTCCTTGCATATGCATCAGAGTATTTTCTAACTCTAGATAAGGAATAACCTTTTTAGCAGAAATTCCCTATGAAAACGGACAAATTCTTTTCACAAGCAAATGAAAGCGTAAGGAAGAAATTACTTTCAATCGATGCTTTGAAAGCCCGAAAATGCTAAGAAAAGAAACAAAACTTTTTTAAGAAAAATAATTTGCATTTATAGTTACATTATTCGAAAGAAATCCCTAGTATATGAAACAATCTTTGAAGTTAGGAGGACATTTAAGAGATTCCTTCTCAACTTTAAGCATAGTTAAATTTTTACTTATCCTTTAGTACACTAATTATAATAATTATCTTTATATTTCATGTAAGACGTGTTTTACTAAGAATTCAAAATAATTCTAATGCTTTTAAGAATCCTCATTCAACAAATACAAAATATGGAGAATGAGAATGAGATCACAGGGTCCATTTTTGTGGCTTGGTTGTGTTTCCTGTCTCACTAACAATCTAATATTATTATTTTAGCATCAATAAACTTGTTGTAATGAAACGAAATTCTAAAAAAAATTTCAAATTCCCTTTAAAAGAATTGTTTTATTTCATTTGATCAGATAAATCTAGCATTTCTTTCCTTTGAAATGCATCAACGATTAAGCTTTGCCATTTCAATCACACTTTTCTTGCGTTTTCATAAAAAGAGAAGTATATTCGAATGCAGTGAATGGTGATCTCGTGTTTTAATCATACCTTTTGTCCCCTTTCCCTCAACATTTGTATTCTTTGTAGATTATTTCAAGGTCAAATTGAAGCGTGAGTTTCATATGAGCCATTTATTTTGAGAGCGTCCTAAGTCCATTTTCAAGAAAAGAAGAAGAAATGAAACTCGCTCTTTAACATTTAATTTCTTCTCCATGTTTTCGTTTTGAAGTAGTTTGCAATTAATATACTTATAATTACAAGATATTTTTTTTCACGAAAGGAAATCAGCTCTTTTATAGAAAGTTTAAATTTTGATTTTGAAAATAGCTTATATGCCATTTTAAGAGTTTTAAACAGATACAGAAATATAGTATATAGTAAAATTTTAAGAGTTGGGAATTTAATTGGCTCAGATAATGACTTAAAATCTTTGTCATTCCATCAAAAATACACTTTTAACGTAATGTTTTAACACAAACAAAGGAATAGGAAAGATGAAAATGTAATAAAAATCGATGATGTTACCCCGACTTCTGAGAGTGCACAATCTACTGTTTTGGAAAGTTCCCTGGTTATTAGATAATTTACCGAATGATAACATAGCTATGGTAAGTTTTATAACTGCAAAACTTACGTAAAAAAAAGCCATCGTAATTATTTGAAATTCCTCCCATTTACGCAAATTGGAGATAAATGGGTTATAAATTGCTAAATATTATATAAATTTGAATGAAATATTTTAATTAGTAAATAAAAGTTAAGATTTTTTTTTAAAAAAAGTTATAACATAAAATTGTGTAAATATTTCTTTTTGTTTCAAGGAAAATTTATTTTTCCATGGACTTGTGCTTTTTTTGTAAGTACCAGGTTTGTTCAATAATTTCTTAAAAATTCCAAGAGATGGCGCTCGTAGCATCGAAAATGGTTTGTTTTTAGTAAGCATATCACACACTAGACTGTTGTCTAAGTCTCAGTTTGTAGTAGTATTTAATATTATGACACCTTTCGCACCTCAAAAATTCTTCGACATAACTTTTCTGGCCGATGAGACCATCATCGCCTTTTTTGGAAAATTCACCGATTCGAGCAACCCAATGTGTTGATTTTTGCTTGATTTCCGGTGCATAATGAGGAATCCATTTCCTTCGGACGCTGACAAATCGTCACAGCAGCAATCAAATATAGATTTAGCAGCAAATGACTGTCAAATTAATATTAACTTACGAATCAATGTCAAATTTGTTTCGGCTTCGTTTAATAAATGGCAGCACCCAATGGTAACAACAATTTACCATGATTTGCTAATATTTTTTTAAAAAAATGTTTCTCTATTTCTGCTAATATTTCTATTCGGGTGGATCTGAGTTTAGAGTACTTCTTGGCGACTGGGAAAAATTGAAATTGTCTTGTATTATTTGTTGATGTATACACTAAGAATTTTCAAATTTGAATAGATAATTAATTCAAAAATACTAAATGTTTTTAAAACATTGCGTATTTGAATGGTTATATTGAAAAAATCTTCAGAACGATTCTAACATGTTATTATGTCTCAAGAATTGTTATTGATCAGTTTAGAAAATGATTTTCTTATGAGTTATTATTTGTGTGTTGTAGACTATCCGTAATATTACACTGTAATTGTATCTTTAAAGACTTCTCGACTTTAATTCGTACAGATTAGTGTTAAAAATTATTTTCATATATGAAAATATTTGTGTATGACGTTGATAAAAATAGCTTTTATTCCATATTATTCTTTAGTGAATTCAAGTAAATTTCAGATGCTGTATGACAAAAGTAAGATATTTCAGAATCTATATTTTTTTTAAAGAACATGGTTTTAATTTAACACAAATTTAATGTGTATTTTGAAACCAAATTTTCACAGTCTATTCAGGAATCCTTCCTGTTATATCCCAAATACTATTCCTCATATTAAAAATGATTGTCTTGTGTTTCATCACTATTGTCTTACTTTTTTTTAAGTTATCTGTTTTAAACTCATAGGACTTGGGGTGAGGAGCCACAACTCTTGCTTGTGTTGTAATTCAAAATTTGATTTTTATATAATTAAGGTTTTAACACAAGTATTTCATATATTGGGCTTTTTTATAATGTGGCCAAAGAAATGTTGCAAAAATTTAAATAAATATTCGGTGCAATATATTCAGATTTTATTCTATACATGAACTCCAACATTCATTCACAAAGAATAAATAAAACAATTTCTTTTGTATTCGATGTATAACACAAACATTACAGTTATATATAATTCATTAAATTGTAAAAACGTTTATAAATGTTCACCCTAGAACAAGGCCAAACATATTATCTAGCCCCTTTATTGTTGATATGTGTACGATTTTTTTTTTTTTTTTTTGCACAATTTAACAACTTTATTCATGCACTTCTTAAAGTTAATATTTTTAAAATATATGCTTGTGCCGAGATTAATTATAATGTAAAACCGAGGTTTGGGTGTTGGCTAAAAGAAACAAGAATCACATTTGGATGACAAGGCAACGTAACAGATTGTTCAGCAGTACACAAGATTTAAAGAATATGTATTTTTCTATTTTCTCAAAATTCTGTTTTTTACCCCCTCCCCCCAACTGTATCATTTCTATTCAAATATAATTTTAAAAATTAACATTTTATACATATTTTTAAAAATCAGATTATCACTATTATAAGTTTTGGGATGTGTCTTGTTATTCACAATAGTCAGAATTTTGTCTGCTCTTCATTTTACATTAAAACATAAAAATAAAAATTGTATTTGATTAATAAATATTACTTTAAGAAAAAGAAAAAAAAAAGCTTAATGCTAGCAAATTATTATTACATTTGAAATTGTATATTAAATTTATATATTCACATATGTCTTTCTTAAATACTGTTGATTCCTTTTTAAAACATTATAATCAAATGATTAAATTAATTAATTTTGTTTTCAAAATACATTTTAAAAAACTTTAATTGAAGGTACAAAATTACACCTGTTTAAATCATAAATCATTATAAAACTGTTGCAGCTTAATTATGTATTTTGATTAAAAGAGAAAATAGTTTAATCCTATGTTGCTTTATTTTTTTTAAACAGAATCAGCCTGATAAATATAAAGTGCTTATACATAAAAGATACTATAATTCAGAAAATATTAATTACACTTTAACTATTCACATTTATTTTTCAGAGGGTTTAGAATAACTACAATACTAGAATAGATATTGGGGCCTTTATTTTTAACGTGTTAGAATCAACCGATGATCTAATGTTACGTAACAATATTTATACATGAAATAATTTGAAATACAAAATAAGTTTAGTCAAACAAAAAGCTGAAATGGACATAACATTTCAAAAATGCATCTGTTTAAAGCGGAAAATAATTTAAAGCTGATATCGGAAGTATACAAACAAACGCTAGAAGCAAGTTCAAATAGCCTTACCGAGTGACATTTTAACAACACAATTGCACGAGAATAAGAATATAGATATATAAAAATATACTTAGTTTATTTCCTACCGAATGTAAATAATTGAATAAGTAATGAAATATTATAATATTAAAAAATATTATTGGTAATAAAGTGGAAGTACAAGATGTAAACAACTAACACATACAGAAATCCGATGTCTTCGGTTTTTGTAGATATCACATTATGGCAGCGGCTGTCACAGAAGAACAAAAAATAAAGATCATAACAAAATTGAAAATGTTTCTGTATATCATGACGCATATATAACAACTAAAATCACATAATTTAAAATCCTGCTTTTAAAGGTGGCTAACCAATAACCGTAATTTCTCCATGAAATATATTTTTGCCCCAAAAGCACTTTTTATAGACAAATATTAGAGGTAGTGTTTTTGAATTTGGAATAATTTTAGTTTTATTTTTGTATTTAATTTTAAAATGGTTTGCAAGTCCTTGAAATAGGCAAATTTACAAAATAAATATTTTTGTAGGCAATTAATCTTTCTAAGACAGTAATTTCTTGTAAATTTTATAATACTTTTTTAGAACAAAAATTACAAAATGAGCAAAATCAATTCGCAAAATGAAACGAGGTAATCAATTTCAAGACTTTTTATTATTCTATATTCCAAAATTTCTCTACAGTATGCGACACTATGTGTAAAAATTAAATGTACTTACGAACCAATGCATAATGAATAGTTTGTTTTAATCATGAACTGGTCCACATTGTATAAATTAGATTTATCTTATTGTACAATACGTCATGCAGAAAACCTATGCTTTCATATGACCATAATGCTTTGCTTTAATTGAAAACACTTGTGATATTTCTAAGAAAAATCTTGTTAAATTGATATTTTTTTACAATCATTAAGGAGACAAGTTCTGTCCAAGTAAATTTTAATTCACTTACACCAATTAAAAATGGCACATGTGTTCAGTAAAAAAAAAAACTTTAGAATTCCTTGTATAACAAATTTTTTGAGATCTAAGTGTGTCTAAGCTCGTAATTCAAAGCAGCAAGAACTGCTATGTAAGCTATGTAAGCCGGGAATTTTTGAAATCTTCATTTGATCATGAGTGTCCGTCGTCGAATGTCTATTACGTAACTCGTAGAGCCATAGAAATTCAAAAGAATAAAAATCTTACGATTATCTTTGACTTTCAAGATTCATTTCAAAGTCTTTTTCGATAATAAAAAAAAAATCGATAAGAGGTTTCGGTTCCGATAATAAGATTATGAATACATATCAAACAGGAGATCGAAAACGGATCTAAAATTTTGTTCGAACACTTACCATCACAATTAAAAATTTTATTTTTCATGTGATTTATTTTAGATATGTTTTTTTTTTTTTTCGTATTCGGAAAATATAGCATCAAATATTCAAATGAAATTATTCCCATTGAAATTCAGCCAACTTAATGTTAGGAAATGCTTAAATTCTTTTATTTGAAAGTTCTGTTATTGTATTTTTTATCAGGGCTTGAGGTAATTTTCCAATAATCGCACCATTGTGTTATTCTTTTCCAAGTATTTTGAAATATTCTACAGATAATGCAAGTTGTTTCGAAACTCATGGGTAAAAATTTAAGGGGTGATAGAAATAATCTAAACGAGCAATTTTCCCATGCAATGCACAGGCGGAGAGAAAGCGTAGTAAACCACTAGACGGCGCTGTAAGGGAAAGCATAAAGCGCGAGTTTTCTTACACATCGTCTTTTCTATTGTGGATTTCTAGACGCATGGTGACGTATAGTAATCAGTACGAGATCAGTCCTCTTAAAACTTGCACTTAATAGTTTTCCCATTGCTGCGCCATCTAGTGATTCACAACGCTTGCCCTCCGCCTGTGCATTGTACGGTGAAAATTGCTCTTTTAGATGATTTCTATCATTCCTTAAATTTTTCCCCCTGAGTTTCGAAATGCCCTGTATGTAGGATTTGAAGAGAGTGGTAAATAATGATGTCATCGACATATAATCAGCCTTCTACTCCTGTTTCCAATACATCGAAAATGTCATGTATATTCAGAGTTTATAACATAAAGGTAAGCACTCTGCATTGCACTTTTGATGAACTTTCTTTAATGAGAGGCAAGCCTTCTATTGAATCTATAATGATCATGAAGTGAGATATATATGGATCCATAGTATCGCTTCCCCTGTGATTTCAATTTGAAAACACTTATATAAAATGCATTTACACAAACTGAATCGTATGCATTCTTTACATCCAAGGAAACTCACCAATAATTTTTTTTTGGCGTCTACCACAGCTTTGAGTCTGAAATACAGTGGAGTGCAAAAATTAAGGACGAGATGATTTTTTTTCAATATAACGTAGCTCGAAAACTTTCCAAATCAACACAAATAATACCATAAGATCCACAAGACGTAAGAACATGAGAAATGTGAGCAAAACTTACTAAAAAAAGAAATCAAAAGGATAAAAAGGAACTCAATTGGAAAAAGTAGCATGGAGCACAATGCAATTAAAGGCCGAAACATCCGTTAGACAGGTATCCAACCAGAAACATTCAGTCTTTAGTAGGCGATATGATCTGCATTTGACTGTCATGCCGGTTTCGCATCGTCTGGCCATGCTGAATGTGAGATTGCCAACGAGTTGTTGAGTCATTGCACTGCTAATCTGATTTCCGGAATCATTTATGGTGGTAAGTTACGTTCTGTCAAGCGTCTTCCTTGAAAGTTCCTTACGTTCTTGATGAGATTTAGATTCGGAGACCTTGCCGGCCAATCCATGCGTTCAATATCCTCTCTGTCCAATAGCTCTTCGATAGATACTGTGGGATGAGTTGGCGCATTATCGTCCATGAAAAAGAATTAAGAACCCAGAGCGCCTCCAAAAGACACACATACGGAAGGAGAATCTCGTTAATATAGCGGTCTCCAGTGACTGAACTTCCTTCGAAGATGTAAAGATCAGTACAACGACCAAGCATAATGCCTCCCAAAAGCAGAACGCCATGACCGCCAAAAGAATCTCTTCAATAATGTTGGAGGGGTTATCAGTCTCCAAATGTGCATACGGCCAAAATCGCTTCTCAGATTAGTACTGCTCTCATCCTTAAAGAGTACTCGACTCCATTGATTATCTGTCCAATTCTGGTTTTCACGTTACCACAGAAAATGACTTCTCCTATAACCAGGCGTTACATGCCGTACAGGTCGCCGAGCAAACAGACCAACACTGTGCTGCCTCCTGGCCACGGTAAAAATGATATCGGTCGTCCAATCACCTATGCCGTGTGTCTAGCGATTTCTCCCACTATCTGTCACCTGTTCCTTCTGGCATGTAGGCAATATATCGATCATCCGCTGGCGTGTTTGCTCGTGGACGAACTCTGCTGTACCATCGTACAGCTGTTCCTATTATTTGAAATTCCTGCCAAAGTCTAGAATCGATGCTGTGAGCAATTCCGAACTTCACAGCCACACTTTCACACTTCGATCTGTTTCTATCTTTCCAATGATTCGACCTTAGGTAAAGCCATCCAGATATTGTCTAACAGATTGATGGTTCAACATTTCACACTGAGGTAGCATTTCGACGTCGTTTGAACTGATATACGCAGTGCAGTCACTTTCCCATAAATGCTGGGTTACACTGCTGGCGTGCTTTATCCCCCTCCGACACTCCTGCATTACATCTAACTGCATATCTGCGCATGTACTACCGTACCTAACCGAGCTTCCAGCCGTTACTAACCACTTATATTTAAAAATCTTAACATCGAAAGAAATCAAAGCTGAGTTGGATGAAATTCATGGCACAACTATTTACAATCGAATTCACAAAAGGTGAACGTCGTTCGGCATATACAGTGGAAGTGACTACTTCCGGAAGGATTGACAAAATTCTAAATATAGCTTTGAGTGATGGACGAGTCAAAACGCGAGAAATAATGGAAGCCACTGGCATATCGCATGGAACAATGGTTTCAATTTTGCACGGAAAATTGAGTGTGAAAAAAATCTCGGTAAGATGGGTGTGCCATGTTTCTTCTCAGTGGGAAATAAACACACTCGTGAAGTCGATCCTGTGGCTATTTTGTCCCTTTTTCATCGCAATTCTGACGAGTTTCTGCGTCTATACATAACTCTGGACGAAACGTGGATACATTTCTACACTCTAGAGACGAGGAAACAGTAAATCAGAGGGGGAGTTGAAGGCGAACGGGCTCCGTAGGAAGCAAACACGGTGAAATCGACCGACAAAGTGATGACCACGGTTTTTCGGGATGCACACGCGGAATCATCCACACCGATTACTTGCGATAAAAACAAGAACCGGAGAGCATTATGCGGCGTTATTGCATCGGTTGAGCGAAGAAATCAAGAAAAAACGCCCTTATTTGTAAAAGGAAAAGTTCCTCTTCCATCAAGACAGTGCACAGGTGCACACCTGTGCGTTTTACATGAGCAAAATCGTGGAATAAAAGTTTACAACATCCACCGTGTTCACCATATTTGGTCACCAGTGACATTTATTTTGTTTCCAAACTTAAGAAAAAGGTTCGGCGGACAATCACGTCGAATGAAGAGGTCATCGTCCAAACAAATGTTTATTTTGAGGACCTTCCGCCGAAATCTTACATTTTATACAGTTTTAAAAAGTTGGAGAAACGCTTAGAAAAAGTGTATAGAACTAAAAGGAGATCATGTTCAAAAGAAAATCTACCTAAAATAATTTGCTTTTGCAACTTTCTCTAAGAAATTAATGAATGTCCCTCGTAAATTGTTTCCTTTTTAAGAAACTGCAAACGTAGTGACTTATGGGAAGTATTACTGGATGAAAAAAGGGCAATAAAAATAATGGCCTGAATTCGAGGTTTAGTGATTTATCCATCGTTTACTTGAAGAGTATTTAAAGTTGATTCTAGATTCTTATGAGTAAAGAATTTCTTAAAGGTGTTGTAAAAGGTTCTTGTATTAGACGCATTGTTACATATTGTATTCCAGTGCACATTCTCTTTTGCCTTTTTATCGTCAAATCTGAGTTTTCTTGAATACAGTTGAAGGGAAAGTTGAGAGTATAGTTATCATTCGCGGGATACTTATTAACACTGGCGAAATTCCCGAACAAATTCCAGATCTTATAAAACGACGAATTTCGACAATTTCCTTGCAATTTGTCTCTTGTAATTCATTAATTAAATCCTCAAGAGACATGAATAGGAGTTTCGTAGAGTGGTAATCGAGGTGTGATTTCCTCTCGTGTGATATTAGCCCTTCCTGGAACTTCCATTAAACTTTTCTGCAGATAATACCTGTGCTACACATACAGAAGTCTACGGTAGAACATCTTACCGTTTCTAGTAAAGAACATATTTAGGATGTCTTGGAATTTTACTTTTAACATCATTGTATACTAGTTGTGGGTTAGACTTCGGAATATAGGAATTTTCTTTAATCATGTTCCAAAAACATATTTATCTCATCCATTTTCCCCAGCCCTGCTCGTAACACAAGTTTCTCTCTCTCTTTTCGCTTTCTGATGATTCTAAATACTTTGTATATCCTCTCCCCATCACTTAATCCATTGTTAACGACAACTGTTCGTTCTCTCTCTCTCTCTTATCCAATATCTATTTTAAATCGCGAATGACTCAGCTTGAATATATTCGTTAAGTAAAAGGGAAAATATGGTATGAGTGTCGAAATACTTGAATAATTATAAAAAGAAAAAAGGGATTACGACTCACGATCTCTTCAAATGGTCTTGACGGGGGGGGGGCGAGAATTAAGTCTCAATTTAATTCAAGTTATCCAGCAAGGCTGTTTGAGACGCATTTTGAAATATAAAAAAAATTGATGCATATATAAATTTAGGAAATGTTGCCATTGTTTGTCACCTGAATTTTTCGAATAATAGCAGAATGAGTGTTTATTAACATCGGCCTTCGTTGCAACACGAGGGCTTTGGGCGACGGACTTCGGTCAAGTGATCAGGTCACTTGAGCTGGCACTTCCCCCTCCAAACTTTCACACCCCGTCAAGGGTAGGACTTAGAGCCCAGACAGATTAAACGTTCATCAGCCCCATCACACGGTGGGTCTTTAGTAGCATCGGGATTCGAATCCACGTTTCAACAGAAACAACGCCGGCAGTAAGCTCACCGCCATGACCACTTAGCTACCGTGACCACAAAAATTAATAGTACAGGAAAGTATAACCAAAATGTAATATTGATCAATGCAATAAATGCTCGCGGTAGTATATTCGTGATTTTTTTTTAATCTTCCTATCCTGTTGAAAAATAAATACGTTTGGGGTTGGGTTAGTCAATCAATTTGGTTTATATTCATTCCAAGTCATATCATAAATATTTTTAAAAAGGTTGATTTCATATCAATTCGTGTTTAATCATAGAGAGAGCAAATTTCACATCTTTTTTTTTAAAACTGTCTGTCTACCACTTTTCTTTCTTCCCTATTCCTCCTCTTTGTCCAATCTTTTGTTTGCATAAGCATTGTTAAGATTTAAAAACTTGGTAAGCAATAGAAAAATTTTAATTTCAAATTTATAATGCTTTTCCTCCATTATTCTTAATACATATTTTTAATGACAAGCAAGATTTACGGTACACATTAACATGCTCTTGGCAAAGGAATTTTAATGATGAAGCACAGCTCATTTGCATATTTTTTCTCTCTTTGGACCGCATTCTTTGCATCTTCCTCTGTTAAGTGTTCTTATATTTTCTGATTATTTGACTTGCTACACTTTCCAATTTCTTCTTTATTGTTCCTGGGATATTTTTTTCCTTCTAATATTTCTGTGAGGTTACTTCAGTTGTTTTCCCACGTTCATGTAGAAAAAGCATCATTCGTATGGCTTGTTTTGATTGTAAGAGGTATTGACATACATACAAACAACAAACTCATTTATTGCAGCCAAGTCAGTTTTTGTAGAATAAACACAAAGACTTCTTCTACAGGGTCATTCAAAATGATTCCTCCAATTACAAAATTTCATGTTTTCAAAATTAAACGACACAAAATGATAAATAATACATGAATACAAAGGAAAACTGTGGATTTCCATTGGGGAAAAATGGATTATCCTTCTGAGTTAGTTCTTCGAAAAGCTACTTCACGAAAGTTGTTTTATAACCTACCTCGCAGTTGGATCTATTGTAGTGGACAGGATGACTTGATGTTATACAGATGGCTACCTAAGTCACTGGGTATGGACCCATGAAACTTCTTCCTTTGGGGGTTTGTAAAAGATAAAGTACAAGCCCCATTGTTGCCCAGAATTTAGTTGAAAAGCAAATAATGTTAAAAATTTTCTCTATTACGCGACATCTATCGAGCATTATTTGAAATGTAGACTCATCTGATTTATTACAGGTTACTTCGCCTTTTGTTTCATCTATATAGAAAATTATATTTTGTTTTTTCTGTCGACTAAAACTTCGGTCTTCAGCTGAATAATTGAAATGAAGATTATCGATTTATTACTTTTCGACACATATGAAGCAAGAGTCATATCTCGCTGGAAAGCAAATAATGTGAAACATTTTCCTCTCCCACGCGATACCTATCGAGGATTATTTGATTATTCAGTATTTTTGACTGTCCAAAAATACTGAATTTATTTTTCATAAATTTCGATGCATATAAGGGGTACGCGTCGCTTAGATCTAGACTTGTAAAATGTCCTTTTCTTATTTTGTTAAGAAAAAACACAATTCTACAAATCTGAAAAAATGATAAGCTAAAAAGATTTACCTCTCTGAGGAATATTTAAAAAATAAGAGATGTAATTAAAGCCTATGATCGCTATCAAGTAATTAATTATAAAAATGTATTGATAGGAGCCATTCAGGACAAGGAGGTTTAAAACTTACTTCGTCGAATCTGTTCTGCTGAAAACAATACTGTGGCGTTGGGCTATTCTTGATTTCCTTTACATTAACCTCTGGGACTTTTATCAATCTGCATTGCGTAAAATTACAATTTCTTCCGAACCAAAATAAAATGCAATTAGGTACATTAGATGAAGATATAAGTGAAGGGATTTGGAATCAATATATAAACGAAATAGAATTAAAGGAAAATGAAGAGAGATACAGGATAACGACTTACTGACAGAGATTTGTGATTCGGATTGAATCTTTTCTATTAGGTTTGTGGGCTGAAGAGAGTTTCACCCAAAACATTAATCTACCAAGCTTTTGTTGGTGAGAATTGTTGTATTAAGAACGAGTGAATTGGTAAGGTAAGAGTTATTTAAATCAAAAATTAGGATTGTGATTTAGGTTGGGTTCCGAGAGTGAGCGACATTAATTGTTCTACTGTGATAATTAATAAACTGTTTTAGTTTGTTCTTATGTGTCTTCTATTGGAATTAGTAATTATTGCTTAATGTACTCGTATATTATTAAGATAACTATGGTGAAAGAACAGATTAATAAAGGGTAGACGTTGTAGTACTCATTACGAATTGTTAATTTTTACAACGTTTTTCTGAATTTCACTTGGTGTGTGAGTGTGTGTGTCATCAAATTTTCGATCGTTAATTTAACCAACTTCCCATCAAGCTAGAGCTTTGAAATTTTGGGAATTGTTCGTACTCGCCTAACAATGCAATATTTAGACGTTTGCGACAAGTTTTAACTAATATTTCAATAGTTTTAATGAGTCAAAATATTATTTCCTCTCGGCGCTTTTAGGATTGAGGAAAAAATTCCTTTCCCCCTCTGGGAGCACCGGGCACTCCCCACACCGCATGAGGTATCGTAAACCTTTTGTACTCACAAAGGGGAGATACTATGTCCCCTTTACTATCTCCGAGATAGTAAGGGTTGCTGACTTTTAGTCAGTAATCATTCGCAAGAAAGAAAGTTTCCAATATTTGGCGCCGTGTCTTATCACAATAATTTTTTCTGAATTCTGGTTCCCATTATTTTTTTAATAGAATGACTTACAAACTTTCAAATGCATGTTTTGATTTTATGAGTATTATGAATTTTTTAATACTCTCACAAATCTCTTTTTAAGTAAATTTTAAAGTTAAAAATAACTAACAGTTTTAACTAATATTTCAACAATTTTCTCTAATAAACTTTGCCACCATATAAAAACGTTGTTTTTAAAAACGTTGATTTTTATATCGAATTATTTTTATTTAATAATCTGAAAAATGAGTAAGCTGTAAGTTAAAAGAGCTCCAAATATAGATAAAATAAGACTTTTCCTAAAGAATACAATATCGCACGCAGACAGTAATATGTTTTCCCTTTCAACCGCAAGCTGGATGACTTCATCTTCATGATGGGAAGCAAGAACCCTATTTTCTTTATATCTTTGAAATATTTGCTTGATGCATTGGATGGTGGCCGTGATTTTCGAAGCAAATATGATGATGACAATCGTCGACAAAGTTGTGGTCGCTACGACGACAGTTATTTCTCCTATAACAATAACGGTGAAATGATGCTTGAAGAAAGATATGAAGTATCCCAACATAGAAAACATGTGCAGGAAATTCATCAGAATCAGCAGGAATATTGGTTCCGAAAATATCTTCTGCAGCATTTCGACTGCGCTCAAAATGGCGAAGAACTGATTCACCAGTTGCTTCGAAGGCATTCGCTGCGAGCCATGGACAACTTTCATTAACTTGTATTTGTAGCAAGTCAAGAGTCTGCCTAGTCTATGGCAAAGGGTGCAGTACGTGCACGTCACCAACCCAGGAAAGATGATCTGAAGGGATTCGTAAATATTTACATTGGCGAAACATAACAGCCTAAAGTAAGAAGACAGGTCTTCGAATTTGTACCCGTACGTCCACAGAATATCGTGCGATTCTTCACTGATGGAACTGATGCACAATAAAGCAAAGGCAGTAGGGGTTATTGTGTAAATTATCAAAACCACATCGGTAGCCATCACTTCAACATCCTTTACTTGGAAACCGTAAGGATGTGAAGAGTATACTTCGTGCATTTTTGCAACGAATTCAAACAGGAGTCTTCTTTTGAAATACATCAAGTACCACAAACTGACGGACAAAATGTTCACTGAACTGCAGGCAGTTATGACGTCAATTCTCCAAGCACCGGACTGGTATCCCGTGATCAGTACAGCCATGGAATTTAGAAAAGCGGCATGAAGAAATACAGGGAACCAGAAGTGGAATAATCGTTGGATTCGAGATCTACAATCAACTTGATTCGAGAAGTTGTTGAAAATAGATATCCCTGTAAAGTGGAGATATGACCACAAATGCGTTTTTTCATAAGTATCTAGGGATACGATATGCACGATTTTGGGATTTTCTGTTTTGAATGGAGCCATAGAAAGCATGCCGGGCACTCTTCTATATGATTTTATACTTTATTACATTAAAATGGTAATAAATACCTCTTATTTAAAAGACTGTTAAAGCTCAGAAGGCTTTCAATGTCTCGTGTTCTGAAATCGAACCCAAACAGAAACTCATTTCAATGCATCGTTGAACAGCGAAAGTGTATATAGCACCTAGTGTTAATAATTCGTAGACAATGACCTCTTAACAAGCATTGTGAAATAAGAAAAAAAAACATATATATGTTTATAAAATAGAATATTTCCAAGGTGATACTGATAAAACTTTTGCAAACAGAGAAATGTTTAAATAATAATTTAATCTTTTTATCGTATTTTCTAATAATTTATATTGAGTTTTTCTTCACTTGTTGTCAAACAATCGAATCAATAAATGAAAAATAAACTGATTTGGTGTTGTTATATCTTGCAAGGATAGATTTTTATTATACAGTTCATAATCAATATCTTTTCAGAGAACGTCCAGTGTCGTTTAAGTACCAACTTAATGTATTGATTGATTGATAGGGAGGAGGTGCAACAAAGGCTATTATCTCTTTTTGAAAAAGTAATTTTCTTCGGATCAATAAATATCCAAGTTAAATCATCCTCTGCAAAATAAACTCTAAATATTTTTTTTTGTTCGACCCTGTTTTCTCCAAAAGTTCTCTTGAAGATGATAATGCATCGGGAATCGATTTGAAGTTTGTTCAAGAGATCATTTCTATGGAAGGCATAATTTATGCAAGTTAAAAAAAACGGAATGGGTTTCGGATTATTAATTCTACTGCAAACCGAAGAAATTGCGCTATACTGCAAATTGAATGAATTAAAAAAAAAAACTAGGGGTTATTATCATTCTGCTGAAAAACCGGACTCCCAGAATCTCTTTTCTTCTGTCCAATGAAAGGGTCGTTCAATAAGTCCTTAGAATTAAATAGAAAAACAAATTATTTTAGGTAAATCGTTTTTCAACATAATCTCCTTTTAGCTCTATACACTTTTCCAAGCGTTTCTCTAACTTTTTAAGCCATTGAAAGAATGTAAGATTTTGGAAGGTCCTCAAAATAGGCACCTGTTTAGGTGATGACTTTTACGTTCGACGTAAGCCGCGGTTCACCGAGCCATGGCTTTTTTAAAATTTGGAAATCACTCACTTGGAAAAAGTTACTGTAGCCAAGTCCAATGAAAACGGTGGATTTTTTAAATAATTAGAATTTTAATTCCGCGATTTTGCCCTTGTAAAATGTACAGGTATGCACCTGTGATGGAAGAGGAACTTTTCCTTTTACAAATAAGGGCGTTTTTTCTTGATTTCTTCACTTTAACGATGCAATAACGCCGCATAATACTCTCCAGTTCTTGTTTTTATCGCAAGTAATCGGTGTGGATGATTCCGCGCGTGCATCCCGTAAAACCGTGGTCATCACCTTGTCGGTCGATTTCACCGTGTTTGCTTCCTAAGGAGCCCGTTCGCCTTCAACCCCCCCCCCCCCTTTGATTTACTGTTTCCTCGTCTCTAGAATGTAGAAATGTATCCACGTTTCGTCCACAGTTATGTATACAGGGGCGTCTTAAGACTTCTTGAAGCCCTGGGCCCTTGTGAAAAAACAGGCCCTCCTGCGACCCTTTAGTCTAATTTGAGGTATATACATGTACATTTCAATAAAAGTAATCCATAATAAAATGTGGTTTTATGTGAATATTCGTTTTCTACATTTTAAATTCGCAAGAAATCATTAAGTCTTCAAAATAAATTGTTAATAATATTTCATTTTCATTACTCATCAAGCTCAAATAATTCAAACAGGAATGAGTCATACGATTTCTCAATTCATTTTTGACCAGTTTCTGTTTTGAAAATGAATGTTCACTACTCGCCTTAGTAATCACCATTGATTAGAAAATTCTCATTATTTTTTCAATATTGGGAAACACCGTGAATAGTCTTTCATTATACATGTATGTATAGAGTGCGTTGATCCCTATTCCAGTCCCCTCATCCAACAACTGTACTTCATCTTCATCTGCATTTACAGAATTATATATATATATATATATATATATATATATATTTACGTTTTCTTCTCTTTGTTTTTTCGTCGGCTTTTTGCCATCAATGTTCCTATTTGACCTGAAATGTTGACATTCCAAATTCACTTCCTCTCCATTAATGTTTTTATCGTAAAATTTTGATATTTTCTCGCATGCTATTTTAATTTCTGTCTCATCCAAATTAGAAGTATTTTTAAAAAATCCAAACATTTCAAAAGCTCCTCATATTTTTTACTATGCGTTTGTATATTGCAAATTAGAGAGTCGATTATTGGTAAAAAGGTTTTTATTTTAAATTTCTGGCTGTGGCTGTTTTTAAACGTTGTGTCGGTGTCTCTATTTCCTTCAAGGAAAGTTACCCTAACACTGCGTTGTCTTACACGCTTGTGAACACTCTGATACTTCTTTATAAAGGATAATTCCTTGGCTTTTGACTCATAATAGTTAAAGAGTCTCTTTTGGTTTTTATATATATCATTAACGATTTTAATAATTTTATACCTTGCGATAAATCCATATTTTTACTCTGGAGAAATAGATTTACTTTGTCAATACGTGTCAAAATGCCATTCCAAAGGATAGTTAAAATGCAGTTTTTAATTCATTCATCTTAATTTTTAGTTTTTAAGCAGAAAGTCGAGTATCCGCTGCCTGTTTTTCATCATTAATTAAGCAATCCAGGCTCTTGAAAATTTTTCAATATTTAAAAATACTTGCAAATATTTTTTAAGAAAAATCGAAAACCAGTTAAACATTTATTTTTTTTCTCGTTCTTTCGAATGTATTTTATTCCATGCCATTAAAAGTAGTACCCTAGATGTAAATAGAAAAGTACGAAAGTCCATAGGATTAAGATTACGCTCGGCATTTCTTGGTGTCGAGTCGACGGGAGCCTTAAAAGTTTTATCCCAATATCGACTGGAGCACCCATTTTCCGCAGGAGTGAAGTTTTAAAATAAAATGATCAATTATTAGAAAATAAATGACAAGTAAAATTTAAAATAAATGACCAGTTATAGCTTAGAATCCATTTTTAAAATGGTACAAGATGATGTGCAGAAAAATTATGAATAACTTAGTAAATGATAGCTCCCCTTTTATTAAGCTAAAAGATTTTTTTTAATAACACATTTGGGGGACAAATTATTTGAAAGAGAATTGTTATTTTGCTACTAAAAATAAATAAGTAAGCACACTGTTCTAAAAATCATTATGGCATATCTCACGTAATATGCACATAACTATGTGTAGCATTTCGCTTTTTTCTTCTTTTTCTTTTTGTTCTGTTCAAGAAAAAAAAAATAGGAGAAAACTCGTTCACTAGTTTGTAAATAAAAAGGTGTATAAAACTAAAAGGAAAGTATATTTTTCAATTTTCTGCAGGAAAATCTGATTAAACATTCACCCGCAAATCGAAAATTTCTAGTGAGGGATCCTATGCGCAAAAAATCTCTTATTTTTTACTGTGTTGGAAGAGAACTTCTCCATTTTTGATGTTTACTCTTAAAACATTACATTATTGTATAGACATTATTTATCTAATTATCAAATCGGACTCTAGCATTCCTGTTACATGATTGTTTATCTACATTTATATTACATTACTGCAATCTGTCATAATGTAATATATTCGTTTAATAAATGTTCTTTTTCATTTGGGTTTCAATAATAATGCAAAAGGACTGTCATTTGAAATTTTAAAAGAGTAAGATAACATTTTCCATATTAGATGCAAATAAAAATATTTCTCTGAATTACAATACGTATCGAAAATTCTTTTGGAAAAACATAGTGCATTCAAAATGTTGGAAGAGCGCACTTATGCTTATTAATCAATATAAAAATATTCTAAAGAGTCCATCGAAATATTTATATATAATTTTGTTAAATAGTTAAGAGATTATTTAGTGTTGTTCAGAAGAAGACAGAGAAAATTTATAAAAAAGAGTAGAATCTTTTAAGCTGGATATTATTTTTATAACTCTCTCTCTATAAAAAAAAAATACAATTACGTATTATTTTACTTTTTTAATGCAATGCAAATATTTATATATTATTTTATATCTCAAAGAAATACAATTCAAAAATAAAAACCTAATTACCTTGTGTTGTTTCAAAGCAATTAAATTTAAAGGTAGGAATGGCCGATTTAGAACTGTAGTTAGGCCATTCGTTTCTTCGAAAAAGTATGATTTCCTTCAAGATTATTTCAACCTTCCTTTTATTAATTCTGACACTTGTCATAAAAAAGGGAATGTATTTTTGCCACTTCTGTTGGGGCTTAAGTGTATCTCTTGTCCATTCATGAGCGATCCTTAACTGATGTTTGCAAACAAATAAAAGGTCGTTGGAAGAGGTGTCTGTTATGTCTGTGGCTATCCTTCAAGCAGCAGTATTTTTATAATTAATTGGATAGATCTCGCTTAAGAAATAAAACAATATTTTTCCAGATTCTCAGCAAACGTTGTTAGTAGAAACATTTAATAGAAGTAACTGTCTACAACCAGTAATGTCCGGGAATAACATTTGACCAGAAAAATTATTCTGATTTTGATCTTATTGAGACCAAATAGGGAACGAGACGAGGCCCCTTTCAAAAGTGAGGCCCTGGGCCTGGGCCCAGTTGGCCCATGCCTTAAGACGTCCCTGTATGTATAGATGCAGAAACGTGTCAGGAGTGCGAAGAAAAAAAGGTCAAAATAGCATCAGGATCGACTTCACAAATGTGTTTATTTTCTATCGAGAGCAAACGCGACACACCCATCTTACCGAGATATTGTTCACACCCAATTCTCCGTGAAGAATTAAAAACATTGTTCCTTGCGATATGCCACTGGCATCAACTATTTCTCGCGCTTTGATTCGTCCATCACTCAAAGCCATATTTAGGATTTTGTCAATCCTTCCGGGAGTAGTCACTTCCACTGTATGTCCCGAACGACGTTCATCTTTCGTGAATGTACGGCCACGTTTAAACTCGTTTCTTGCTGACAGTAAAAATGGTGGAAATAACTGAGACTTTGAAACTTAAGACAGTTGTCTAACAAGACACGATGCTTACTAAAAGCATACCGTTTTCGATGCTATGAGTGCCATCTCTTGGATTTTCTAAAAGACACCAAATGCATATTATATAGGTAATGCATGAGAATGTTAGTGGCTTAACATATGAATAACTTTAGGGGGCTTGATTGAAAAGGTTTTCTGTAATGAGGATAAAACTGAATAAATATCTCAAAAAATAACATATATATATATACTGAAAATTTATGAAAGAATAATTTAAAATATTTAAAAAGACAAAAATCCAGAAAGAAATGTAACAATGAAAGAAAAATAAATGAAAATATGGAACCCAGCAAGTCAAAAAGCAATATCGGGCTGAGGACCGATTAAGCGGGGTTAAACTAGTTTAATGGTACCAACCTTCCCCCTTTGCGACTTGGTAGGCTGAATTGGGAAATCCAAATTGCAAAAGAGTTCATGATTAAAAGATGCAAAAAAATTCAGCGATAAAATCTACAAAAATAAAATCTATAATTCTTGGTAGGCTGAATTGGGAAATCCAAACTACAAAAGAGTTCAATGATTAAAAAATGCAAAAAATTTTCAACGATAAAATCTACAAAAATAAAATCTATAATTCTAAAAATTATCAACAAATCAAAATATAAAAATTGCTTACAAAATTCAAAGAAATGAAGATTCAAATATGTGAGTAGTAAGACGGAATTTTCTTTAAGCTTCAAGATGTATATCACATACTCAAAATGAAAAAAATATAATACATCATCACCATATAAATTGAAAAAAAGATTTAAATCATTGTTTGATTGGTAATAAAATGTAAAAAGGATGCAAACAATTGGTTGGTAATAAGTTGTATGATAAAGGAGTATAATGGTCCAGATATATGTATATATATATACAACCTATAACAAAAAAACAAGGCACCAAGAAGGAGTATCCCGATTGTAATGAAATTTCCTATGCAAAGACATTTGGACCGAACATGCAAATAATTAAAATTTTCTGGAACAGCGCACTCAGAAGGTCATAAGCTGTATATAAGAATCGATTCTCAATCCGATGGTCAAATTTTCTGTTGCATTGCGATTAAGGATACCTTTCAACGACTGAAAAAATGCCTCGCCACAGGATTCGAGCAACTCTCAGAGTTTGAAAGAGGTCGTATCATTGGATTGAAAGAGGCAGGGTGGGCAAATCGGAGAATCGCTCGTCATATGGGTCGAAGCGATGCGGTGATTAGAAGATGCTGGCAAAATGGGTGGACAATGGCAGATTTTAGCGTCATGATGGTAGCGGTCGACCTTGGGCCGCAGCAAACAGATGGAGGACAGAGGGTTTGTCGGATCAGCTGTCACAGCGCCTGATTCATCGTTATCAACCATCAGACCCGCACATGAGTGTCCCCCATGACCATTTACAAACGGCTGATAGAGCGAAATCTACACTCGTTCCGACCGCTACGCCACCTGCCACTCACGCCTGTACACTGTTGAGCCAGATTACATTGGTGCTCGGCTCTATCAAGTTGGAATGATGCTGACTGGAGAAGTATAATGTTTAGCGACGAATGCCGCTTGCAACTGTGTCCTGAGGATCATCGAAAACGTGTCTGGAGACGCCCAGAGTAGCGTACTGATCCTGCTTTCACTATTGCATGCCACATAGGTCCTCAACCATGAGTTACGGCCTGGGGTGCCCTTGATAGCCGGACCTCTTTGGTCATCATTAGAGGCACACTCACAGCACAGCGGTACGTTGACGACATTCTGAGACCTGTTTTGTTACCCTTCCTTTTACAGCCTTATTTTTCAGCAAGATAATGCCAGACCACATACGGCACGTGTTGTTAGGAACTGTCTTACAGCTTGTCAAACACTTCCTTGATCAGCCAGATCTCTCTCCAATTGAGTATGTTTGGAATATGATGGGAAGGCGACTGCATCTACCAGGGAATGATGATGACCGACAATTGGAGCACATTTGGCAAGAAATACCGCAGGAGACCATCCGGGAGCTTTATCACTCTATGCCACGTGGCAGCTTGCATCCAGGCTAGAGGTGAGTCAACACCTTATTGAACTCGTTACTTTGTAACTATGCAACTCTGAAATAAATCATTCACTTTTTCTGAAATTTTTATGATTTTCTATTCTGTACATAATTTTCTTATCCGCCAATTTTTGTCTCCATCGCACAACTCCTTCTTGGTACGTCAATTTTTTTTTTTTTTTATAGAGTGTATATGTATATATATATATATATATAACGAATGAAAGTGAATCATTACTTTGGGAGATAATTCATTTTGATATTATTGATTATCTCTTAAAAATCTCGGTTATCACCCACTTTTCAAAGCTTTGAGACTGAAGAAAACAATTACCACACATAGTAGTATACAAGACCAACAAGAGCATAAAAATCGTTAAAAATATTGCTAAACAAATTTACTTTAAAAATATTTTCTACAGAAAAGTCACTTCAAAAGCTTTAAGTTATGTTACTAAGAATAATTTAGCTTATTAATGATAAAGATCCGCTAGCATAGATGAAAAAGCCGTCATTAATGGACGATTTAAGTAAATATTCTATTTCATATTAACTATGCCCCACTTTACAATGATTATTACAGCGCACATGAGGAAATTTTTCAAAGTGAACAGTTGTCTAAGATAATACAGTTATACGAGTATATCAAAAAGTAGTTTCTCTATTACGTTGAGTTAAGAAAAACTCTAAATGTTGCTAAGTTAACACACACACACATATAACTACGGTGGCGGATCATGGGTGTGGGCACGGGAGCATGTGCTTTCCCCTTGTCATAATTTAACCCACAGGCACAATAACGTATCTGAGCAGGAAATCCAAACCAAATTGTCAGCATCGAGTCTATATAACTGTTGTGTAAGTTTAGTTTTTATGTTACTATTTTTTCAACGCCAAATTCTTACATTATTTAAGAGTAGGATACCAAAATTCGCGAGTTGAAGAAATTTTGATACCAGCGAAGAAATGGTGGGTGGGAAGTTGCACAAAAAACCGTGATTTTATGCGTCCTTCCTCCCTTCATTTTTTTCTGGATCCGTTGCCAGACACACACACACACACACACATATATATATATATATATATATAATGATTTAACTTTAATAACTTCTCTTAATAATAACTTAATTTTGTATTCTATCACATCACCATCCCAAAATTCAAAAGTAAAGAGTTCATTCTTATTTCCTGATCTCCTTCCAAACTATCCTTTTATTTATTAGATCACCGTTCATAAAATTTGTCTAATCCCTTTTCCCTACGATTGTAAATTTGTCAAAATAATCCCTTTAGAATCCTGGTCTATTATGATATTTCCCCAGAATCCCTAATCCTGTACCACGTGTTCCATGACGTTTCTTATGAATTTCCCTATTATATAATGGGATACTCTGAAAATTAGAGCACATTTTATCGTCTCGCCTTTGCTGCAGGCACTGCGGTTAGAATGCCTATGTAAACAATTTCATTTTTCTTAGGCCCGGCCGGCCGACCTAGCGCAGCGTCTTCATAATGCTTCATAATACTTCATATAACAAATAAAATAACCTCTATGAACTTGAACCGCCTTCTTCGTTAATTAAAAATTGTTACAACTGCAGTTGACGTAATGATTAAATGTCATCAAGTAAATTCATTCTCTCTATGTATGTATATATATATATATATATATATATACACGAGTTGTGGCTATTATGTAACGAGACTGACGCTGCTCCAGAAAAGCGACCGACAGCTGTTAAAGTGAAGTCTTCTCTTTCGCATGCAGAGCCTCTCGCTTCTTTAAACAAATCCGTGAACCCGTAACCTTCGTTCGCATTAAAGTTTTTTTTTTCGGGGGGGGGAATAATAAATGAGCAACGAGTTGTGAAATTTCACATGAAAATTGAAAAATAGATACTGAAATTTGATTATACACTTTTTTACTGAAAGAAGTGTATGGTAATGAATGCTTACCGCATCCATGTGTTTCTGAGAGCTTGGAGCGTTTTCAAGATGGCCGAGAAGACATTGAATATAATTCACATCCGGGTCGCCATTCCACGTCAAAAACGAATGACAACATCGAAAAAATCGGTAATCTGGCTCGATCTGATCGTCGTTTAAGTATTCATGCGATTGCTGAGACTCAAGGAATGGACAAAGAATCCGTATGACAAATTTTTCCACCAAGACAATGCGCCGGCTCATTCCGCATTATCTGTCAAGAGGTTTCTAGCCAAGTACAGCACCCCAGTGTCAATCAATCCACCTTATTCGCCGGATCTTAAATCAAGCGACAACTATCTGTTTCCTAAGATTAAATCTGCATTAAACGAAACAAGATTTGAGTCGTTGAAGCCGTGAAAAAAGAAAGCGGCACGCGTCCTGAAGGAGCTGACAGAAAACTTTCGACATTATTTCGAACAATGGAAAATTCGTAAGGAACGTTGTAGGGATATATATTAAAAGTGGTTAAGTAAATATATGAAATATCAAAATAAAGTATTTTACAGTGTCAGTCACGTTATTTAATAGCTAAGCCTTGTATAACCCCTTAATTGTGATATATATTTCAGAAAAATGGACCAAAAATGGGAAACAATTTTGACTATTTAATTTTGTTCTTTATGTTATTATAAAAGTTAGAAAATGGTTTTTTATAACAAAAATAAAATTTTAAATATACCTATTAATTAAAAATTAATACCAAATTAATTAAAAATACCTAAATTGTACTCCACATCGGTGTCTGAATAGGACATTGTGAAAAAAAAATTATTTGCAAAAAAACTCACTGAAAAGTAACGAGAAAGCGAAACTCTGCCTTTTTTTTAAAAAAAAAATCAATCCTAGTGTGTCTTTGTTTATCTCACAGCACCCACATTTTCCCTCCCTCGATTGAAGTCGTAATCGGTGAAAAACTAGGACCACTAATGCCATTTATTACGAAAATAGTGAATTAAGAATCCTAAAGTAGAAACGAACTCAGCTCGGGCTTCACAAAATAAAAACGTTAATTTTTCTCCTGCCGGAAGTCAGTTCGGGCATCACAAATACCGCACTAGTAGTTGCCCGAACTGGATTCGGGAGACACTGGCAAGGGGATAATTAGCATGTCACTTGTAAAAATAAAGGTTCTTGTCTTCATCAACAACATTATTTATTTGCTATTTAAAGCACGCACAACGCCCATATTAAATTTACATTCAAATGCTAACAGAACATAATGAATGATATCATGATCATGGAAATAGTCAAGATAGGGGAGCTGTTTGCATTACTGCCTCCATCGAAAACGGGGCAAGTCGCTTTGACGTTTTTCTCTTTCGCGCAAACCGTTTTTCGTTCATTGGTCCAGCGCCCTGTTTACTCTCTTTTCTTGTATCCTTCCGCAACGGCAGCAAACCGCAATTAAAGGAAGTGCCAATTTCGTTCAGATGAAAACGTTAATTTTCGTAAATATAAGAAAGTGAATGATGTTATTGATTTGAAAAATAAAAAATTGTATAAAATTGTTGTACCAATGTAACTAACGATAGAAGTATCAGAAATTGCTCATCAAATGATAATTTGACCTGATGACCACCGATTTTTAATAATATTTTTATCCCTTTTTTAATGATTCGTTAGCGAGTTTTCCGGTCTTTAAAAACTATTTTTAAACATCATAGCATAAAAGTAATTCCACAGAAGCCTTCATTAATTTTTGCTCTTCCCAATGCACTTTATTGCATTCAAATAGATAAAATAGTTAAGATTTGAGAACGGTAGTTGCAATTCCATACGATCAACATTACGTCCGGGACCCCCCCCCCCACACACACACACACCACCATAATTTGCGTTTTTAAAAAACATTGGCCTCTTACACCAGTTTTGAAGTGTTTACTTTTTACCTTTTTTGTTACCGTGTATGCGATTCGAATTTTTAAAATCATCTTATTTTAACAAATGTTTGGCGCAGCATAGCCTGCTTTGGCTCTTGCGCCATAAAACCCTACAGTCACTCACTCGCTCATTAACATTACGTCCACGAAATCATAATGGCCGGTAGGCGGGAGTCTTAATGTATACGTATTGATTTTTTTTTTTTCCTTGAGGAACTCATAGACGTAATGGTGACATTTGATTTCTTTAACTTTTTTGTTATTTAAAAGAGTGGTGCAGCATCGATATTGTTTCATACTTTGATAAAGTTTCCTGTGTACCTAAATTTGGCAGTTATTGTGAAGTCGTATTTTGTTTAAAATTATTCGTAGAATAAATAGGAGTATTGAAGCAAGTGTTTTAATTATTTCTAACCTTTTCAATTTTTTGCAGTTTTATCCACGTAGAATGTAGAGAGAGGGCAAATTAAGGGTTCACACTGTGTAACAGGAATCCACACTTCGCCACTGATAGAAAATAAAAAACATTTTCTTGTGAATTCTAGTTCACACATCTGCCACTAGAGACCCACAGTGTAGTTGGGCTAATGCATGTTAAATCTGTTGAGGCTCCAAGTCCTCACAATACCATGATACAGAAGTTTGGAGAGTGGGATGCTAACTCTAATAATGATGTATACTGATTTGAAATGCAAGAAGCTAATCAAGAGTTTTGTGAAATGACATTTGGAATTTTTCCAAATCAATTTGAAAACATGCATCTTCTCAAATCTGGATTTTCAATGACAGCAAATATTAAAATGTGTGTCCGAGTGTTTAATCAAACTACAGTTCAGCATTGTTGTCCAAGATAAACAGCAACAGCCTTCAAATTTTTATATTTTTTTACATCTTAAATCTAATTCCAGGAAGGATACATGGCTTATACTTCGTGGTCAAAAGGATTTGCGGAATGAATGTAACGAAGCCCTGAGAGAATAATGGATGCAGCTGCTCTAAATTCCATGAAATCAACCATTTCATCTTAGTCTATTTACATGAAATCCTTCTCTATTCATAATTATATGAATGTCAGTTATTCACCAAACTATTTTTAAATAATTTTAAAAAATATTTACATTTCAATAAACAAACAATATACAAATACTGAACGAGTTTCCTTTTTAAAAGTAATCAATAATTTATCATCCCTAAAAGTAATTTTTCCTTCCTGATTTTCAAATATAAATCTATATTTCCTTTAATAGTTCTTTATATTTCATCATCTTTTCACTCTTAATTATTTAATATCCCTCTTGCATATTAAAAGCATATTTACATAAACTTTTCAGTATTCACCTGTAAAATCAGAAGAGAAAATTCATTTCAGATTTAGGAATCATAACAATAATTATCTATTTTCTTTCCCTTCTTTTAGTATGAGTTATAACCAGACCCCAACTAATAATAATATTAATATAACTTTCCTTCCTTTCATAGAATATGAAACATTTGTTTGATGCATTAATATATTTTTTGATAAATCTGTTTCTGAATGAGAGTAGTCTGCAACTTAATATGATTGTTAATTTCTATTTTTCGAAAGAATGTATCGAAAAATAGATGATTAATTTGTGAGAAAATAATTAAACTGATAAAAAAAATAACAAATTCAATTGTCACTAAAAATATTTTAAAACAATTTTTGATTCATTGATTAAATAAAGAAAATTGTAGGAAAAATTTATAATTCACTGATTGAATAAAAAAAAATTATGAGTTCTCTCCTTAAATGAATTTAAAGTTGATGAATGCAAACATTTTTTAAAAAATAATCATTAATTCAGTTTACACAACAGCATTTTCCATTAATGATACAGATGAATATGAAGGATTTAAAAATGAAGCAAAACAAGTAAAAAAGACCACAATAATTTAATCAACAACAATATTTATTACTTTATATGCAACTGCAACTTCGTCGAATGAGGAAAGCCAACTTATTACCAATAGAATTTTAATGTCAAACAACTCAATTTTTAAATGAATTTTATATGTACAAACAGGATATATTTTAGTCACTCAATTCAGAGTGGGACGATGCTGTTCGGCAGAGAAAAAGCAAGAGAAAAATAACATCCACCACCGTCAGCATCACAATATATTGATCACATCAATATTATATTTTATTAATTTATTTTTCTTCATTTAGTTTGGTTGCAGTATCGTAAGTACTTGCAGTTTATTAAAAAGCCATTTAGACACAGGAAAGGACCATTCATTCGTAAAACACACACCAAAACACACAATATCTCTCACTTTCTTTCTTGACATTTTAAAAGAGGAAAGGGGAAAAAATCATAAGAAAAACAAACAAAACAAATGTACAAGATAGGTCAGCAGCATAGCAATGAGTCGAGTCCATGCTTTCTTGCACCTCCTTAGAATAAGTGAACTATGTTTCGTCCGCAGTACTGCTGCCACAGGTTCGTAACCTGTCCAGTGAAACTGCATATGCAGACCTATAAAAGTTTCTTACTACATATGCTTTTTAAACATACTTATAAAACATCATCTCTATGAACCTGTAACAGCATGTTTCATGGAATCCACATTAAAAAACAAGTCATATATAATACAATATACACATGCACATAAAAACATGTAAAAATCACATTTTGCAATGAAAAATGGACAAATAATGATTTTATTTACAGGTACACTGATCGTGCGGTGATTTTTTTTTTTTTTTTTTTTACTTCCCTTTAGCTTGATTTGTTCCAGTTAAGCAAAATGTTTCAATGATTATATCAAAAAATGGGATGAACAAAAAGATGATGCAACATTTAAAAAATAATCAAATCATATAAAGAATTTCACAATTTTAAGGCTAAGTATGCCATGACTTAATCGTGGATCACTCAGCTTCTGGTCCACACAAGAAATATATTTCCTGATTCATAAATTCAAATATAACGGTAAATAGATTAGCTAAAAGAAACACATGAAATGAAGCTGTGACAATTTAAACTTTTACCTGTCATGTAAATTATAAACATCCATTAAATTAAATTTGAAAAGTAAGCAAATCATAATATATAATTTTGCCACAAACAGTAAATCATTCAAATCAAAGTACTTCAGAGAATTCTTTTTAAAGATAAATTCAATTGAAGGATATGTGATTACAACTTTTTTTCCTAACATACTAATCAATACATTTGACCAATATATAACTATAATCAACCAGTATCACAAACAGGCACCATTTTTTTTTCCTATCTCGGACTTATGTACAGTATCCACTAGAAGTCCAGCCATAGCGTTACATAGATAAAATAGGTCCATACCAAAATTCTTAACTACTGAATATGCCTGTGTTATGTACAAACCAGCACCAGTACACTAGCTTCCCTTCAATAAAATGGCTTTTCTCATATAAAAATAGGGTTTTCTAATAGGCCCAAATAGTTTACACAAACACAGATTATTTACAATGTACAACAGGAATTCAATACACGTTGCACAGAGCTTCAATGTCTAGCAATAACAAAACTGTGTATATTGTTAGTACATTCATGGACTACAGAAGCTTCAAGCGTGTTTATACATCAATATTTGAGTACTGAGAATAAATTTTCACGGAAGCATTTCAGTGGTTCAGTAATTATTTTTCTTTCTTTTTTGGGAGTTCAAACATAAAAGATTTCATGTATACAGCAGAATTACAATAAACAAAGGTTAAATTCAATATAATTCAAAACAACATAACAATTTCTAAAGTAATGCAAATTCAAATACTTTGCAAGTACAAAACAGCCATTGTTTAAAAATAAAAATAATTAGAAGAAGAGAGAATAAAGAATAAAATCTGGTATTTAAAAAAAAAAAAAAAAAAAAGTTAACAATAATTAATAAAAAAAAAAATCATTTAAAAAAAAAAAAAAAAAAAACTTATACTTAATTACTATAACAAAAACACATTTAAAATACATGGACAGATGTATTTAATTGTTCCGATAGAAACTCCTCTTCTGATTACATTCAATAATTTTTAAAATATTCTGAAATTTTTAGTAATAGTAAATTTAATTAGATTACTGAAATATCTGACTTTGTTAAAACTTCTGCAATTTTTAATATCCTATACAAGACTCACAATTAATACACAAGTGCATTTTAAAAACCATTTCACAATTGAAAAAGAAGAAAATTATTATTATTATTATTTTAGAAATCAACATTATATTCATCCAAAACCAAATTAATATTTTTCATTAACGAAATCAACAGCAAAAAAATGATCTTCTTTCATCATACAGAACAAACACAGAAATATATTTTTCTTTTATAATATTTTTAAAAATGTTTAATACTGTCCGTATGTCATAAATAAAGAATATAGATAATGATCAGCCACAGTAAGTAAAATTCTCAAATGAGCGATATCACAGGGAACCACCGATTGAAAAATTAAACATTTTTCTTGAAACATAGATTCATAATAATTTAAACGTGAGTGACTACAATTTTTTCACAAATAAACAATATAGCAAAACGAACAGAAAAATGCCACTACGCTGAACAAGAAAAAAGAGAACAGTTGTCAATATAATAATGAAACACTGATATTACATTTGCTACAGCTACACAATAGTAATCAGTTTTAAACAATTAGTTACAAGTAATCGATCTGATGAAACCCTAAAAGAAATGCTGTACTTCTATCTTGAGCATTATGACACTACAAAATATAAAAGTTTTCTATTGCATAGATAGTATGGAAGAAGATTCCAGAGTGTCAAACAATTGTATGGCACAGACACTCCATGAATCCTTTATATAATATTCCACCCTTTGCTAAGAGTAAGGAATAATTGTCATTTTTTTAAAGCACACTTGTGTTCAAAAGGCCTATATTGTAACAGTTTGTAAACTTCGTTTTTAAAAGAATAAGGCAATGAAAATATAAAAGCAACAAGGGGAAATGATTTTTAAACCTTTCAGATAATGAATTTTTAAAACTTATCATTCCTTACGCAAGACACCTAAGCATACAAATATATGGCACAAAAAAGTAAAATTGAATTTAAGCATTTAAATATTTGGCAGTAGGGGGGAAATGAAGAGAAAGAAAACGGAAAATGGCACAGTGCATATTTAAAAAAAAAATGATACATAATTAACTTAAAAAATAGGGGACCACAGCCCAAAAATAATTAGGCAAGGTCATTTGGTGTGTTGAAAAACTTTGAACCTCAAATAAACACAGTCATTACAGGCACAATACACATATAAAGTAGGAATCAGTTCTCAAAAATTTCTGTCCATTGTCCTATAGTGCAGAAAGTGAGGGACAGAGGCGAGACTAGATTATGTTCATATTAATACTCAGCAAAATATCACCTATTTAAGTTTTATCAACCAAAATATATTGATGCAGATTAAGCTATTCAACCATAGGTCAGTCTGAAAATTAGTTATTTCCACTAAAGGATAAACTTTAACAACAGACTGAAAAAAGAGCAGAATCCCAATCATGAATATAATGAGTAAAGTTGGTACATTCCAGACATTAAGTTACATCATAATTAATGATGAGTTATAAAGTACTAAACATTTATTGATGAAATACTTTAAGCCTAGGTTCATAACATTCATTCATTTATAGCAAGATAACAAAATTTTACTTTAAGCATAAAAAATGTGAATAAAATAAATTTAGCCAAACTTTTTAAACTTGAAGTTTTTATAGTCGTACTAATTATAACAATAAATTATTTTATAAACCAAATGTTTATACTAAAAGTGCATAAAGGTTTTTAAAATTATTAATATTGTTCAAGTGTTATACTTTAAAACTTAGAAAGAAAAAATTCAAAAAAATCTGGAGTTTTTAACTCTTTGATTATAAAATTTTCAGTCAGTTTATAAATAAAATGAAATATCTCATTATAAATAAAATGAAATATCTCATTAAAGAATATTTGGGATTGTACAGTAACTAATATTCAAACAATTCACTTTAAACATCTCCTCCAACAATTTTGAAGCTTAGCAAAGCTTCTACAATTAAGGCATTGTAGAATGATTGATAATCGTAAGTGTGTAAATACTATGAATTTTCTTAAGTGCATATAAATGTAGATGAGGTATTTGTTTATGCAATGGGAGATGTAGCTGTATAACTATGATATCAATGGGAAAGTTTTATGAATTGTTCAATAAAAGGCATCAGTTTCATCTATACTACAAGTGCACAAAGATATTTCACTACAAAATATTCAAAAAATGCATAAGGCAATTATTTGGTATCTTCTGTTGTACTTGTGAAAATGATATATAAAATTAATAAATGACAGACAATTTTTTTCATTATACAGTTAAGATCAGGCTTTTAGTTACTAAGATTATATTCAACATCACAGTACTTCCATTCTCTATGAGATTTTTTCGATGAACAAGATATTGTACATGAGTATATGAATCAGGCATGACACTAAGAACCATCATTCCTTTTCATTTTATACACAAGCCACAGCATAAAAAAGGCTGTGCATTTAATAGAAAATGTACAGGAGCCTTATTGCTATACATATATAAAGAAGCACAGATAAAAATACAGCATTTCGATCAGTTAAAGCTATGGTAATGGAAGGTTGAAAATATCGATTACCGACTCACAAGTCATTTAAATGCAACACTTTACGATAAAAGCTTGAAACACATTCATGTAACAAGATCATCAATAGAGGTGACAAATATATGGTTCTATTTCCCATATGGAGCTTTAATTTCTGAAGCTAATAATCTAATTTCTGTAAATATTGAAGGAAAAATTTAGAGATAATTAAATTCGCATTATGAAATCGAATTCAATCCTTTAGAAACATCAGTTGTTTATTAACCACAGATGGATTAGCATTAATTTTAAAAGCATTCACTCTGTGATGCAGTTTTAGACACTTTTTTTTTAAAATATAAATAATGATGATTATTTATTTCATTTTCCTTTAATTGTGAAAAACTCAATTCTATAGATTGGTAGTGTGTTTCTCCCTCTTCTTCTTCTTACTTTAAAGACAAAAATAGAAGTAAGGCACTGCCTTTTTTTCAAAATCACAAGAGATTGTAAGTTTATGAAAAATTTTCCAAGTATTCTGGGGCTATTAAAAAAAAATTTAAAAATAACTTCTTTGTATCACTTTTTTTTTATTTTCCTTCAGAAAAACATTTTAAAAAGGAAGTACAATACTGGCAGGTACCCCAAGTATATTTGTCACCTTTCAAAATGCTTTGCGAAATATAATACAAAATATTTCCCCAACTAGAGAGTCATAGGGAATGATCTTTTCTCACAGCTAATAATTGCAGTACTGAATGCAAATATACAATAGTTTGAATGGTCCAAACTATTAACTCTTTGAGCCACAAGTGTTTTCGCATAACAGTCTTGGGAAATATCTTGAATTCAAAAAGATTGCCGACACTTCAGCATTTAGTTGCATAGAAGTACAGGAGCGTGATAAAAAGGGGCTCCCCAATAACTCAAACACCAGTGTATCAAGTGCAGTAGTCAATGAAGAAAGCTAACAACTAGTTTAAGCAGTAAATATTTTTACTGTATTGCTAACTCTCCACTTTATTTTACAGAGGATTGATAATCTTGTGCTACGTGCATTTGCGGCTAAAATGTATACACTTTGATTATTTTTTTTTAAATCCAGCATTTAAAAAAGCTTTTACAACAAAACAAGTACTGTAACACTGAATAACTTGTACCAACTTTATACAAGTAACAACACATCTAATGCACTGTTAATGGATAAAAAAAAAAGCAAAACATAACAGCTTTGGTAAAATGTACAGGGAAGCCCCTTGTTACATTAGCACATAGATAACAATGAGAAAAACCGCACATTCTTTTTGTTGAGTGCAAAATATAACAAATAATAAAAACAGGATAACATCGAATTGAGAAACTGTGCCACATTTAGATGAGTACTAAATGACACTGTTTCACAGTAACAACTCAAAAAGAAACAACATGGATAAGCTGGTTTCAGACAAAGCACAAACAACTAAAAGTTTAATCACTGATCCTGTAAGTTAGGGATGCCAGGAACACCTGGTTCCAGAATGAGAGTTCCCATTATTGGATCATAGGTCCCAGCGAGGAAGTAGGTATCATTGTTATCAAACAGAGAACCATACTTATTCTCTGGATGTTTTTTCTGTTGATATTCAGCCCAAGATAATACTTCGCACTTATGTGATATGGTCTGCACATCATTCTCATCAAAATGTGGAGATTGAAATAATGCACCCTAAAGAAAAGAAAAAACTCATTCAATTTAAGGTACAAAATTTGCTTAAGAAAATATAAAGCATTTTCATTATTAAATACAAATATAAATAATTAATTCTGTATGAATGCAGCTTAAATGCCCATCATATGGAGATCATTTCAATTTTTTTTTTTTTTAACAGTTTTATCAAATAACAGTAAAACCCCATCAGAAGCTTAAAAATAATAAATTAAAAAAACACCAGACAAATATATAAAGTCATTACATACAAATAACATACACAGTATTTCTTGTTGCGCCATACACAAATTTTTATAAAAATAATAAAAAGAATATTTAATGATTACAATCCATCATTATGCAAATTTATAAAACAATATCATACAAAAATTGCACTTAAATTTCATGACATTTCTAAAGAAATTTATATTTTAACTTATTATGTAGGGATTAGTTATTAAAAATAATTAATCCCTACATAAGAAAAAATATCAATGATTAAAAATAAATTCAGAAAAGATTACCTTCAGTTGACTTAGTTTCTTGCCACTCTTGGTTTCTTCTGGATGATAAAACCATTTCACTCTCACATCCATTTTACCACCCCATGACTCCCACATGGTTTCTATCCTTCCAATGTAAGGAAGATGAGGTCTTCCAGTTGATAAGAAAACAGCACAATCACCCACCTATTTAATGTTGTAAACTCAAATTTTACATTTGCATAAAAAAAAAAAAATTGTTATGCTTCTGATATATTAAATTCAAAATCCAAATAGTTCCTGAAGTGATCTTTAAGTAATTGATTATTAATAATAATAAAGAAAATGCGCAATACTTCCATAATTCAATTATTTAAAAAAAATCTAATGCTTGAAATTTTATCTATTTTCCTTTATCAATACTAACAAACACAACTTAAATCTAGAATAGGAGAGGGAAAAAAACATGCATTAATTTGAAATAACTAGGTTAGTTTAAAGTATATCTAAACAAGATTTGCTAAAAATAAATACATTAATTTACTAAGTAAAAAATAATTACACATGCACATTCTAGAAAATAATAACTAAAGATATTAAAAACATAACATGCTTTCTACTTTAAAAATGAAAAATATATTATGGCTCAAAGTTTTTAAGATTAACAACAATTTTCCCATAATAATATATCCAATTTAGACAGAAATTTACTACTCAAAATACAGATAAAGAATGAATATGGGTTTGATAATTTTTTTAAATTAAAATTTTTTTGTGGTACATAAAATCTTCATATAAATATATATATAATTATTTATCAATCAAATACTTAAATAATAATTTAGAATTTTTTTTTTTTTTAGTTCCAATAATGTATCAGACATTTCAGTTTTAAATTTTTATCAGTGAAATATGAATTAGTTAACTAACGACAAAGAAGCTAATGCATATATAAAGTTATCAATTATGACAATAATGTACAAATATTTGCTGTACATTATTATTTTCTACTAACTTGTATAAACTAAATTTCAATAATTATACATGTTGTTAACAATTTTGAGCCATACTAATAAACACATAAAGATAATTATATTTTTTTACACCAGTAATTCGAGAACTAAATATGTAAGATTAATACCTTAAGTATTACCTGATAGATTTTTAAGGCTCTATGCAATAAATAAAAATAAATTTTTTAAGTTACCCGTATTGTTTCTTTGCCACGTTGTATAGCCCTATAAAATTCTTTTTTAGCCTTTCCTTTAGCCCCAGGTCGCCGAAAGCTTTTCCCTGACCATCTCCACAGCTGACGCACTGGCAAAAATGCTGGATAAAATTATTCAGTATTAAATATATATCACTATCAGATAGATAAATCGTTTCTATTCTTAAATGGACGGCCTTCAAAACAAATCTTACTTGCTTAAAAACTAAAATATCAATATACAATACAGATGGTAGAAATCTTAGGCACCAAAAATACATACAGAATTATATAACTTGTGAGGCAAGAAAGTAAATAAAAACCATAGATGATGTGAAAGATTGAAAGAGCAAGGAAGAAACCAATGAACACATATATATCTATACTCACAAGTTAAAATTCAATGAATGAAAATATAAGAAAAGATGAATTTTATTTCACTGTTTCCAACCGTCCTATCACATATTAGCAAAGAAAACAAAATCAATGTAGTAAAATTACATCTTTAGTTAATAAACAAAAGCACAGATGTTAACACTACAGCACATAACAGAATAGAGAGAATTTCTTAACCCATTCTGTGACCAAATGAGATGAAAGCAGATTAAGCATGATGCAGTTCTTTCTGTTTCTCACAAGTTAATAGATTAGAAGAAATTGCTTGTAGAACATCCAAGAAAAAAGACATTTATACTCTTTCTGCAGTCACAAATTGGGTTAAGAGAGAGATTGCTCAAGTGCAAGTGTTACAAAGATGAAAAGAAATTGACAGAATTAATCATAAGAAAGTTGAAGAAATATGGATAAATAATTAATAAAAATTGATGATGGTGGTGATGATAACAAAAAGAATAGTAGAGTAACAATTTGATGGAATAATAGAAAAAGCTCTTTGTGAGTGAGGTCTCAGGATAAAAACTGAGAAATAGATTCCATTACAGGGATTTGCATTTCATGAACAATGGCAGATAGAAATATATACATTCTATAAATTATGAAATAAACACTAAAATTGTACATATGACATAAATAAGCATTACTTTATTAAAAGAGGAGACAGTATTAAAAAAAAGCTTACTCATACCTGCTATTTTGCTTTTTTCAACAGATGGAACACGTTCTTTCCTTTTTGCAGGCTTGTTTTGAGAACCCAGTAGCTAAATTAATATTAAATTTATAGATTAGATAACCTTTTTACTAAACATTTCTTTAAAAAAATTTAGTAATTTTTACCAAACTTTCTCTGGAAAAATGAGTGTAATAATTAATAAACTTATATATATATATATATATGTTTCCATCAAATACATTAAATAATTACATATTTAAAAAAACAATGAAAAAATAGGGACACAAAGTTTTATAACATACATTATTAATGCATTTAATAATAACATTAGAAAACAATTTTTTATGTAATCCTCTGTCATTATACAAAGTTCAACCTCATCCAAGGATACAACATATATTTTTAATGAGTTTATTCACTCCCAATTTTAAATATTACAATTGAATTATTTTTCCACAAACAAAATTCTTGTTCATAAAATGGCTGGCTTAATTTTTTAGCATAGTTTATTTTGAAATGAAACATCAAATTCTCACAAAACAACACCGATTCCAATCTTTTCCATTAGAAGAAATTTTTCAGAGTAAGACACAAATTTTATTATATTATGTATCAAAAATATTTTAATTCCATGAGTACATAACGTTAAGTACATTCAATGGGGTCCAAATTGCATTTTCAACATTTAAAAATTTCAGAGAAAAGAAAGCATCTAATTATATAATCAAATAGATCAAGATATCAATCAATGAGTGAAAATTTATAAAAGAAATATTAATAAAAATAATTCATATTTACTTTTGATTTTTTTGTTTTCTTTTTGGTTGGTTCCACAACATCTTCATCAGAACTGCTAGAATCAGAAGTGTCTACAACCCTTTTATCTTTCTTTTCTGCTGCTTTCTGCTTTTCTGCAGCAGCATCGTCATTAGTGTGGGGTGAAGGGGACTTTTTGATCTTAACAGTTAATTCAGACTTGGAATTTTCTAAAATAAACATATCCTGTTCTGGATTAGATACCCTAACTGATGATGATGAAAGACAGGTATGTGAATCATCACCAGTACTTGAGGTGCTTGAAGATATCACAGTATCATTCGAAGTGCGACGCTCATGCTTCTCTGTCTTATGCTTTTTGTGGTGATGATGTTTATGGTGGTGGTGGTGATGATGCTTATGGTGATCCTCTTTATGTTTTTTGTGTTTCTTTGGCTTAGACTCTCCTGAAGAACTGTCATTTTTAATGTCATTGTCCTTGGATTTCAGGCTTAAAATTTTGGATTTCTCCTCTGATTTTTTCTTCTTACGATCCACAGAACTGTCCTTCTTGGTGATTGAATTTTGATTCTTGATTTCTGTGTGGCTTACACTAGAGGATTTGGATGAACTGCGAGAACGATTTGAGGCAGACGGAGATCGTTTCCTTTTTAAGCTTTCTTTATTTTTTACTTCAGAATAAGCTATTATTGAAACAAAACAAAACATATATTTATTTTTGTTTAAATTGAAAGAACAAACAAAACTTAGTTAAAAAATTAAATTAATAAAAAATAGTAAAAACATGGAAATATAGCAGATACTTTATTTGAAATTATTTTCAATGTAATTTAATTATTTGAAGATAAAAGTAATGTCATTCAAGCACAATTTTTAAGACAAATGGATATTTACAGATGTAATATTTTTAATTATTAATCTAAAAAGAATTTTAGAAATTATGTATATAAACAGATTTTTTTAGTGGAAATAATGTGTGAAAGTAAAATCAAATTCACAAAGGAATCCGGAATTCATTATTCTAAATTATAAAGTACCACAGTTAGAGGATTAAAAACAAGAATTTTCTTATTAGCATTTTGAAAAAATTTGCAATGTGCAAATTGACAAGAGCATTTTTTTTAACTATGAACAAATCATCAAAATTTTGAATTTAAAGCGATATATACTTCAGTTAACTTGGATAACGTTCTATCAATAAAGTATATAAATACTAACGTTTTTTATTTGATTTGTCAATATTTTTGTGTTTTTTAGGTTCACTTTTATCCTTCTCAATAATTTGATTGCTAGATTCATTCCCAGTCTTTCCATCATTAGTGCCACAACTGTTTTGACTCTGGGCACGGGATCTTCGTTTACCCAAAATCATAAAAGGATTTGGTTCCATAGCTGAAATTATAAAAAAGAGAAATGAGTATGAAGTAAATGTTTGTAAATTGTTAGGGTCAAATTTACAATTAACTCAGAAAACCAACATGTAAAAATATTTTAATATATATTGATTATTTTTCAATCTAGAAATCTTATCCATTAAATATTGTACAGTAAATTTGGAATCACATTTATTATTATTATTATTATTTTTTTTTTTTTTTTTTTTAAGTCCTACTCAGTTAAAATTCTATTTTAACTTGGAAAACATAATATAATAATTAATTTTAACCTTTTTACCTTTCATATTTCCAAAACATTCTCTTTTTATTTAAAAGGAAGGGCAGAGGGAAAATCACATTCAATCTTTAAAACTTAGTACACATTATTACAATTGATAATTAAAGTAAAAAGTAAAAGAGGCATATCCCTGAGAAATGGAAAATAATGTTACTTACAAACAATTGGGAAATCTGGAGGAAGCATTCTAATATCATTTAAAGGAATGCGACCTGAATCTCCATCATCAAATTCTACATATAACATGGAAGGATCTGGCATTGGACTAGATGCTGCAAATCAAAAACAGACAAATTAATATTAAAATGATAATGAGAAAACAAAATGTCTATACATCAATATGCATTTAATACTAACTTTTTGTAACTGTACCAGGATATAAGCAACGGTACTGTTGACTCCAGAAGGCACATATTCTGGATCCTTCAGGTAACTGTTGTTTGTGGGTTGGCTTTACTTCAAGAACCTTTGCAATAAAATAAAATTTAAATATATATATATACACACACACAAACTGATGTTCAAAATTAAGAGAATTTGCATATTTTGTTGAATTTCATGAAAAGAATAGAACAAATGTAAAAATACTGTTTCGAAACAAAGATGCAAATCTTGTACGTCGAATACGTAAGCGTATACATGCATGGGGGCGGAACAGATAAAAAAAAAGGGAGTTTAAAAGCAAGAGTGCAAAATACGCATTTCGTTTGCTAGCACTTTTTTTTTTTTTTTTTTTTTTGCAGTAAATTAAAATTTAAACAGTAAAAGTGAGTAAGGACCAACATTTAGAGGATGTAGCGAATTGTAGTTAGACTACAAGCAGATTAGTCTCAAATTCAGATTTTCAGATAATTCGATTTAACGCCCAGCATAGTGTCTAACTTATGGAATCAGTTTAAGGATACCGGATCCATAGAGAGAAAGCCTGGGCAAGATACCATGACGGCCAGAGAAGATCACCATTTGTCTATTACAGAGAAGCGTAACAAAGATGCTACAACTTCTCAGGTCTTTCATGAGTTGTATGCAGCCACAATAACCCGAGTTTCAAGGGTGACTCTTTCCAAAAGACTTCATGAGAGAGGGCTGTTAGCAAATAGACCTCTTGTTTATGTCCCACTCAGTTCTGCGAACAGGAGAGTTCCCTTAAAATGATGAAAAGATCATACAGATTGGAACATGAATCAAAGGGTGACTGTTCTCTTTCACTGATGAGTACCAGTTCTGCCTTAACAGTCGATTTTCGCTGTAATTTCATATTGAGAGAATCAGGAACTCGATACTACTTTCATATATGTTTCAGTACATATGATAGTATAAAAGAAGTTTATCATATAGTGCTTTTCTAATACTCCTTCCTTTTAAAGACAGGGAGTTTCATTCAAAAATGCAGAGCAAAATAAACAAAACACATATTAATCCCAAAATTTAAAAAAAAATAATAGCATCATTCTATTGAAAAACCAAATATTTTTTGACAAACAAGTGGTACAGACAACTTTAAAAGTAACAAAATGAAGACTTACAGCAGCATTAAGTATTTCTTCTTTTGAAAACATGTGAGGTCTTGCTGCTCTATCCCCATCAATCAAAATGCCATAACTAATAAATAAAAAATATCAAAATATTTTTCAAATAATATGTATAAAAACAACTTTCACATGATATATATTTCAACAGGGCAAAAACTCTTATAATCTAAATATCATGTTTAAATTAATATTTTAAATCACAATAAATTATTGGACAATTATTTTTTATAAAATACAAAATTTGTTCATAAATTAGTGGGATGGGGAATCACATAAAACTGAAATATAATATTAATACATTTTATTTCTCTCCCATTAGTTTTAAAAAAAAATTACATTGCCTTAACATTTTTAGTAATAAGTTTATATACACTGACCAAATTGAATAAGATTAATTTGAGTTTTAAACACACATGTTAACAATATTTAAGATTACAATGATAATTATTAGTAAAAGAAAGAAAGAAAGAAACTATCTTACAGATCGGGATCATCACTTTTAGTGACATAACCAGCATAAAAAAGGCCTTCATCCAAAACCAAAAGACGAGCATCTTTCTGCAATTCATTAGGTTTTAGAATACAGGATTTTAATTCTGGACAAGGTTCATTTTTCTGGCTAATCAACACACTCAATGGAATGTCTTCACTTTGTCCTGAGCTTATGTCACTACAAACACTGTCTACAGAGAGTCTTTTCAGTCGATCTGAAACAGCTACAATAAAAGGAATAATAATAAATCATTGATTTGAACAAATCTCATCACATTAACATAATGTGCCCACAACTTACAATAAAATTAAAATATTTCTTAACGATGCAATCTATTACAATTTATAATGAAAGAAATGTCAATGCTGGTTTTAAGTTAAGCATTCAACATACGTTTTTGAGTAGACTGTTCAACAAATGTGCTGAGAGGCAAATTTTCACTAGTACTAGAAGCTCCATCACTATGTTCACTGTCTGATGCTGATATCTCATTACTGCTGCTGTCAGAATCACAGTCACTCAAGCAAAATTTCTTTGATAATTTCAATTTCTAGAAGATAAAGATAAATTGCAATAATAAATAAAAACAAAATTTATTCACCTTGCATTTCAATAGAAAACTTCATAGACTTAATTTTAATTAATTTTTCCAAGATCATTGATTTTCTTGGTAACAGATTAAAAATCTGAAACTGTTTCATATTAAACTCTTTTCAGTGTTTTCATTCATAAACCAACAAAATCAATGACTTAGGAAAGAAATAAAAATTTTGATTCTAACTTTAAAATTTTTTACAACACTAAGAAATTCTAGAAAATTGTGTCAAAGGACAAAAATATAAGTTTATTCAACTTTTCAAAGATAATATTAACACAAAATAACATTATATATAACAACACAAAAAATGTTTTAGATGCATACAAAAATTGCTTTATGTAACATATTTTACATTCTTTTATATTTCATTACATATATAATGCTTTTCAAAATTTAGTGGAGCAAAAACATTTAAACAATATTAAAAACAAAAATTTTAAGTCGAAATCTATGACAAAATAGAGCTACATCTTAAACTAGTATCAAGAAAGGTCACTAATTCTAAAATCATATAATACAGATTTAATTTAAAAATTTTATGAGTGACATTTCAGACATAAACTGTCTTCATTTGGAATTCCCCTAATTTTACAAAGTATATTGAAATAGACCTTCATAGTTTTTTTTTAACCTACTATGTATTTATTATGAAATCAATTGCCTTAATAAATAATATTTTACAATCAAGAGACTTACAGGTCTTCTATGGCTCTTTTTGATTTTTTTATTTTCAGATTCATCAACTGACTTGGTTAATTTTACAGATTTAACAGTCTGAAAAAAAGAATAAATATTCTATAAATATATGTATTTAAGTACATGACTAAATATATAAATTGTTCAGAAATACTAGATGAGGAATGATTTTTTGACAAAGAAGTCTTAAAATTTTCTCAGAAAGAAAAATTTGATTATTATCTTAAAATGTCTAATGTCTTGTAACAATTTTCTCCAATGATCCACAAGAATTAAATTTATATTTCTCTACTATTACTTACATAAATAAACATGTTATAAATCATTACAGTTAAAATTTAATTTTGAGAACTACTGAAATAATTATCTGATGCAATATTTTGCACTAAATACCTTCTCACATGCACAAAAAGAGCAAGAGAATTATATTTTGTAAACTCATATTTTTTTTGCACAATGCTATGTATATCAAAGAGAGAAAATAAATTAGTTTTTATAGTGGCTACTTTCCATAAAAATATGTAAAATGTTTAAAAAAATAATATTTTTCAATTTAAACTTTCATTCTAAACGTTTTTGCATGAGTTCCAAAGATAAGTAATACAGGATTTATATTTAACATATATTCTTTCATGTAAAAATAAGAAAGAAAAAGGAAATCACCTCTTTCTTATCCTTTTGTGAAATTTCAGAAAGTACTTTTTGAGATGAATTCGATGAATTTTTCTTAGCATTCTTTTCAGGTGTAGAAGTAGCAACTGAACGAGCATCACTAAGAAAAATGCGTTCACTTCTACGAACAAACCAGGCCTGTTCATCAAAAACAGGTGTTTTTGATTTGTCATTCTATAAAAGAAAGGGATAGAAAAGAACTTTGATTAGCCATTCAACACAAAATATGTAACAAAATAAAACAAAAATTAAATGAATACTTAAATTTTTTTTTTCCCCATTTAAAAAAAATACAAGACAGATAACAAATAAAAGCAGCCTTCTCATTTTATTTTTAAAACTTAATTGGCAGCTATAAAAAATAAAAATACTAAGTTACTAGAAAAATAAATAGTACCAAGTCAATAATTACCTATCCAAAATAATAGTAATCTTAAAATAAAAAAAAAATGCTTTCAATAACATTATATTAAAAGTTTTAAAATTTTGTATGCAACAAAATCAATTTTATATTCTACTCTTAATTTTCTTGATATTTAATAATTTCATGATTATTTTTTTACACACATATATTTAGAGACAACAATTAATTCCAACAGCTCATGCTGAATACTTTACATCTGTTTATGTAAGTAATAATAATTCAGTCCAAATGATATTTTTTGGATCCTCAATAGATATTTTGTCACTAAAATTAATCGCAAAGAAGATTTCTTAATCTTCCATAAATTCAGAAAAAGAAAAGGGGAAAAAACATTTTTAAATGTATTTACAGATTAAAAATGTCAAAATTTCTTAATAGTTCAATACAGTAATATAAAAAAATTTTTTTTTTTTTTTTTTATCTCAAGCAAGAATTAAAGATTTTGCAAAATATTTCAATTATTAAGGGATAAAATTTCTTCTTTAAAATAGTAAGATATACTCTGGTTTCATTAAACTGGAGCATACTGTACAAGTAAACAAATTAATATGTCAAAAAAATATTCATCCTTTTAATTATAAATATAAAATATCAATACTATTTAAGATAATTTAAATAATTAAATTTTTGCAAATTCTAACAATTTTCCTTAAAAAGAATAATTAAAAATATACCAGAAAAGGTTAAGATTATGCTTAATAAAAATGAATTTTATGGGGATTGCAACAAATTTAACAATACATCAAATATCAAGATGTACTCTTTTTTAAGAAAAATTAATGTTCTAAAAATATGAAATATTTATTCATGTTAGTACATTCAAAGTGAAACACTAACAAAACAAATTCAAAACTGCACTTAAAAAAGTAAACTTTAGATACGAATAAGAGTTTAAATAGATATACAATATTTTGACAGACACACATATGAGCTTACTTTATCATAATCTTGATCTTGAGAACTGCTATCATCTTTACTTATACTACTAGCAGAACTGTTTTCATTATTGTAATTCTGATTACAGGTTTTCTTCGAAACTGAAGAATCTATACATATATATATAAGATTTATAATTAAAAACAATATTAAAAGCAGGAATAAGTGCATATATACATACGATATTAGAATAAGAAGTAAAAAAAAAAAACAGAAGTGCCCACATTACAATATAAAAATGTACCAAGATTCTCCAAATATAATGTATTACAATGGCACACACACTTTTCAGTAAAAACAAATTATTAAATACATAAGTACTATTGATATCAATACAAAGCCAATTTTATTCACATTATAATTATAAAACACAAGTAATTTAAATTATTCACTTGCTCTATTTTATTAGGGAAATTAAAATATTACGAAATTCATCTAGTTAAATATTGATACAAGTAATTAAAATGCTGTTACTTATAACATATTTTCATAACAAAAAATATAAAAATACAATGAAATTTCTTTTGCATTGCATAACAGAATAATGAATGCAAAATGCAAAAAAAAAAACCCACACTATAAATAAAAATTCACATTTTTTTTACTTACTTGAAAAACCAGAGGAAGATGTATTTGAATCACTTGAAATACTTGCACTTGTTTCATGGACTAAGGTTATGCTTGGAACTTTAGCATGCTCTTCTGAAATGTAATGATAAAATTGAATTCTAAAATATCAATCATATGATATTTTTAAGCCTTTTATTAAATACTCTACATACTAATTTACATCATAAAACTTCAAGAAATCAATAAAGTTATTAATAAATATAATGAATAGATTTACCTTCTCCTGATGAATACTCTCGAGAGTTATCCTGGAAGAAAGACAGCAAATTATAATGACTCGTCTAATTAGGATATAATTTCATTCATTTAATTTTAAATCATGTCATCAAAAATTTGATACTAACCTTATTATTCGACACTTTTGATTTTTTGATAGTTTTGGAATTATTTTCAGATGATGATGGTTCTGAAACTTTCTTTTGCTTCTTCTGACTAAATTTAGCAATTGTATTTTTTGAAGAAAGGCTATTTTCTCGAAATGTCGGAGAAGATTTAGGATGAGGAGCACTTAAAGTTTTGTTTTGTGAAGTCTTTGGTGGCTTTGGAGAATTTGATATGTATTCAAACTCATCATCACTGTTTCTGTAAAAACAATTAAAAAATATTTTTTACATACTTTTTAGAAGATCAATTTATTATATTATCCTGACACTTCAGATTTAAAAAATATAGAAGGTACAAAGTATCTAAACTTGTATTGCTTAAGTTCCACAAATTATGCAAAAAATTTTAATAAATTTTTAAAATATGCAAAACAATTTATTTAAGACTTAAAAATTACAAAGCATTGATAGAAGCTACAATTACTGTACATACAGTAGATTAAAATTTCTTTTTTTTTTTTAAATAATTCAATAATGAAATTAAACTATATTTCAATTTTACATGATGATGAGTAAAAAAAAAAAGTTGAAATAGAGAATAAAATCAATGATAAATAAGGTTGAAAATAAAAGTTTTACAAGGCGAATAATTCTACTTCATAATAAGATAATTGTTTTAGGGTCACTTAAATCATGTATAAGGAGAAAAAAAAAAAAGATATTTTTCTATTGTAACCAAATCAGGCCCTTTAATTATTTTGCTGAATTTTTCTCAAAGCGATGCATAACCAGTTTGGCTTGGCTTCTCACTAACAGTTGTATTGTAAGTCAGACAAATTGCACTCTCATTTTTAAATCTTTCCTAAAAATGACACAATATTTCCCATAATTAATACAATATGTGGGATTCGCCATAGTGACTACGTAGTGATTATTTGTATATTCAAAATGACTACGTAGCATTCGTCTTTGTCAGAAAGAGACAGATATTTGTACACAATTGTGATTAGTTCCTATCCTTAATGTTGTATGAGTTACTTACTTATGGTTAAAAGAATTGATATCAATAGAGCTTCGCAAACAATAGCTGTTAGTTATGATCATTCTATAGAATATCATTCTTAAAATTTTGTTGATTTGGACGCTCAATGTTATAAACAATTTGTTGAATGATTGTGAGATGCAAATAGGTGGAATATTTAAAAGACCCACTGCCCTTGAACATTTAGATGCTTATTTAATAGAATGTCATGAATTTGGGGGGAAAAAAATTCTCTGCCATGTTAGATATCATTTGAAAATTTATGCCTGCAGTTCAATACTTTCTACAATTAAAGGCACCAAAAAAGCACATTTGTTATTTGAAATGCAACAAATAAAAATCCCCCCCCCAAAAAAAAACATTATTATTATTATTTGTTTGTTTCCCTTTTTGGGAAGAAATACAACAAGAAATGGAATGTAGCTACATGAAAGCATAATATCATGGAAAGAAACAAGACCAAATGCGACAATGTGGTGTTGAAACATGTGGTATGGTTATAAAGGAAAAGTACCCAAAAAAAGCATATGCACTTTTACATAAGTTCTCAATACCCTTTTTAAAACATGAATTAGATTATGACAGCAAAATAGAATACACTATGCTTTATCTAATAATGCTTATAGTTATATCATATTTGACATCATTCATGAAGTTATCAGGAGACAATCAAAAATAAAAATAAAAAAGCATGTTAGACCTTCAACAGAAGATAAATTTCCTTGGTTTTAAAAATTTGAAAATTTATATGAAGCATGAAAAACATTAAAAAGTGTAGCTAGGATTTTAAGTACCTAGCAATAATATTTTTAATTATCTTTTTAATGTTTAAATATGGATATAATTTTGAAATTCTATACATTTCCATTAGAAATAATTCTTGTGAATTACAACACAGCATAAATACAGTACTTTATCAAAAATAATCACATAAAAAAATCCAATGCAAAATCTTGATAATTAAAACAATTTTATAAATCTACTATTTACAAATATCTAAGTTATTTAACACTGAAAAAGGGGGGAACAATAAATATAGTCCCCCCCCGGAAAATTTTAATAGTTATTACTTTTGAACCACTTTTTAATATTGTAAGAGATTTTCTATAAAATTTATATTCACATAAGTCCTTAATAAGCTTATTATAAAAACATATCTAAAAGTTAAAAAGATTTTTTTAAAAAGTTTCTCTTACTCTTTTTCTCTTTTATTCCTCAACAATTCAAGCTCCCGTTGTTTCTGTCGATATTTTTTTTGTAGTTCTGCAAGTCGAGCACGCATGTCCAATTCAGAAACTTCTTCATAATCTTGAGAGGAGGAACATGAAGACAGGAATGAATCATCAGAATTTGTTTGTTCTTTTGATAAGGAAGAATTAGAGTCTATTTTAGTTTTTGTTTCTTCTGAAAATATATGTGGGACTTGAGATTCCTTTTGTACAACATTTGTTTTATTCTCATCAACATTCATGGATTCTTCTAAGAACCTTTGCTCTGCCAGAGCACAAAGAAGGCCTAAGCCATCTGTGCATGTCGTGTCAAGTGATTTATACTTTGATGAATAAGATTTTTCAGACATAACATTTATTTCATCATTATTGGGAAGAACTGGAGATTGATTCTCAACCACAGACTCTTTTACTGTGGATGGCAAAGTTTCTGTTACAGTAGTAGTTTGCAACAAAGAATCATCATTCTTCAAAGCTTCATCTTGTTCTCTAGAAGCAAATTCTTCAATACTGTCAACCAAAAGATTAAGACCATGGTGGTCAATGAAATCCATAACAGGCTTGCTTTCAACAGGTAGAGATGGTGCCAATTCAGTTTCAGACATTACTATTTCCATACCTGGTTCAGAGTGTACAATATCTTCCTTAATACTGATGCTGGGTATGACCTGAGTTTTATCTGTTGATACACTTGATGGGGATGAAGGCATGTGTTCCACTTGATTCTGGAGCACTATGTCTTCAGGCTCAGGTTCGGGTTCAGACTTTGGACTCTCTGATGGCACAGATTCTGTCTGGTTGGCAGAATCAGACATTTCTACTTTTAATTCTTCTGGCTTGTCCACTATAGTCTTTGGCTCTTCTTCTTCATCTTCTTCAGAATTTGTCTGAGAATCCATGTCCACTTGGATTGCTGTTGTGACAGACTGGTTGTGGCATGACAATTGAACTTCAGTTGACTCACCACAAGCAACGCCTTCACTATCATTATCACTTTCTTCATCTTCCGTAATGGAGACTTGCACAGAACATGTATTAGGGGGAGGAGAAGGTGTGGCACAATGAAGAGGAGAAGTGCCTTGTGATCGTCGCCCGGAATCAGTTTGAATAGAGGATGCAGTTTGTGTATGTGCCAGATGCATTACTGTTGAAGACTGTAGCACATACGAAAAACTGGAAGGATCACATTGCGTGGGGAAAGTGGTGAAAGCGTACGTCTGCCCAGTTGCAAGAGGTACACTTGGCACTTGCCCACTCATATCCTCCACTTTATCTTCTGTTTTAGACGGAGCCGACACATCACAAGTAGTAATATTGCAACTGTCCATACCATCATTTTTCTGTGTATCAGTCTGAAAATATTTTATAAAAAAATACACAAAATCAATAATATCATTTTTTACTAGTTACTTTACATTTAAATACAACATAATATTGCTTTATAGAACTTTTAAAAGTAAAATATTACTTGAAAAGAACAATAATGATCAGAATAATTTACGATCATAAGACATTTTTATGTATGTTTTTATGTTAATAATAATAATAATAATAATAATAATTATATATATATATATATATATATATATATATATATATAACAAAAATAAATACATTAATGCAAGAAGAATATTGTGAGTTAACAACTAATGAGCTATATTTTAAACATTTCTTCCATATTACTAAAATATGATATAAAATATAAATATTTTCTTAATTTAGACATAAGTTTTCATTCAATTCAATTTAACAGCATTCGGATAATTTTTTAAAATAATAATATCTCATATTCTTTTATCGATTATTTGTTAAAAAAAGCCAATTATACATATTTTGAACTGGAACTTACACTATTTTAAATATATATATAATATATGACATCATTGATTCATAACACCATTGCAGTAGTTAGTTATAACCTAAATTACATGAATTTTGATTTTCTACACAAGGATTTTTAAAGAGATACAAAAGCTACTACAAAGTATTAAACAATACTTATTTATCCTTTTTTATTTCTTATTGTATATCTTTCTATTTTTCTTCAAACAATACAATCATACGAACTTTTTAAAAGTTTAATCAAAAAAAAATTTAGTGATAACCACAAAATCAATAACATTTACAAAAATACATACATGAGGGAGCACTTGTTCAAATTGTGTATGCTGTTGCTGTGTAACAAGTTGCTGTATTGGAAGATTATTAGCAGAAGTATTGAATGATGGCCAAACAGATGTTCTTTCCATCAATTCTAAAAATAAAACATTAAAAAAAAAATAAGTCTTATTAACAATTTTCAAAAAAGAATTTTGAAGATTCTCATACATATGTTTTAAAACATGATTTATAAGGAAAAAAATATTATTGAGAAAAATGAGTCAAAAGTTTTAATTTCCTAAGTTTAAAGTACAAAGTTTTCCAGATTCAATATCTCTAGCAAAAATATCTAATTTACACTCAAACTCCTTTATCAGTTCAAAAATAAGTTCAATTGTTTTTCTACGGGCTTGCATTTTTTTTTTATTAGGTTCATTTAAATTAAATGTTATGTCCCTGAAAAACATTAATTTTGCCAACCAATCTATACAGTTCTCTAAGATCGTCCCTATTCCAATTATCTAAAACAAAATGTTTTCTTCTAGGAAATTCAAAAACCTATATAAAGTTTTGCCTGATACATTATTACAGATAAAAAAAAAGTATCATATTCACAAGCAAAATAACTTAAACATTTGTTGAATTGTCTTTTATGCATGTTATGTGCAACTTGATTTGATTCACTTATCCTGATATTTCGATAAAATCGCTAGTTCCACAATTTGCACATAGCACTGCAGGTGAATAATGCAATAAAAACCTATTATTCAATGACCAACTTCATTTTAAAATAATTTAACAAAACTTATTTCTGTTCCAGTCATATCAGAAGCTCCATCTGTTGTAATGGAAATAAATTTTATTAAAATTATTTTGAGTATTTTTGCTTTATTGACTAAAACTTTACAAGCATCAATACTTCTCGTTCTTTCTAGTCATTTGCTAATTTTAAAAGTTCCTAGTACATTTCATTTTCTTTCAAAAAACAAGCTATAATTGCACGTCTGGTAGATGACCTTAATTCAGTTGTTGCATCAAGATAAATTGTGATACAGTCACAGATATTAATATCTTTACAAAGTTGATCAGAAATATTGGCACTCATTTTTAAAATCCTATCTTTAACAATATTTCTATTTATTTGAAATTCGTGACTTCTTAGAATATTCTTTTCTTTATTATTGAAATCTGTAACAAACTGCAAGCAATTATAATGCAAATGTTTTTATAAACACGCTATCTGAAAATATTTTGATCGTTTAGCTAACATTTGAGAAATTTCAAAACTAGGTTCATTGCTGTTGGTCTTTCCAAATTTTGTAATAAATTTATTAGATGTTCACCTACCTTTAACCATTACAAAATTAGTTATTTCTTATATTAATATTTTTTGGCAATTTCTGTATGGCGAGTTTGAATACATTGTTTGAAAGATGACATTCGACAAGCAACAATTTCATAACACAGACCACAACAGCTTTTGTCTGCACCAGGGGTCGGCAAAGTGGTCTATATAGACACCACAGTTGTCAATATAGTATAAATAAGGATCAATCTGATCTAGGGGGTCAATGAATGAATATCAATGCTATTCAATCGCAAATTTATGGACAGTAACGCAGTATGTACAATTTTCATTTGGAATCCCATTTGTTAATTACAATATAATACGTTAAGTTTTTAAAATAGATAACAGTTTAATTAATTTCTCATTCCTGCATATTTTTTAAAATAATTATTTATCTTTTTTTACCATTTACGGTATTCGTGTTTTGTGATGCGTTCTCATTCTCAAACTTATGAAAAATTATTCTTGCACCATTTTGTTAAAAATGGCCCTAATTAGAGCACAATGTCTTAAATCATGACTGTTTAATAAGCTTTGGGATGAAAATGATGAACTATTAAACCAATTATTATTCCACAACAAAATATGATAATTGTCAAGAAGTGCATGCTTACAAAAACTTGTTGAACTGTTTTAACAGTTACAGAATTTCTCACTGATATTTATCTAGCCTTAAGTGACCAATTGCAAAAAATAAAAACAATATTTCTTATTTCGCTGATGTATTTGCAAAGTTTAATGATATTCAAACACATCACCAAGGAAAAGATATTACATCAATTCAAGCACAAACAATTATTTTAAGCTTTTACCCCCCCCCCCCCAAAAAAAAAAGATAAATGTAACTTGTTTAAGTTTTCATTTGTTACTTGAAGATTTTCAGTACTTTTAAAAGTTATGACAATTGGATATAACCTACTTAAAATTGGAAATACATATAAATCATCTCCAAAAATTAAGCAATGATTTTAAATTACACTTTAGAGATATTCAAAATATAGATATCCCAGAATTGACTATTGCACCACTTTCTGCTCAAGTTGAAAATAGCAATACTCATTTGCAAGATAAAGTCATTGAATTATTAGTTGACCGTAAAGCAAAGATGCTTTTTAATAATTTAACTAAGTTTTGTAGGAATATAAATATTACGCAAAAATATCCAAAACTTGTAATACAGCATTTCCCTTTTTAATTGCATTTTCAAACTAATGTCTGGTTGAATCTGGCTTCAGTCATGTTTATTCTATTTTAACAAAGAAGAGAAATAAATAGAATATGGAGCTCCGAGGCAAAGTGAGGCTTATATTAACAAATTTTAAACCAAATATTACTAATCTTACTTGATTGATTTATATAAAAATTTGAATTTGTCACAATCAAAAGAGGAGAAGGAAAAAAACTTAACTATTTCTTAAATGATTTAATTTATTTAAGAAACTGATAAATTTTTTTCCCTTTAGTTGTCACTTTTATAGAAGAGGTTGATAAGAGAAATTTAAAATTTTTTGGGGCGATGATAAAAAAAAAAGTTTGACAACCCCTGATCTACACATTTAATAAAGTCATGATCAACAGTGCAAGTGCTTAGAAAACTTCGTACATCCTTTATTTCGTGCTTTTTTTTTATCAGTATCATTTGAACCATGTGAATATTAAATTTTTTATACTACAAGTGTTGGCTATTTAAGACTGCACTCACAGACAAGTCTAGAAAAACATTCTTCTGATAAGCCAAAAACATCACATTTTGCCTATTTGCTAATGGACACCATCTATTAGCCTTCTTCTCCACTCAACATTTACTAAGAGAACTGGTACAAACTTTATTGTGAAAATAAAATTTCCACATCCAATAATTTAAAAAAATACTAATTTTTATTCAATTAAGAATATTATTAAAAATATTACGAAATGACTTTCATATAAAAAAATATAATAGGTTATTTACATTATTACTACACTTGGATGAGTTTAACATTAAATTTATAATGTATTCTTTTCTTTTTTAAAGTCATACTAAGATGAATACACATATGATTTTATATTCAACTTAATTTTGATCATGAAATCAGTACGCTGACAAATTTAATGTACATTATTTATTTTTTGAAAACTTGGATGCTGAATCATATACGAGGAAGAGATTCCTAAATGACAATACTTTTATTAAATGACATTCCTAAATGACAATACTTTTATTAATAAAATCTTTCAATACTTTTATTTTCTAAAGCTTTCATGTGTAATGGCTGAAACAGAGTTTTATTAATTTAAAGTTACATGTGTTTATTATGTTTAATAATCTGCTTCACTCACGATTTCCATAGATAACAAAATTTGCTCATTTGCACGTTCTCTTTGAATTTAAAAACATAAAAGGAATATTTCCCAATAACAATTTTTTTATTTGAAATTTAAAATTTTTCTGGCATTCCAAACTTATAGCATGTGTCTTTGTAACTGTCATCCATACTTTACACATACCAATATTAGCTGTAGGTATCAACAACAAATGCCCTGATATGGAATCCCGTGCAAGTTGATAACCACCAGGCGGTAATGAAATTGGAGATGGATCTAGAGGGTTCATTGCAATACTTGATACAGAATTTGAAGTTGGAGCTGCAGCATAAGCTCCTTGACCTAACCAAACAGCAGGAGCAACAACTGATCCATGGGTTAACCATGAAGCAGAAGGCATGGCGGTTCGAGTGAGAGCTTCCGATTCCCATTGTCTGGAAACTATAGTTGGACCTGATAAAGATTTGAAGAGCATATCATAAATACATAAACATAACAGTTTATGATGAAGCATAAATTAAATATTCATTGTATTACAAACAAAAATAAATGATTATTTAAAGGGGAAGGATTTATACAATTTGGATATTTTGATTAAAAACATTCAACTGATTTTATCATACACAACAGAAAATAAGTATTTTTAATAAACTCTTCTAGATTCAAAAACATTTAGTGATACATAAAATTAATACTTAATAGAAGAAAAGCAATGCAAACACATAAGACAATAACTCCAAATAAATATAAAATCAGAGAAAAAGAATTATGATTTAAATTTAACATTGAAAGAATCTTTCATTTTTAAATGACTAAGAATGAAACATGAAACAAGTCATGCCAATAATTTTAAATAATTAAAAATGCAAGGTATTGTAAAACAACAGTAATTTACAAAGAAGGTTTAAAAATTTTAAGTAGAACTTGAGTATTGTAAAAAAAAATGACACAATGTAGAATAAAACTCCCATTAAAATCATAATATAAAGAAAATAGATAAGAAAATAAAATGAAATCAGATGACAAGAAAATTTTATCCATTTTAATAAAAATTTAAGTTATTGGATGACAGTTTATGTAATGAGAATTTGATAGAATCAATGTTTATTTTCAAAAATATGTGTCAAATTAATACTTAAAACACATTACACATCATTACTTCAAGATACATAAGACAATTACTCCCAATATATTCAAATCAGAGAAAAAGATCTATGATTTATTTTAAGTTTTCAAAACATCTTTAACGACTTACTTTTCAATTAAAACATTGGACTTTAGTCAAAGCATTCATATAAACAGTTTAGCATATTACAGAGATTAATAATAAAGCAAGCCGAGAAAATTTAATTTAATAATACCTTGAGTGACTAGCAAATTAGTATCAACTGGTGTTGGATTATTGGAACAAGACAAGTCCTGATTTTTTTGATCCCTGAAATAAAAAAAATACATCTTACTAAAAACAACAAAATATTTATAGGGGGGGGGGGAACGATTTGTGTGTGTGTATATATATATATATTCTAATCTTTTAAAGCTATTTTGATGATCAGATGGTTTGAATTAACATCATAATGATAAATTTACAAAATAACTCAGATAATAATACCCAAGCTGGACTAACTTCCCTCTCCTATTTTCATACCACATCATAAGTCTTCAATATAATCAAAATTCAAATCTGCAGCTTGATTTTAACTCATCAGTCCTGAATCTTGCACCCATGTGTCCTCAATTACCTAATCACTCAGCCAATGTGTCCTCAATTTAATTAGTTAATGCAAAGTATTTTAAGTTTAAATTCTTTACCATGAAATTTATTCAATTAAAAGAAATTTCATAACTTAGCAATAATATATATCATTGTACATGTAAATATCCCTCAAAAAAGTTTATATGTTTGACACAAATTGAACACATGAAAAATTGAATACTTACGTTAATAATTCTTGTGCCTGTATATCAGCAGCTACCCGACTAGATGCCAAATGTTGATTTGGTGTCATGACATTAGGAGTACTTGTTGGCACTGATGATTGTGATTTACCTGTAAAATTGAACAATAATGTTTAAATTTAAAAATTAACAATATAATGCATCTTAATAAAATTGATCTATCCTATATAACAGCAAAGTCAAATTTAGAGGGGGGGAAATTAGAATTTTTTTAAAAAAAATTACTCAAACTACTAATAATGTAATAAAAATATGTTTCCCATCAAAACTCTCCTGAAGTAAAATTCTTTAAATAAAAAGACAAGTTACTTAAATCTGCAGCCCATATACAATAAAATCCTTAATTAACAAAAATCATATTTACTTTTCCATTTAAAGATCTGTTTTGACAGACTTATAATAAAAGCATATTCTTATTCATAAAATGGCAAACAGTCCCTTTTAAAACAAATATTTACACTACTTTAAGCTGAAAAATTTGGACATTATTCATTCAAAATTAGAGATTGTACAGTTTGTCCATGCATAATATGCAGCAAACATCATACAATGTTAGTAAATAAAATATTTTCATTTAAAATTATACATATATAAAAAAAAAAAAAGATGGAAATGTTTAATGAGCCTTTACAAAAAAAAAAAAAAAAAAAAAAAAAACTTTAAATTTGGAAGGGAAAAAAGATTATTACAACTAAAAATTTACACAAAACAGTCCACAATTTTTTCAACTAATAGAGAAAACAAAGGCGCAACTCTATTTAAAAAGAAAATTAAAACATTTTTTAAAAAAATTTCACATGTCCGAAGATCTAGCATGAGCCAAAACTATTTGAAACATTCTGCAAAAATGAAATGCTACTTTTTAAATCATTTGCACTCCATTGGTGCTGATGATGCAACATTTCAAGTATGAACTTTCAATCCACTGTAGCTGCTATGGTGGCATGCTTGTTTTTCGAGCACTTTTATATAAACTGAAGCATGTATTTATCACCACAAAGTCTTCTAGCAGACAGGAAAAAGATTTGAAACCACTGAATTTACGATAGCTGCCCTGGGAAATTCCTCATACATATAAGTGATTGTTTCCAAAAAATATCATAATATCCAAATAATAAAACGTAAAATTTTCGTTTTGTAGACGATTTATAAGTTTGAACATGTTTTATATAATACTGATGCATACAAATATTTTGTATTATTGCAGCGATCATATTTTTATATTATATATGTGCACTTGTAACTCATATAGAATTGGAGTTGTGTAATTATTTGAGTCATTGGGTCAGAATGCAAAGGGTTAAAGATAAGAATTTGAAATAAATACCTATCAGCTAAAAAAATTTAAAAGTTCAAATAAAATTACATAATCTACAATGATTTGTATAAATAAATAATAATGATGTAAATCAAATTTATTTTTTAAATTAATAAGCAAGAACAAAAAAAAATAAAATGTTGACTTAAAATCTTCAGAAGCTAAAAATCATAAATCATGTTAAAGATACAGCTATTTATAAAATGAAATCTGATATAAACAATATTAAATTTTATGCATAAGTTAGCGGCAAAATAAGTTACAAATCTAAATAGCACTTTAAAAAAATTGTAAATCACAAAAAAAAACAAAGGAGCCACAAAAGCAGAAAAAGGAAACCCTCATACATATTTTTAATTTCTAGACCAGTGTTTCCCAAACTTATTTTCCTGTTAATCTATGATAATTAAGATTCAAGACCCACTAGAAACTTATTGTCCATTTTGAGATTTGTAGATAAAATAAAACATCATTAAATGTCAATATAATTCTCATGAATTCCAAAAATTTCTTTACACAAAATTATTACAAAAATAATTGCAAAAAAAGGAAAGTTTAATGAGATCAAATTATTTTAATGAGAAATATGAAGATCTTTCTGGCAAACTAAAAACTTCACATTAGGCGGGAAAAGAATGATGACTAGATTCTCATATTTGTTTTCATTTCCTATCATTTTATACATTTATTTTTTTAGGAAAATGAAGTGTTGAAAATCTGGCTTCCAGCTGATAGGTTATGACAAAAGGCATCAAAAATTTAACAGATTTTTCTACTAATACTGGTACTCTTGATGGCATAACAGCCAAAAATTCGCATCAGCAGTATTCTCTTGTATGTGTCTTTGAGTGATGGGTTCATGAGAGTTCAATAAAAGATTCAATGCCTGAATCTGGCAAATACAAATAGTTCCCATATCCCATCTTTTTTTCTGTTCATGGAGAGCAAAATTCCTAAGTTTAGTCTACAGGTGTAGCAAAATTTTCTTGGCAGCATCCAAAATCTCAACTAGCAATAGGCATTAAACTCATGTTGCCATTCTGTTAATTTTATACAAATGTAATAGCCAGTTTCTGTCTGATGTGATCATAAATTGGTTTTTTATGGTATTGTTACAGCGTAAAATCAGATTTAAATTATCAAAAATACCATTAAGCTTTGACAATTTTTTTTTTTTTTTGTGTGTGTGGTTTAATAACAGGTTACAACCCACCCTTTGGGAAACCTTGTTCTAGGATATTATGTAGAGCTTAATTTCCAATATGATATGAAACCTATTAAAAAGTATTAAATATTGAAACTAAATATTTTGTGAATTAAAAAGTTATCAACCAATAAACACAGAAGTTAGTTACTTATGAAAGTTAACAATAATTTTCTAGCATTCTATGATTGCCACCTTATGTTGATAGAAAAATGCTTGCTTAACAAATGAGATATAAAAAAATACTTATTGATTATTTTAAATCTACAGATTTTTAAAGCATCTATAACTAATAAGTATATAATTTAGAATAGATCATTTTTTATGGATTAATAATTAAGATTTCTGCAATCGAGGATAATACCCATTATATAAGTTGCTTAATTACAAACCTCTTCAAGAAAATCATTTTTTTTTTTTTTCACGAGGGGCAATAATTTAAGAATTTTTGATAAATGAATAATAACTGAAAGAATTGCCAAATGTTCAATAAGATTTTTTGGGGTGAAAAGAACGCAACATTTTTGAGTGCTGCAACCACAGTGGTAACACGGTTTAGTATTTAGGATAGAGAGAGGCGGGGCTCCACGAAACAATACCATTAACTCCAAATCCGCGAAGTAGACTGAAAAAGAAAGGAACAAAGTAAGAGCTTAAAGGAAAGACATTTTTGTTCTTTTCAAACAACCTTAAGTAAAGACTGTGTTATTAAGAGGAAGGAGGAATAAAAAAAAATTGGGGGAAAAAAGGAAGAAAGATGTTAATAGAAGGAATAGCAAAAGGTGATAAAAATAATTCTTAAACATTTGAAAAACTAGATATCAAATGAATCTAGAAATCCAAAGACCTGATTAGAACAAATCACAGAAAAATATTTATAAAACTCATTAAGTTTTATTACATTGCATTTACTTAATTAATTCTATCAAATATAATATTTCTGTGATTAATTCTAGATGTTACACAAAAAAATTATAAGATTATACTATAATTTTCAAATGTCAATTTTTCATTATGCTGTTTTTACAGCATTGCCTTATCATACAAATTCACTCTTTACATAATTCATAGATTTTTGATTAGTTAATATTCATAAACTGCACAATCTCTATAAGTATCAGAAAATATCTTCATATACTGAAAAACAACATAGAATAATCATAAATACCTATATAAACATCCTAAATATTTTGACTAATAGTTTAAATTTCAATCTTAAAATAAAACACCCAATGAAGAAAAATTTATACTTAGTGTTGGATCATTAAAATAAAGCACAGAGGTTTACAACTCATGCAGACAAAACAATATACAGTATTTTCATTAAATTAAGGCTCTCATTACTTTCTACTGTATTTTAATGATTTCTATAATTGTTGAAAAAGATATACAGTCTTATCAATTGTACATAAAAATATCAATGTTATACTGTTTTTTCAAACACAAAAATGTTTTATAATTATTTTTTTTATTTAAATAATGTGCTTGTGTTATAAAACTTCCCAGAAATAAAGGATAAAAATATTTTAAAGGCATTTTAAAAAAACAGCAATTTAAAGATTTATATAAGTACATGATCATGATTTATTGGAACATTTTTTTTTTTCACCATGCATTTATATAACTTATGAAAAATCAAATACAAGCTTAAAATCAAAGAAAAAAAAATTGTTAGTTAAATGGATGTGACTTTTAAATATCCATTAATTTCTTCATATAGAATAAAATTTAACTCTGAATTCTATACTCTCTTTCATTTCAAAAACTTTAAAAAATTTATTTAGTTAACATACGACAAATATTAAAATGAAACTTACAGATATATCTATATTCTTAATGCAATTATTTATCACTATGAAATACTTTTGCGACTATACATAATTATTCCTAATGATTTTATCAATACCAAATATTTTAACATTAAAAATCTCTAAATCTACACACACTAATCAAGAAGCGAGTTTTAAAATTATAATTATTTGATTAAATACTAAGCAAATTAAAATGCATCTATAACATAGTCTGTTTATAATATTAAACATTGAAAAATAAAAGTTTGTTTAGACTAAAATAAGTAGTCTTATAAATAACCAAGGAAATAAATATTATTTCAAATAAAATTAAAATAATGATTTTTAATTAGATTTGAAATTAATTGTATAACAATTTTGCAAGAGACAGTTTTAAAAATTTGAAAAATATTTAAAATAATGAATTTATAATTATCTAATGAAAATATGCAGAATGAATTATTCAGAATAACATAATTACAAGCATATCATAACAAACATGAGGATGATAATCTGTTTAAATAAAATAAAAAATATCTTGGCAAAATAAAAATAGCTTTGTGAAAACAAGTAACATTTTCCTTCCAACTTATGTCATATAAGAAATTTATTCTAGATCAGTAGTTTTAAATAATAAAAAAGTACTCCTGAATTCTAAATTGTATATTAATAGCAGTTAAATACAAAATTATTATTCTAAATTAAAACAACTTAAATTTTGATATTAATTCACTTTATTTACATAAAAACACTTAACTCTATAGGAAAAAGTATATCACAATAAATTATCATTTATACCTGCAGCAGTAGAGGAGTCTTGCCTTTGCTGTGCAATGGCTATTCCAACTGGGATGCACGGATTAACTAGAGAAAAAAGGATAAACAATGGAAATGAAAGTTAGAATTCACAATAACAATCTTATTTTAAACTGATAATTTTTATATTATCACCAATTAAAATCAAAATGATAAAAATATTCACAGTTATTTTACTTAGAGAATTACAGAAACATTAAAAAACATGTTTTTTTACTAACCTTTAACTAAAATTCAAAACAAATTTTAATTTCAATCAATTTAACATGAATAATTTTATTTTTTACTTTTCTGTAGCATATTTTTTAAAAAAAAAAAGTTAAACTTTAATTTTAAAATCTAATTAAAATATACACACACAAATAAAAATGAATGTTAGAACTTTAATAAATAAATACACTTTTGAACTTGACTTTTCAATAAAAATCGAGTTAATTATAACAGTTTTCTCTCATGTAAGAGAAATAAAACTATCTCCAAAGTTGTGACAATTAATTCTTATAAAGAAAAATATTTTCATCTTCAGATTAAAGATTAATGTATTTAATAACAATTAAAAAAAAGTATTACCTGTTGCCGGAAAAACAATAGATGTTGAAGAAACTGATGATGATGCAGATAATGTATGTGATGTCTGAACATCCTTGCCAAACCCAACAGTTTTTACTAACTTAGGAGCTAGGGTAGCTAATGTTGATCTACCATTATGGCCCAATTTATCTACATCCCCAAGTTTGCCCCTCTTGTTAGTCAACCTTTCAGCTTTAATGGAACGATGAATGCTAGTATTAGATGTAACATGGGATATGGTACTTTTCAAGGGCACTGGAGGTGTTGCATTCCTATTAACCACTGGAAATGAGCTTTTTGATGATCTATGTAATATGTGAACTTCAGTTGATTGTTCAGTAGGCTGGTTAAGAACAGATATTGATGAAAAGTTACTGATGGAGCTCACAGCAGGAGTTCCTTTTACTTTATTCACAGCAACTGGGCTAGGGTTTGGATGACAAACACCTATTACACCACTAGACACTGCTGCATTTTCAGAACCAATCTTCAAAGGCGACTGTTCAGTATCTTGATTTAAAGATGCATTTAAAGGTACATCATTAGGTTCAGGTTTAACTGGCTTCTTGGAAACAGTAAGATTGATTGCCTGGTCATCATGTGCATTATTGTTCTGCCAATTAAATGGCATAACTGTAGCTTTGGTCCAACTTGTAGATTTTTGAGAAAATTCACAGTCAAGTCTTGTGTTGACCATTTCAGCCTTCATGATTGGACTCGCATTACCAACAGACATAGGTGGCATCTTGCCATTATGACAGAGACCTTTTACTAAATTGGTAGGGCTGGTAGAATTGGAAAGATTTGATGGCACTGATTTCGTTGGAGAATTTGGCAGCAGGGATTTTGAATAGTTATCGATTTCAGAGTTTTTGGATGGAGATATCTCTGATAATTTTTCCCCATTAAATTGTTTAGAAGAATTAACAGATCGAATCATATCTTTAACTTTACAACTTGTAGACGGATTTTTATTCTGAGATTTGTGAGGATAAGAATTACAAACTGGACTCAATGATTGACATATTGAAACTACTGCAGATTTTTCAACATGAGTTGAAGGATCACTCAATTCCAATTTGACATTATGATTCTCAGTATTAAAATTACTTATTACAGCAAGTTCAGAATTAGCAAGTTCTTTAGTTACATCCTGTGCAGATGAACAATTGATATCTATATGGCCTTCTCTCAGAACACTCTGTTTCGGTGCAGTTGGAATGACAGCCGCTGTAACATGCTTCATCATAGGTGGAACACTATTAGGCAATTTTTCAACAATAGGTTCTGGAATACTTTTTGTTTTGCAAGGTAATGATTCTGTTTTATCTTTATCAGTTATTGCTATCACAGGAGAAGTTCCTAAAAAGAAATAACAAATAATTATACAGAATACAAATTTTTTTTAAAAAATTTATGAACGTACATTTGATAATTTTTCCATAATAACATAAAAGCCTACTCACTTGGAGATTTAAGATTGGTATGTTTACTTGTATCTGTGGGCTCTGTTGTCATGTGTGAATGATGCAGAGAGACACTGGAGGAATTAGATTCAGAATTTGTCATGGACAAAGCAGAAACTGCAGATGGACTATTTTTGGACATAAAACAATCTGAAGTTGTCGTTGGAGGTAATGTTGTTAAATCTCCATTTGTATTTAACTTTGGTGCAACAGCAACACCTTTCATACTAGCAGCACACTGAGAGCAACGGGTTTCATTGTTGTTCAAATGGTTTGTCATATTGGATGGTGAGGAAATTGGCGATACAGCATTTTTCTTTATATTTTTACAGGGAGATGTTAGATCCGACCGAGGCGATTCAATAGGAGGTGACAGAAGATCAGGTTTCAGAGCTGGAGAATGACTTACTTCTATTTTACAAGGCTGAACTTTATTGGTTAGATGATGATTTTGATTTTTTCCCTCCAGCTTTGAAATGTTCCTCATGCTATCATGAGTTTTTCCATTGTCACGGGGAATACAGGATGAAGATAATTTACAACAATCATCTGCAGCTTTTTCACAGCAAAGTTTGGCATCACTTTTTGATTTTAATCGATCCTGGCGTGAAGAGGGAATGTCATGTTTCATGAGGCAATCCATGTGGCTCTTCATGAGTCTGACGTCATCAGTATCATGTTGAAGGTCCTCCAGCTCCTTGTTGCCCAACGTCATGTGACCGATGAATGGGTGTCTTTCTAAAGAAGGGATAAGGTGAGGAAAAGGTGAAGGTGAGGTCACATGACTGGTTGGGGTCAGAGGGGAGCCTAAACCAATTCCATGAGTAAAGAAACTGTGTTCTGTAGAAGAGAAATAGAGATTTGTTTCATTGGGAGCTAATGTGCTTTAGAGAAGTTACTGAAAATGGTTCAAAATGAAAATAAAAAAAATAATAATAACAAAAAACTAAAACGGATTTCCAGTAAAAGAATTCAGGCTATCAAGTATTAGAATATTTATCGGTTTTGCTTGAATATTAATTCTTTTCTCCTACAAAAATTTGCATTTTAAAATTAAAATAATATCCAGCTTAATTATTTCCTGCTTATTTGGAAACTGGAACTATGGATTAATTCTTTCCAGCTTATTTGGAAATAAGAGCAATGGATTTTATTTAAAAAATTAGACTGAGAAAATAAATTAGTATAAGCATTTAAATTTATTAGCACGAGCAACTATTATGAGAATTAGACAAAAAAAATTAAGACTAAGCATGTAATAGTCATAAAAATACTTTTGAAGAGAGAAAATTTAAACTAATTTTTATTAATTTCTTTAACTACGATCAAAATTTATAGATTAACATTAGATGCAGTTAAAATCTGAAAAATAGTAGAGTCTTCATTATAAAAATAATGCATAATATTTTTGATAAGATAAAAAAAAATATTATGCACTGATACACTGAAAGAAAATAACCAAGTGAAGTCTACAACACTGTATTTTTACAAAGTTAAATTTAATGTTAAATCAATTTTTAATTATTTTTCTTTTTATTTCTGCTTATAACCGAACATTTAAAATGAGTTTCTAAAAATCTGATAAATTAGTCCTTTTTAAACATGATATACTGAATTCTTAAATTCATTTTTGAGATGTAAAAAAGAGCCAAAAAGGCTTGTATTGCTTGGTAAAAACAAATAATACAGAAAATAAATAAAATCAATAACTAAATGGAAAAAACTTTTTTTTTTTTTGCAGCTTCCCCTGTGACCAAGTTCAAAAATTCATCACTTTGACAAAATAATTATTGAGAACATCATTGAAAAAGATTCATAAAAGTTCACATATATTCAAATGCAGATATTATTTCATATAGTCTAAAATAACTTATAAGGAATAATTACATTAAAAAGTATATGATTTTCATAAGCAGAAATGAAATATTAAGGAAAATAAGTTTAAAAAGTTTGAATTATATAGATTATTAAAATGGTATATCAATAATATATCAATATGTATAAAATGTTCTATACATATATTTAATGTTTTGTAGTAGTAATTTAATATTCAACATAAATTAACATAATGTTTCATTTCATTAAACAATAAGAAAGATTCAAAAAAAAAAACCCTAAAATTTAATTTATACTTTTATGCTCTGACATCCAAAGAAAGTTCAATCAGATTAATTTAACATTACATATATGCACAGTAAGGACATGCGGATACGAAATCTCGCAATTTTTAAAAAGGACAAATCAGATCTAAATATTAGACTCCTTCATACCAATTTTTATAAAAGAACGTAAACAACATTTCCCCCTTACAACATAAAGATCATGCCAAAATTTACAAAATTAGACAAGTATGAAAATTATGCTAAGCTTCATACATATATGAAAAAATTAAAGAGAGAGAAATCAAAGAATTTTCAAACTAAAAAAATTTTACTTGGCAAAAATTACGAGGAAACAGGGAAAATAATCATTTTTTTTAAACTATTAACTAATTTATCTTAAAACATGGATATAATATTTAAAAAAAAAAAAAAAAAGAGAGAGAGATTTGAACTAGATTTTTAGAATAATCTTTTGTGAGAAAATTACTTTACATATTTCTGAAAAGGTTTAGTAGTTAAAAAGCAGAAAGTCAATATTACTGACAAATTCTTATTTTCAATATGTACAATAGACATGTCATACCTCTAAAAATAAAATCTACTTAACATCCAATGAGTTTGAGTCAAAATATGAAGTGCTTGTTAATACTATAATAATATATATATATATATATATATATATATATATATATATATAGGTTAACTAATCAAATTTTAAAACATAATTTGATTTACAATTGCACATTAGTAAATCAGAATATTTACTTATTAAAAGCCTACTATGAAACAATCAAAAAAAAAAAAAAAAAAATGCAGGGCAACTTTTATTATCTCATCAAAAGTGCTTGATATTAACTCATTTCAGATAGAATACCTGAACAAAAATTCAAATTTAATCTGATTGGAGCAAACTGAGATGTTATACCTTTGTGGTCAATGACAGGAGACAAGTGGGCTGTTGAACCTAGGCGCGAGACTAGTCCTTGAGAAAGAAAAGCTCCAGAATCTGGAGATGGAGCTCCAAACAAGGGAAACAAACTAGTATTCATGGAGTATCGCCCATAACCTGGTATATAAAATATATATTCTCAGCATAAACAATCATAAAAAAATTACCTTATTAATTCCTTAAAACAAATGGATATATTTATGACTAGTTTAAATGAGGAAAAAGAACAAATACAAATAATCAAATGATAATTCAGAAGCACAATATTTAACTAAAATAACAAAAAAGGGTGAGTAAAACAATTCATAAATGAAAGTTAAATGCATTTAACAGTATCAGAAATAAAAAATACAATAATTACATTTTTTATTAGAAAAAGATGTTAATAGAACAAAGGATGGATAAGCATTGAAAATTACAAATAATTAAATTTAATCAACAATGTAATAACCTACAATATTTGGTACTTTAATTGATTTTACCTTCAGGAGGAGGTGTTGGGGGCCAAAACCTCATGTTGTTTACACCTGGAGTTGAAGGAGCTCGGAATGGACTGGTTGGTGGTCCAGGTAAAGTGCCCGTGAACATGCCACCCAGAAAAGGAAAAGTCGAACCTTTAAAATAATATAAAATATCAAAATGGAGCCTATCATTCATGAACATCAAAAAATGTCCATGAATTTTGGCATTAAGTCTACATGAAAAATAGCATTATCATATCTCTAAAAGATTAATAATAAAAATGCAAGCCTGCTCAAAGTTTAACTTTTCGTTAATTTAGTTCTTAGTAAATCCATAAACAAAATGAAGAAACCAATTTCGATTTTATATTAATACACTTATTCAAAATAATTTAACACATTCGTAAAAACATAACAAAATAAGAAGATGTCTACAAAATAAATTAAATCTCTCTCTCCCTCTTTTAAATTTTTAAATGGAATACTTTACACAATAAAACTATAATTTTCAGTCATACAAATAACTTATTGGAAACAAAATGATTAGGTTACTCATTTTTATAATGGGAATTGAATGAAATCATTTGTACAAATATACTTCTTAAATTCACTCTCATTGTAGTTTAAAATTTATTTAAAAAATTAATTAATTAAAATGTTTCAGAACATCAGAAAGCATCTTGTTAATGTATATATCTTAAATTACATAGGAATTCAAAAAACTATTTTCAAAATGATTTTCTAAAAAGCCCTAGAACCCCAAATTCTACAAATTACATACTAAATTAATTCCTCTCTTTCCCATTTAGTTTTACATTCCATGTTTGATAAACTCAACCTTTATAACTAAAATTTTTACTAGCAGAAATTACATAATTAAAAGATGTACTTGAATACTTATATCAATATGAAACCGACTTTATTTTTCAATAGTTTTAGATCACTTCAAATAATAATTATGAAAGAAAATTTTTTCACATATTATATATTAATTACCCCCTCTCTTATGGGAAAAAGCTTTTTATATAGCAAAATATGTACATGACAAAAAAAAAAAAAGAAACTATAAGTCAAAATTGTGCAAAGATAAGAGTTTCAAATCTTCACTTTTAAAATATTACTTAAATTCTTCACACTGAAATGCAAATTTATTAATACTACTTTTTTTAAAAAAATTTTAGCTGCAATTAGGGACTTTTTCAATTACATTACATAATTAATTCTAAAAAATAAACATAATCAATATAATTACATTTATTACGACAGTTTTTCACCTTGCTTTGAGTTTTTTTAATTAATCAATGCTGTTGAACTAGATTTTTAGTTCACTATCTTTATTTATAATAGCAACTAAACATTTCTAAAATCCATTAAAGGCAAGTGCTGCTTCTTTTGTTTCAATACAGATAGTACGTTTCTGGTCGTTACACAATGTGTACACAAGTGGCACTATATTTGTTACGTACACACATGTATGTAACAAAGATAGTGGCACTTGTGTGTCACTGTATTTGTGACAATATAGTGACACACAAGTGCCACTGTACTCAATACACGTAAGTGTCGTCAAATCCTTCATCATCAAGACGGTGGTTCTCTCTCAACGGGCGAGGAACTCGAAAAAATGGTACTCGAAAAAACGTTTATATCAGGAATGTAAAAACCTGATGTTCGCAGATGTGACACAACAAAAAGAAAATTTAATTAATAAACTTCATGAAACTCCGATTCTTTTAAAAAAACATTAAAATTAAAAATATAACTATTTTAACATGCTATTAATTTATAAGCAATAAAAATGTGAATTTAACACATATTTTTTTTAGCAAAGAAAGATCCATAAAATCATTATCAAATAATTGTGTAACAGCGTGTATTTAAAGTACCATTTCGATGTTTTAAAAAAATGCAGTTTTTTCAACTATTTTATTCTTAAAAGAAGACACTTATACCGTATATAATCTATTAAGCATAATTATCTCCAACACTAAGGCACTTATGATATCGCACCACCAGCTTTTGGATTCCTTCATCATAGAAATGTGACACCTGATGGGCTTACCACTGCATCAAGGCCGTTTTGACGTCATCTTCGTCATGGTGCTGACCACCTTCATACATTTTCAAGTGAAGGAACAGGTGGTAGTCACTGCGAGCCAGATCAGGGTTATACTGAGGATAATCGAGCTTGTCCAAGCCATATGATGCGATTAGATCTCGGATTCCAAGAGCTATGTGTGAATGAGCATTGTCTATGCAGCAAAACAACCCCTTCACTACACATATCGTTCCTTTTGATTTGAATTGTACGACACAGCTCAGTTAAAGTGTCACAGTACGTCTCGGAATTTATCGTGGCAAAATATCACAATCGACGGCATTTTCAATTGCGTGAGGCATTTAAATGCGCTCAAGCAAACGAATGACAAAACCAACTCTCCAAAGTGACTTTTTAAACACAAGAATTGGGCTTGTGGAGCGCTCCGGGCGCCCATTGAATATCAACGTCAACAAAACACAGAGGAAGGCTTAGTGACGGACGTCTGTGATTAACGCACACACATGTAGGTTCGCATATGTGGTAATTCACCAACATAAAAAGGTGCGTCAGTGCACATGCCTGAAATGGCGACAGTAGCGCTGCAGATGCCATATTTAAGATCGGTTAAACACGGCAGCTTAAAAACACACACACTTTGTATGAAATTCCATGCGCGAACAATGGACAAATTAAGTAAGTTTCTATTTCAAAAATATCACAGTTATTTCTCGATATTATAAATGAAGCACTAACGTTATATTAACCGCACAATGGATAAATCTGTTTGCGCGTAATGCACGCGCTAACGCAATTTTTTATGAGCAGTAAGAAATAATCCATCCAATACCGCAGAGAAATGACGACGCTACGTATATTTATAGAGATTTGAGAATAAAAATGCCCCCAATGGTTACGATACTGCTTTTTTCCCACCTATAAACTAAAGCTGGACGACTTCGTTTATGGTATTTTTTCTAAATCAGGATATAGTGTTTACATTATATTATACATCCTTAAAACTAAAAAATAACGCTTATTCATTTCAATAAAAATTACAATGTGTATTCAAGTCGCGTGTATCATATAAAATTTATCTCAATAAGACCATGATCCTAAACATTTTAAAATCAAATGAAATATTATTAAAAGTTAATTTTGAAAACATAAATGATTTTGCGAATTATTTACGATGAAGGAAACGAATTTTCTACTAAAACTTTAATTTTTTTTATGGATTGTTTTGTTGAACTTTACATGATTATACACCAAATTCGATATAAGGGACGCAAATGCGGCCCACTTTAAGCACATGGCCTCAAGAAATCAAAAAACGTCCCTATATACAATAATATAATATAATTATAAATCTAAGCTAAACACAGAATATATATACATATATGGTAGGCAAAATTCAGACCAAAATTTCATAAGTATGAGGGTATATTAAAATATATATATATATTGTTTACTGAGAGTAGTTTTAAAACTAATTATTATTATTATTTTTTAATTACAACCTTTTTGACGTACTCAAAAAGAAACAGCTAACCTAATAAAATAAAATTCAATGGTATTTGCTTATATGTACTAACACACAAAAAAGTCTTTTTCCAAAAATTAATTTTTATAGCCACTACATTTCATTTTGTAGCAGGACATTTAAAGTAGGAAAAATCTATAATTTTCTCTCCGACTCTATTCATTAGTACATAAGCCCCAAAAGAAATGAAGACTTTTTTGAGCAAAGAAAACAATAGATGGCGCAACGGTATGTAGTTGCACTTAAAGAGAAATGCTTTGCACACAGCTATACATCTCCGACTCCTGATTTCAAAACATCTCATTCTTTCGTTTCGTTTCAAAATTAACACGAGTCTTAATTTAAATAGCAATCAATTAATTCAACGACTTAAAATTTCAAAAAAAAAAAAAAAACCAAGAAAGGAAAATGGGCTCATTTCCAATTTGTATCAGCGAATTGGCCAAAAGAAATTTTTTTGAGTTAACAACAAATATTTTTAACATAATCACACAAACAGAAAAATACATTCCTTTTAATAATGGAATGTATCGATTCCAATAAATTTTGAATTTTTTTTTTTTTAAAAATATGGTTACATTTAAAATTTATCGAATCAAAAAAAAATTATTATTAAACATTGCAATACTGTTTAATTTGCAAACTTACTTAGTAATTTATTTATTTTCCTCCTCAATTAAAAAAAATATTGAAAAGGCAAAATTTTGTTTAGTTAACTGAGAAGGAAAAGATGCCTGATTCGTAAACGGTTCCATTTAATAACAATAAAACAATGGAAATTAATAATATTTCAAGAAGTCTTTTTTTTTTTTTACATACTCGGATTTATAGCCCTCAGATATAAAAATTAGTACTAAATTACTGATTCTATTTAAAGTAATTGAAGAAATAAATGTAATGAACAATCATAGAGAAGAAGCTCAGATTTCAAAACGGGAAAACGAACTCATAAGCAAAAATTAACTATTAGAACAATAAAAAAATACGTCGCTATCAAACGATATACTATATTATAAAACATTTACAATTCATGAAGAATTGAAAATTAAATAAAGGAAGCAGCTAAATATCCTCTGTGCTTAGAAGAAACAAGTGTGTGATTGATTTTTCGGCGAATAATGGGAAAATATGTTATTTTTACTCGTTAGTATATGAATTAATTGGGACCCGGCAACATTTACTAAGGGATCACGTGAAAGACGAGAGATAATCACCAAACAAATTATTACTCTACATTCGACAATAATGTTAGTCATTTTTTTTTTATTTCCCGCCATTGTATCATTTCTAAGGAGATTTTCAATAAAAACTGAATAAATTTTTGATGTACTTATTTTTTTAATGCAAATGAGGAAAAATGTAGTTAAAAAATACGGAAAAATAATTTATTAGAAGCGAAGAAACTGACATCCCAAAAAATTCACCTACATTCAATGCATTTCAGGTGAGTTTTCGTTGTTTAACTGGTATTGTGTATACGTTTGATTAAGCTACTTTTAAAATATTATTATTTAAATGTATGTTTTTCAAATTTGTATAAGGTTATAAAATATTTGGTATTGTTAGCATCCTGTTTATTATTTCACTTCAATTAAAAAAGCACGAAAGAAGAAGAAGAAGAAAAAAGGAACCATATACTATTAATTTTATTTAAAAACACACGCGCTTTTTTACGAAATAATGTAGATTACAGTTTTTGTTTTTTTTTTATAACATGTAGCTTTATGCGTAATAAGTAGCTTTATGCGTCATTGTTATGCGTAATAAGAAATTTTGATGCAAGATTTAATTATTCTTACTTAAAAAGTTTAAAAGTATAAATACGTAAATATTCTTTTCTAACTGTAGCGTACATAATTACTAAACTTAAATTTTATTTCTTTGCATCGTACACTGATCAAAAGTATAAATACGCATTTATTTTTAACAAATTGTTTAACGGAATAAGTTCCGTTAAATTACATTTAATATAATGTGTGTTCGACATAAAGAATCAATTTCTAGTAGAAGGTACAAAGTGAATAGGATAAGTTCAAGATATCTGACCATTTTTTAAGGAAAGTCTATCCATCTTTTCATTGCTGGTGAATAAATTAATGCTTGCTATTTGATAATTGCGCATCAATTCAACGTTTTCTTTGCGAATAAATGGATTCAAACATTCCATTTGCGTTGCGGAGAAAATGTTCTAACTGCATGAGATGTTTCATGGTATACAGAAAAGTGTGTGTGGTAACGTTTTATCAGTCCGAGACATATATTTGTTGTTATTTTTGATAAGACATTATACATAGATATACAGATCACAGATTCACCAAAAATTATGTTCCGATTGTTCGGTACTTAACTTGTATAAGCAGTTTTTCCTGCGGTGATTGCTGCAATTTCACGTTATTGCTTCGCTGATAAAATCAGAGGCAGGAAACAAATTGGACAAAATTTGCAAGATAAAATTATCGCATGAATACGTTAGATATTTTGCAGATTAATACAAGACAACACATGGCAAGAAATGGCTAAACCAGGTAAGAGTATTCTTCAGTATTCTCAGTTTCACTTCATGATGCATACATTCAACAAGTTTTATCACAGCTGTATTTTAGAAAATTTGAAATTAAAAAGTTAATCACCTTTTTTTTGTAAGAATTAGAATAAATATATTTTTTAAAAAATCCGACGGCGCATGAAGGGGTGCAAAATTTTGATTTCGATTTGATTTAATTATCACCGAGACGCAATGCGGGGGCTGGCATCTCCCTCACCAAAATTCTACACCTCGTCACGGGAGGACTTGGGATCTCGACCAGATTTAACGTGTATCAACCTCGCTATACAGTGGGTCTTTGGTGTCTTCAGGGCTCGAGCTCCATGACTTGACGGAAACCAGAATCCTCGACCATCACAATTAGGCTACCGCGACTATGAATGAGTGCAGAAAATCAACAATAAAAAATAGAATTTCAAGTCAAAAGTAGGTTTAAAAAGTATTCACTAAAAATCATTTTGAAACATTCCAGAACTCTTTTTTTTTTATAGCATCTTACTGAAATTGAAAAACATAGTATTCTCTATACCAGAGGTTCCTTCTTTAACTCACATAGTAACTTTGTCTGGTTCAAAACTTTAAAAGCTTTTTTTTCTCACATTTTAAAGCGCTCAATAGAGCTGAAATTTTCTGTACACGAATGTTTTGAATGACAATACAATAATTTAACAAAAATAAATAAAAATTAATTGATCAAAATTAATTATTTAAAGAATTAAATGTTACGCCAAGTTTCTCACCAAATCAGTCGTTTAATAATTTATTGTTTGCCTTAATTTTAATTACATATAACTTAAATATATTCAATTTAATAACATTAATGATCGTTTGCTTTAATTTTAATTACACGCAGCTTAATTGGTTAACACATAGTGCTTAATAGAGCTAAAAAAATTTATACGTTTATAAAAATTTTATAAAATATTTATTTTAGATGATAAATTTAACAAACGTGAAATAATAAAATAGATTATTAAAACTAATTATTGAATAAATTCGATTTGACTCAACGTTCCCTTTTGCTCTTAAAATGTAAGGTATTAAAAAATTATGTTACGCAAAGTGTGAAATTTGAAAGAAAACCCCTGTTCAAAAAACTTGTTTTTTACCCGAATTATTTTAAAATTAACATTTCTTACTTTATGATCAATCGTGTATTTACAACAGGGCAGGAAGTCGTGGGAAAATAGTAGTTCAAAAACGACGCCGTGAGTTGAAAAAGTTTGGGAATCACTGCTCTATACTTTCAATTCCAGGTAATATAATATAAAGATATATATATATATTTAAAATGTCATGCATGTTAATCACACATTTCCATGAATTATGGCGTATTATTTTACACTAATGTTGGGGGGGGGGGGGTCCTGATTGAAATATCATTGCATTGTAAAGAAAACCAAGATATCAAATATCTCTCTTGATAGCACAAACACGTTTCAATTTCGTTAATTAACTGTCGCATCAGTTGTGCAATGAGTTATTGACGATGAGTTCTCATTGCCTGTTTCTAATCACGAATGCCTCGTAGAATATTCAGGAAAATGTAATCGTAAATGCATTCGTGATTTTCCTTTCTACATTTCATCACAAGTTCGAGAGCATGCAAGAAAAATTTGTTTCGCCGTATTTACAACAACATAGAAGAAAAGATGAAACATTAGGAAATATAAATTACGCGGATTATTATGCACATCAATTAAGGTCTCAAAAATATTTCAATCAATTCTTTAATATAAAAACTAGGGTAATGGTTCGAAACTGTCGGAAATAAAATAAATGTAGGAATTTGTTTGTAGGGGAAAAAAATCGATTCTGACTATCATAATAGTTTTTATATTTTCATACGAGATTATAAGGTTTTTAAAAGTTTTTAATAAATTCTTTTAAATAACTATAATGTTTAAAGATAAGATTTCACACATTTAATTTTTGACTTGTAATTTTGAATTTACATTGGTATTCAAATGATATACCTTGAAATAAATGCAAAAAGATTTCCGGAAGAGGGAGATTGAGATTTAACAACACACACACATTATTTTAAAAATTACTAGGCATCAATAATAACTATTTCCAAAGTTCGTCTTTTACTCCGGAAACAGTTTGTTACTCGCCATGGGGAGGGGGAATACTTTTCCACATAACGATAGATACGAGGGGGTGAGGTTCAAGGGGGGGGGGGAATGCAAGAGCTTATAATTTACCACGCATATCATTTCTATTATTAGTATTTTGTAATGTGAAGTGAAATAATTATACAGCAACAATTGGTTAGGAAGAACTGTCCCAGAGGAAATGATTAGTTATTTCAAGAAATGAAAAGATCATTCCCCCCCCCCCTAACGCCTACGAATGACGTCTTTAATGGCAATTTCATGAAGAAATTCTAAATTAGAGTATTGAGGATAACACAATATTAAAGAATAGAATTTTAAGGAGAATATTTTGTAAATTATTGAAAGGGAAATTCGAAATTTCTTTATAAATATTTTAAAAAACAAAAGTTCCAAAATTTCTGTCAACTTAAGATAGTTTTGTAACGCCTCCCTATTGCCTAACTCGGTGTTTCTCAACCTTTTATGAGCTGCTGCCCCACCCCCCACACCTAGAAAAGAGAAATTTTTCATCCCCCTCCCTTGTAAAAATTTCGTAATTTAAAGTATAGGAAAGGAAGAGGGGGGGTTACTGAACTGAAAGAGGAAACTGGAAAACTCGTAATTTTGAACCACGGTCAAGTGACGAGGACGACAACTGAGCTGGCACCCCCTCTCCTAACATCCACACCAAGCTAACGGGAAGACTTTGGGCTCCGAACAGATTTAATGTGCATCAGCCCCGGATACAAGGCGGGTCTTTGGCGGCCAAGGATCGAACCCGCGACTGAACGAAAACCGCCGACCGCTAGTCCACGACCTTGACCACTAGGCTACCGCGGCCCAGTAAATTCCTTAAATGGACTTGCATACGAAATTTGTCTGATTTAACTCGATACTATTGTTCCTGCAGGTTATTGCAATCTTATTAGTTAAAAAAATTAAAAAGGTCAATGCAAAAAATATGTTTAAAAAGAATTTTTCTTATTCTTAATTAGCTAATTAAAAAACAACAAACATTCTTTACTCTAAAAAAAAATAGTATCAATGAAACATTCTGTCAATGAAACCTACGACAACGGGATGAATGTGCTTGATGTTCAGAGTCAAGCTTCTCAATGTCCAGTTCAATATTTTTAGAGAGATGGAGACGTGATATAGATGGATAATAGCGTTTTTCTTTCCCAAATATGTTTTTTTTTTAATTATTTATTTCTCGAGATACATCATCCAGATGATCGTTATTTACAATTGTTTGAGACAAGCTAAATGGGATTCGCTCAATTTTATGACAAAAGTTACTCATTAAATACCATAAAGGAAAGCACAACAAGAACTTTCTTTCTTTATGATCTTCGTTGCAACATACTTCAACCGCTAGATTTCATTCAAAAACTATTTGAAGAGTCCTCAAGGTTACGCGTATAACTTATTTTTCGTAAGTTCTACAGAAATTTCACGAGTCATAGAAAAAGAAAACATAGTCATACAATTCGAGAAATGGGGGAAAACGTAGGACATTCGATTTCACTGAGAATACAGAGGAAAATTCTAATACTTCAAAACTTTCACGAGCGTAATGCGTAGGCAAATATTCGACGTTAAAAGTATCCCCAACAAATGGTTAAAAAATTTACCTAATTCAACAAACTCGAGAAATTTCCTTACTCATATGAAAGGCATGAATTAATCCTGATTTTTTTTAAAATCACTTCAAATGTGGTTAAAAGTTAAGTGTGCTTCATGTTTCATTCAAAAAAAAAAAAAAAAGTTGTGTGTGTGTCTTTTAAAAACGATTTTTACAGTCATATTATTTAAGAGTTCGATTCTACTGTTCGCTTCAGAATTATGTACAGCGATTCTACATAAATTTTCATCCATACATAATTATTCGAGGCATAACGACATAATGCTTCGAAAACGAAAGTAGATAATAATTCGATATAAAAACCAACGTTTTTAAAAACAACGTTTTTATATGGTGGCAAAGTTTATTACAGAAAATTATTGAAATATTAGTTAAAACTGTTGGTTATTTTTAACTTTAAAATTTACTAAAAAAGAGATATTTGTGAGCGTATTAAAAAATTCATAATACTCATAAAATCAAAACATGCATTTGAAAATTTGTAAGTCATTCTATTAAAAAAAAAAATGGGAACCAGAATTCAGAAAAAATTATTGTGATAAGACATGGTGCCAAATATTGGAAACTTTCTTTCTTGCGAATGATTACTGTCTAAAAGTCAGCAACCCTTACTATCTCGGAGATAGTAAAGAGGAGATAGTATCTCCCCTTTGTGAGTACAATAGTTTTACGAGGCCTCATGCGGTGTGGGGAGTGCCCGGTGTTCCCAGAGGGGGGAAAATTTTTTTTCCTCAATCCTAAAAGCGCCGAGAGGAAAGAATATTTTGACTTATTAAAACTATTGAAATATTAGTTAAAACTTCTCGCAAACGTCTAAATATTGCATTGTTAGGCCAGTACGAACGATTCCCAAAATTTCAAAGCTCTAGTTTAATGGGAAGTTGGTTAAATTAACGATCGAAAATTTGATGACACACACACACACTCACACACACACTCACACACACACACCAAGTGAAATTGAGAAAAACGTTGTAAAAAGCACCGCCATTATAACCTAAAATGTTAACTTGCACTGCCCTATGCCTTCCTTCCAGGAAAGGAAATTAAAGACGCGTTAACTCTTTTAACCAAAAAATCCTGAATTATAAGAAAGCCATGGAACTAGCCAAGGGTTCATATAAAGATTTGCTAAAATGTCATAAAAAAAATTCGATTATTTTAACACAGACCCAAAAAAAAAAAGAGACTAAATTTGAAAACAATATTGGTAAATGGAGCCTAACCTCTTAAAAAACTAAAACCTTTAAATAAGTTTTTTATTACGAGAGAGCATCGCAAAAATAACAACCTATATATCTCCGGATAAAGCCTACTCTGCAAATCAACTGATCCATATATACATAATGTTGTTAAATAACAACTATTCACGCTGATTTGATTGATTTCAGGAAACCGTTGATTGAAATAACCCACAGAAAGGAGAAGATAAAGAGTTCTCATGTATAATTCAAGAAGGTGGTATTGTATATATAGCACAAAGTCTTACGAATAATACATCTACATTAAGTTTCTAACTCGATAGTTTGTTGTAATCATTACAACTTTACGATGCTGCGAGTTACTTCAATCTACGGAAACCAAACAAATCAACATGGATAGCTGTATTGACATTATTTGCATAAGAATCAATTAATAAATAAAATAAATTTGATCCAGATATATCTCGGTTATTTCTCAGTAATAATTAAAAATTTACGACACCCCCCCCCCTTATTATTTCAAAGATAATAATTCTATATAAAAACCAACGTTTTTATATGGTGGCAAAGTTTATTAAAGAAAATTATTGAAATATTAGTTAAAACTGTTGGCTATTTTTAACTTTAAAATTTACTTAAAAAAGAGATATTTTTGAGCGTATTAAAAAATTCATAATACTCATAAAATCAAAACATGCATTTGAAAGTTTATAAGTCATTCTATTGAAAAAATGGTAACCAGAATTCAGAACAAATTATTGTGATAGGACACGGCGCCAAATATTGGAATCTTTCTTTCTTGCGAATGATTACTGATTGAAAGTCAGCAACCCTTACTATCTCCCCTTTGTTAGTTTTACGAGGCCTCATGTGGTGTGGGGAGTGCCCGGTGTTCCCAGAAGGGGAAAGAAATTTTTCCCTCAATCCTAAAAGCGCCGAGTGGAAAGAATATTTTGACTTTTTAAAACTATTGAAATATTAGTTAAAACTTGTCGCAAACGTCTAAATATTGCATTGTTAGGCGAGTACGAACGATTCCCGAAATTTCAAAGCTCTAGCTTGATGGGAAGTTGGTTAAATTAACGATCGAAAATTTGATGACACACACACACACTCACACACACACACACCAAGTGAAATTCAGAAAAACGTTGTAAAAATGAATTAGACGAGGATAAATGAGAAAATATCTTTTGTCTGGTTAATCACTGCTGGTGAATTCTGATATATCCTTCAAGACACGTACAACTGATACTACATCAATAAAAAATAATAATAATAAAAGTTGGAGTACAATATCCAATTATTATTACTAAAAGTAAAAATAGTGAGGAGATTTTTCTAGTCAAACTCGCTGATTTTGAGAAAAGATAGTTCAAAGCTTTTATCACATGTTCGTTTTCAGTCGCGGGTTCGAATCCTGCTGCCACTAAAAACCCGCAATGTAGCGGGACTTATACACGTTAAATCTATCCAAGTCCCGAATTCTCCCGTTGGCGTATACTGTAAGGTGCCACCAGCTCAGATGTCGTCCTCGTCGCTGAACCGAGGTTCAAAATAAAGAGATCGGTCGGCAAAGATCCTCCTGTTGCTTAATAAGCAAACTATCTATCACCCCTGAATTATTGTAATCGAGAATATATAGTTAAATAAACGTAACTGATACAAAACGGTAACAGTATCATATTACTAGGTCCTTCGGGTAGCTGAAATCGAAGAAATAAAATAACTGAAAATTTAACACGTTACGAGAAGTATCGTTTCTCCGGGTAGTTGGATAAAGATTTTTCAAGAGTTTATTGTACATCTAAGTATACAAAATATCTTTCAAAGCTAGAATATAAAAACAATAAATCTATCCTGTATAAATAAAAATCTGGAATACCCAATAACAGAGACTATTACGCGGGAAGTTTCATTTTGTCGTAAAACGCAATATCATCATTTAAATAGGTTGAACGACCGCAAATTATCGTTAACCAAAAATTGTTACTAGAACACTGCATTCAAATGGGGAAAAAATTATTTCAAAAGATATTGACGCATACAAAGTTTCTTAGATTGAAAAAGAATTTATAAAATCACTTATTATAAAAGCAAATTGTTTTTATCTTCAGGAAAACAACAGCTTCGAAAAGACAATTTGAATTTTATCGAAATTCATTTTCAGCACTGCGTAAACCAAAAGAAAATTATTACAAGTTATTGGAAATTCATATTTAACAATCGCTAAACAAATACAAACTATAAAATACTATTTGTTTCATGGCAATCGATAAGAGGAAACTTGAGTTTAGTTGTTACAAAATAGCGTTAACAAACCGTGTGTCACAATAAATAAAACATTAGATGCACATACACTGAACCAATCAATTTCGCATGAGTTTATGCATACATTCACGACAAAGTTAGAAGTATTCAACAAAAATTTTTCTTTTTATACAATAAAGATACGCGTTTCACATCATTATGATGACTCGGTTTCAATGAAATACTATGGGTGAGTGAATGACAGTTACGGTTTATAGCCCAAGAGCCTAATGTGTGCCAGACATTCATATAAACTTCATTCTAGAGGCGGAAGGAAAAGTAAAAATTGATTGACAAGTAGGAGGGTCGAAAACACAGAAAGATCGCTAGGCTATCCTGGGGACGCATCATCTGTGTTTACCAAAGAAAGCATGTAAACTCTATGGGAAAGAAAAAAGGTCATTGAAGCCCCTCGGGTTCATGAATCTTGTACTTACCAATAGAAGGCAAGTCCCAAGGGAAGAATACACCGGGCGATTACCTTTTTCGAATTCTTTTTAAAATAATTATATACGATGCAATATAAAATATATATATACGAGCATATTGTCACTAATATTCTTGCTTTTTCTTTCCTTTAAAAGTTTTTAATATATCTTTAATTATTAAATTATGGCTACAGATTAAGTTCCAGTTGAAAATAGTACTTTCTAACAAGTTACGTCCCAATAAAAATTTATAAAATACTTTATTACAGTATTAATTTCCTTTATTGAATTATTTAACGATTAATTTGAAGTTAAATTTCTCTCTAATTCAAATTAAAACAAAACAAACTTCTCGAATAAATGAAAACGTCTGAACTTATCAAAATACCAGAAATTCAGATGGGAACAAATAGGAAGGCAAATATTTAATATGAGCTACACGGCAAAACCTTTAAAAATGTAAGACATAAACTAACTATTTATTAGAATTGTAATAAAAAATATATCATTAAAAGTTATAAAGCTTTAGAAAGAGTCAATAAAAAAAATTGCTTTCAATGGTTATCATTTTTCAGTAACTAAACTTAACATTTTTAGTTGCAATATATGTTGCGATTAAAAAGTATACGACCATTAAAATTAGCATTCAATGCCTGACCTCAGCACTGCCAACAAATTTATGCACTACAGCATAAAGTCTGGGATGAGAATGACACCTCAGAAAGTAGAATTACGGTTAACTCTGACATTTATGATTAAATAAACATATTTTTCAAAAATCTTTTTTTTTAAAGGCTTTCAAATAGCTAAAAATATCATCACAATCCCTCCCTTCCCAAATGTAAGTAAAGGCACTCAAATCAAGAGAATAATTAGAATCAGCACACAAGACCAATAATTTGGCATTCCTTTTGATTTTTGCATTGATTAGATTTTTATGTCTATGCTAATTACGCCTCCGAAGTGTTAGATGAAATATGGCACGCAATTCTGAAATCCAGATCCTGGTTCATAATCACATTACCGAATGACAAACAAAAAAAGGCGATGTAGTAATTTAAAATATTGATTTTTTTTTCCTTTGAAAAGGCATCAGTAACCCACAAAAACCAACATCGCAATATCAATAACACCAAAAAAAAATATCCACTTAACAAAACAGAGAATACTGACCAGACTCTCACAGAATACTATTATGAATAACAGAAGAGTCCATTGGGCTCCGAAGGGAAATGCACGCGAATAAAAGTTAGCAACACTAAACAAAAGCTGCGTTAAAAACTAAACTACTCTTGGATCCGTCCCTCCTTTGTCCAGCTTCTGTAAAGCGGAAACTCACGGAAAACCTAACTTTTCTTTATTGAATAAGCACCGAACACTGACCGAAAGACAGCTCATATATATTCATCTCACTCCCCCTCCCTCTTTTATTGAGTCTTTTGTAACCGAATCCAAAGCACAAAAGGTGCTATTGTGGCAGAGACGAGCGCTGAACCTTCAAGCCAGACGGGCAATTTGTCGAACGCATGGCCTGGCTAATTGAACTCATACTCCGCCGGGAAAAGGGGAAAAAAAGATACGCTTTCATCTTGGGTGCACATGCCGTATAGCTTTATTCAGTTTCAAGAATTTTTGTAGTTACTCCTATGCAATTTAGGAAAAATATTTGTTATAAGAACGGCATTGCACACAGTATTCTTTCTGTTTCTTTAACATGGATGAGACGACAGTTATTCAAATTCCATGTAATTGTTAATGAAACAAAAAACAATTGAACCAGTATTTAACTAATTAACATCATTAAATTCCTACTATTAGCTCTTACTCTCCCTATATATATCTTGTTCAAATTTTCAATCGTTAATAAATATTTTTTATTCATCCACTCAAGTTCAAATACATTTTTTTTTAGACTTGTAGTGGATGACATTTGATGTTAATACACTTTTTTCAAATATTAATTAAATTTAATTGGAGAAAATGCAGTTCAGCTCAACCACTTGGTGTGATTTCAAAAATCGCCAAACTTGGCAATTCTTTTTTTTTGGCTGAACGTTGTTCTCGAAGCACACCAGGGTAGCCACATTTGGTAAAATACCGCTAAATAATTTCTGTCGCCAAGGGTGGTTGGGCTAAACTGCATTCCAACCATTTAATTTACCGAATGAATTACGAAACAAGCCAATGCTTCTACTATGTCATTTGTCTAGCAATGGCAAAGTTGGTAGAGCGTCGGCGTAGAATCTCCGTGCTTTCGGATCGAATCTCGTCGAAGTATAAATTTTTTTTTATATGATTTTCAAATAATTAATTTTAGTTTTATATGGGAGAAAAAAAAATTCTCTTATATAAGATATTTAACGGGATATAATTTTAGGAATAAATACCGTCAGTGACGAAGCGTGTAGATGGCTGAAAAAATTTCTTTTGCCACTTAATATTGTGATTCTGTCATATGTATATACGTATTTATATCAATTGTAATTATTTAATAAAAAGTAACTAAAATAAAAATTTTCTTTGTTAACCTCAGTAGGAATTGACTCAATTTTTTTTTTTTTTTATTATTATTATTATTACTTGTTTTTAGTAGAAGAAATAAAGCATTAATCTATGAGAGGAAAGGTGGTTCCCTTTGCACCTAGGTGTTGTCGATATAGGCGACGTTTAAAATACGAACTTTAAATCTAATGCCGTGGTTACGGCGACGCTCTTTTGTTTTGTTTACTTGAGCGCTTTTGCATAAACTGTTGCGTGTGTGTTTATCGTAGCAACTTTTTCTTCTAAAAGGAAAAGGACGTGAAATTAGTGATTTGTGTGATATATTTACCCTGTGAACCCCCCGCATGCATGTGGGCGATTGTTTTCAAAAATATACAATGACTCGAAATTTTCATTTTGTTGAAAATTTATACACTTGGACCTGTTTCACATAATGTAGCTGAGGAATAGATACTTTGTTTTATTGCAGCAACCTTATCTTTTAATATAAATTATTCAAAATGAATCATCCGATTTCAAAATATTTTCAAAAATAAACGACACAGAATGATAAGTAATACATGAATACAAGGGGGGAAATATAGTAGATATTCTTTATAGAAGTGTTCTATATTATTTCCTTTATTTACACGTATGATATCAATTTGATACGTAAAAATTCCTGCCAAATACGTCGTCAAGTGTCAGTGGTAATTGATTGTACAGCAGAAATCCGTTGTTAAAGTTATCCTAAATTTGTGGGTAATGGTGGGCATACCCTTCATCTTTTACTTACCCACAAAGGTAGATATCGTATAGAGCTATATCAGGTAACATAGGTGACCAGTTGTGTAACATCAAGTCATTTGGTCCTCTGCAACCGATCGAACTGTGAGGCAGCTCCGTTTAAATATCTAAAACGGCTTTCGTGAAATAGCTTAACGAAGAACACACGAGGGCCACTTAGTGTTCAAGCATAAAACTTCCACAGTTTTCCTTTGAATTAATGCAGTATTTATCACTCTACGCATTTATTTTTGAAAATATGGAATTTTGAAATCGGGTGATTCATTTTTAATAACCCTATATTATATGTGTACATTTGTAGCTAATTAGATAATGTAGTTGTTGATGTATTATATGTGAAGCACACAAGTATGAAATGCAAGGATTAATATCACACTGAGAAGCAATATGAGGTCTACAGGCGTAAGACCTCGAAATTTTGAACCTTAGTCATCTGATGTGGACGATAAATGAGCTGGCACCATACTTTCCACATCCACACCAAAGCGACTACAGGCTTTGAGACACAACAGACTTCACGGGCGTCAGCCCTTCCACGACGAGTTTTTAGTTGAATCAGAACGCAGAGATTCGATTCAAACAACGCTGGTCACGAACTCGCGACCTTGTCCACTCGTCCGACGCGGCCACAATTGAAGTTTCGAGATGTAAGTGAGATTAGCAAGACCATTTTTCAGTTAATTGAAATTGAGAAATCTGATCCATAATCAATGAATTGCATTTCTTTCATCGAGATCTGCGGTTCTGAAATAATTATTTTGAAAAACTCTTGAAAAATCACTTGTGGAATCATTCTATGAACTAAATTTGAATTTCCGAAAATTTGGCAGTGAAGAAAACAAAAGATGAAAAATAAGAAAAGTAAAAGGGATTATCTAATTTATATAGTTGCTTACATACAATTAATAGGATCATTTGTTTCTTGAAATTAACATCCAGTTACTCTTACAAAATCCTTACATGTAGCCTCCCAGAAGTTCATAATTAAATCTCTCTCATTGAATTTCTGTTTTGACCAATAATAAAATTAATAATTAGTTCGATGTGTATTCAAGAATGATGTAAACTTGATTCAATACTGATATTAGATAGCGAATTAACTACAATGTAATATTACATTAGTAATGAAACAGATATAAGATTAAATAAAACTTTACAAATCGAATATTTCATAAACGAGATACGCCATATGAGTATTGAAATTTATTATTATTGTTGTTTTATATATATATATATATATATATATATATATATATATACACTAGCTGATACCAGCCCGTTTCGCTGGGAAGACGATAATATTATATTTTGGAACCTAAACGTAAAAGAACAAGAAAATTTTCAATTTTTCAACGATAATGAAAACCTAAATTTAAAATTTTAGGAAATTGATTGTCTGTAATAATGATTATCCAGAACTTTTTAGTGGTATTTCGCTTATATATATATAGATTGACTTGCGTGTGGTAAAAAGTCACCATTTTAGTATTTTTCAAATTCCCACTAAGTTTTGGAACTAAATTACACTTTCACCAACCGTGGGGTTCCACACTGATTTATTTCTTTTGCTAAATATGTACGTTTCCTATTTTAAACATGCACGGAATTTCACATAAAGAGCCTCTTCGCCAAAATCTTGCCAATCCTCCATCAGCGCTTCAATATAAAATGATTTGGTTTTTTTTCCACTTCGCACGCGCAGATACCACCAAGTAAACTTAAATGGTGACAATAAATAGTATACATATAAAAAAAATTATATTCCGTTTGGCGTCGGTCATGTCATTTTTGGCGATAAAGTCGCTAAAAATCACATAACCGACGGATAAGAGTAGATTAACGGATGAAAATTACATTTTGAATAAGAGTTCCGTAAAATCCGTTCTTAGTGAGCGTCTACATCGCAAAATGAGTAATTCTGCTAAATTTCAAGTCAATCGGTTGTATAGTCTTAGAGATCTCGTGATGAGTCAGTCAGTGGTATTTCGCTTATATATATAGATAGATTGGGAGGAAACAGAAATGTTTCCTGGTAGGCATAAATTTTCGACAGATTTACAATCAAAACTATGGGGTTGAAATAAGTATAGCATAGATAACGAAAATATAAGGAGCAATTAATGGCCAAAAAAGAGTATAACTAATGAATCATGAGGTATACTTTTGCGCCTTGAATTACGTATCGGTATGCGACAATTAATAACAATTCCACAACTTAGAATTGGTAATTTTCAGTTATATGTACATATCAACGAATAACAAGTTCAGTTACTGCAGTCAATGACCCATAACTATACAACTGATCTAATTGTTAATCTAATATTAACTGATATAATCATCAGATTAATGCATCTCCGTTGTTTTTAATTATGTCAAAATAAAATCACATATCTAAAAAAAAAACTGTTTTTGTGGTCCACATATAAACTTCGTTTCTATAAATTCATCAAGGATTGCAAAACTACGAAAGGCAAAATAAAATTCGCGTTTAAATGCCCCTGGTTTCTAGCCTCAGAGTTTAACACGTTTTTCTAAAGAATATAATAATAATAACATACACAGAGGAGGGTCCAGAAAAAAAATGACAGCAAGGACACAAAATCATCCGAGAGGAGGAGGGAGATAAAAAAAATTTTCTCTTTCTCTCTCTCTCCTTGAAAAGTTTATAAGCCTCAATTGTGTTTATTTTAATTATTCATGCTTATTGAATCCTTAATTTAAAAAATAAACTAAATATTAATTCAAGAAGCAAATTCAAATTGAGAATTAAAAACATACAGTACGATAGCCAGCCGGGTCCTGTGCTTGGACGCAACAAACAACTTTGAAGTAAAACATTAAAATAAACACTTTTAAATTTGGTTGGGATTTCCTATTCAGGTATGTTATTTTGTCTATGCATGAAAGAATAACACAGAGGGAAGGCACGTGTTCCCGAGCCCACTCCCTGTATTTGCTGCTAAATATATGAGTAATAACAAATATAAATGGATGTTTTTTCCAGCGAAAATTGGTGACGCTTTAAACATATTAATACAGTTCTATATTTCAACGGTAAACGTTTTAACACATAAATAAAATACGTGTTTTTAAATGCTGACTTTTAATATCAACGATTCATAATTCGAGATAAATAAACGTAAAATTACACTTAGCAACTGTGCATTATAAATAAAAATGTAATGAATTACTATCGATTGTTAACTGCATTATGATTGCGTTAGAAATCCGTCATCTTCTAACAGCTAAACTGACAAACGTTTGACAACACGAAAAATTAACTGACTGCATGCAGAGAGAAAACATAAGATCAACAAAAGATATATTCGTTAATATGTTATCGTGGCGAGAAGTAAAAGACATTTTAAATGATAATTTTCGTCAGAGCAGTAATTTAAAAACATTCTCACGTAATGAAAAACAGCATCGCTGGTGTTTAAAAATAAGTTATTCTCAGAACATCTTGTTTTTAGCAACAAGATAAAAACGGACAGAAATTTAATGAATTCTTCAATTACTGTTTCGAAAGCACAAGTAAAAAGTCACCCCTCTAGCAACACAGGCGCGCGATATTAACGATTCCATTCGAGACATCAAAAAACAATTTTCATTAATTATCAGCTTTTGAAGAATTCATTAGAATCATTATTGGTACACAGAGCCTCGAGCGTTTACAACTATTTCAATTAAATCACACTCTTCAATAAAAATATATAGAACTAAAATTTCATAGTTTCAAATTACTCTAGCATTTTTAGTGCTACATTCATTTTTCCCGCGGATTCACAACAATTGCTATAGATGATGTTTGTTTATCGAATAATTTTAGAACTTCCACAAAATATTTACGAGAATAATAATAATCTATTTAAATTTATCGTAACACTTAGTAATATATATTTTATTTTTAATACAAAACGTTTTCTAATCAAATAATTTTGGTATTTTCCAAGTAGTATAATTTAGCACGAAGGATTACAGCGAAAACATTCTTTTTCTAGATGTTTCGTTATTTAAAAAAGAATTGTGAAATCAACAATATTATCATCAAGCAAAAAAAAGAAGAACAGCAAATCACAACCGCTTGGAGATGGGATTCATATCAATAAATGGTGCAATCAAAATACACACTATCGGTTTCAAATTGATAATTCTATAACTGGTTAGAAACAGTAGGTTTTCGAATGATGAAGTGGCAATACAAGATTTCGTAGAAAATACAAGATTTCGAAAACAAACATATTAAAAATAATCTTTATATTTTTAATACACAAATACACACAAACACATTTAATATGGATATAATCATCTTTTCTTAACCCCAAACACAAATTATTTCTCTCTTCAAAGTCTTCGCAACTTATAAATTACAATTCGAACAATTTCATACACGCACACATTGCAAAATCAATTCATCACATAAAAAGACTAATTTTTTTTTTTTAAATAAAATAGTCATATTCCTATTTGACAAAAATTCATCGAATACTTTTGCTATTAGAGATATATAAATACTTTGTTAGCATCTTCACCAGTTTTATTTCATTGTTATAACTCAATTGAACTGCCACCCAACCCATGTTTAAATCTCACACGCGGTGAATAACAATCTGTTTTCTTTCATGCAATCGGACACTTCACATCATTCATCAACCTAAATAGAACACTGTTGTTGTACGTCATTAATATCCAGTACATTTGTCGGATAATGTAATTTCGGAATGTTACGGATGACTGGTTACGGGCATAGGTCAGAACGGGCAAGATGATAAAATATGGACGGTAACACTTTCGATAACTCCCAAAGTATACATCTCTATTTCATAAGCAGGCTAATTGTTTCCAGTTGGTGCCCCATCAGAATTTTTTAGAAGGAAAGAAATAAATCAATCATTTGAAAGTGGGCTATAGAGAAACACTGAAAGAAAGAAAGAAAAAAAAACGACAGATGCACAGATAACATCAAATGATAAGGTAAATAAACACATTTACAGGTATAAAAAGGGCGCCACTTATCAAAAGAATAAAAGTAAAAGACATTCCAATACACTCTAGATAGAATGGACTTCCACCACCACCCCCATTACGGCGGATTAAATATTTGATAAATGTTAACTTCTCTCCTTTAATATGCTTACTAATAACAAACAAACAAAAAAAATTTAAAAAAAGTGTTGTTAAAAAATAAGATAAGAGATTACCGTTTTCCCACTTTTTAAAAAATCTACTTACTTCGGACCATAAAACGTTCCCTAATTTATGGGACTATTTTTATAGAAAATAATTTTCTATTAAATCCAATAAATTTACCATTTCTTCTAAAACAGATATATAATAAAAAGGGACTAAGAAGATTCCAAGGATTAAATTGATGAAATTATTAGAAGAATAATTCGATGGCGATGGACTTAAAAACATTTCTGATGCTCTGTTTTCCAATATCGTTTTACGTGACACACGTCACATTTAATTTATAACTTACGTTATATGAAGATCCTTTGCTTCATACTCGTCCCCCCCCCCCCCTCCCTAATTTTACAGTGAAAAGTGAAAATGAAAAGGTTTATAGTAATAAATTGGAATTACTTGCCCATTAAATGTCAGAAATCATATAAAACACCATAAAATGTTTGACGCCCTAAGACAAAGCGGTTTGCCCACAAGCCTCGAAATGGTACCAAAATCAAGTTTTTCGCGCATGATGATGTATATGCTGTTCGGGATTGCTCTATATACCTACCTTCACAGCCGTGCTGTACAAATTTTAACGTATTGCGTCAAGAATTTAACTTATCTGAAAGCTTTGATGGAGTATAAAGATTCGTATCTTTTGTTATGCAATTAATTACATTCGGACCGCATTAAAATTTTAAGACGATTTTGTTACGTAAAAAGAAGTATTGCTGTCCGAAAAATTCGGTAATTCCAAAATAATTAACAGTCGATTAATTCCAAGCGCTGCGGAAGTACTAAAAAATAAAACAGCGTATGTAACATAACGTATGCAAAGATCAAAAACCTCTATTCCGTATCACTAAAAAAAAAAGCAACTTTTAAAATTATTCCCTCCCCACACAGACACCTTAAAAATTTTAAAAATTAAATTTTTAAAATTTTCTTTACTGTAATTTTAAAACTTGAGTGGAATTCAGCATAGAGAATGTTATGTTTATAAGAGCTCTTCAAATTTTTCAAGCTGTAAACGCATTAAGAATTTTGCAAGATGTAGTTACTTAAGTATGACTTACAAACGTAAATACGGCTATAGATTATTAATTCCTCATGCATGATTATTTATATTTATAAATGTGATTTTTTTTGTACATAAAAACAGATACACAAACGCACAGTTATTTCAATGTTAAATATGATTTCCATTGCTTTTAATTTAAAAAAGTGTACAGAATATTTAAACTTGGTATAAAATAATCTCATTTTTTCACCCATTTCGAAAGCGTCTCAACCTTTCATATAAAAAAAAAGTTTATCTTTTATGTAATTTTACAGAATTAAGTTAAATTTAAATTAAACATCTGTAAGATGAGAAAGCAAATGCGGAACTCCGTAACCCCACCTTAGTGTACCTAATCCAAACACGCACAAGCTCGTTATTCTACATTTACTATCCATTGATCAAGATGAAACATAAAAGGAAGTCTAACTGAGGCATAATAATAATATTAATAATAATTTTTCCCCATCTCGTAGGCCTCTCCCTCATTATTTAATTCTATAGACACCGTAAAGTTTGATTAAATAGCCAATAAAGTCACAATTCCGCATGGAAGTGAAGAGGAGGAAGGTGATGAAAGATGGGAAACAACCAATTCGAGAAATATTTTCAAAATCAGGAAGATTGGGTTAACTACACACAATATGGAAAACTTAAGTTTTAAATATATATATATATATATAAGAAAAGATAGCATTGTAGCAGACGTCAATTACATTTTTTAAAATTATATACATACTTAAGGTTTTAAGGTATTTAGTTTAATGTCAAAACAGTAAAGCATTCAAGGAACATTAATGGGAGGGGGGGGGATGACGAATTTTTAAGCAAAACTAGAAGAAAAAAAAATCGTACGTGGAATGTCGTTTTCTATGTTTTTTTCTTTTCTATCGTATGGCACGAAAATTGAATAATATTTTGAAACATATCAAAATAGTATATGTTTAAAACAATTAGAAGCTCAAACTACTGCTGTATTGTTCAAATTTGCTCTAACAACTTTTATAAAAAACATTTAATCCATTGCTGTCGCGTTATATTTAAATTCATAATTTACGAACCGATTTTTAGTCAATTTTCCTACCAATTTCTTTATGCTGGCATTTCTCTGCCATTTAAATAAGAAGAACATCGTGTTGGTCCATAGGTTTCTTTGCTAATATGAAATATTTCTTTAAGCTGTCTTCGCCTCACGTCAGAGAGCCTGAACCAAATTCGGAAACATTTTTAAAAACGCCTCCGGCCCCCCCCCCCCCTGCATTGGCAGGTACTCATTTTAGTATAACAAAATTAGAAGACGAAATTGGGAACGCATTTTATACGTACAAAAATGGATTCATTCAATTAGAAGTGAAAAGCGCAATAAAATGCGACGTTCTTTATAATTAGCATTCGAACATTTTTCTTTCTAAAAAAAAATTCGCAGACTTTAGATCCTATTCTTTGACAAAACACGAAGACACCCTACAGCTTATTCCGTTTTCGGCTTCATTGTAATTAAATATGCTTCTTTCCGAAATATTCCAAAGGGAAACAATCCACAGTTCGTTATTGATTTAAGACTCCATTTTCTGCAACGACTGAAGGAAACAGAATTCGTGAACGAGCAAGCGGAGTAAACATTTTTGAATTATCTCCCTCATTCTAAACAAACGATGGCTTTCTAATGTATCCAGAGTAATGCACCTCTCCTCTCTCTCTTCATCCCCACCCCACCCCACCGGTGCACGCATGTACATGAAGCCCTCGATCAATACGCCCGCACGTGTATCGTGCCCTTCCCAGCGAAAAAGGTAGCAGCAGATTCATTTAGGCTGCAACGCAATGGGGGGAGGGGGGTGATAGCCGGTAAATTGCTGTAGGGTCATCATTACCGAGGAGGGGTTGGACGGTAATGGAGAGAAGTTCGTAAAGAGGGGGAAAAAAGGGAGCAATACTGCCCCACATTATTATCGGGTCATCACGCCCCTGATTAGACAGTTTAACTATCAATTAGCCGGAAAAAGGGTGCACCAGGTGGGACACTTAAAGCGTGACACCGCGTGCCACTCAAGTGATGACCGCAGTTGAATTTCGAGAGAGAGCGGGGCGCATGCGTGGGTAGATTCTAAGGGAGCCGCAAGGCACCCTCTCTTCACTTGTACAAACACAGAAGATTTAACACGGTCTTTTTTAAGTTTAACACGCACCGTTTTTTCGATGTCTCGGTGATTTAGCGCATATTAAGCAAGTAAAAGGAACATTACGAGTATATTAAAATAGCATATATAAATTAGAACTATAGCATCAATAAACGGAGCCAGACAATTCAGCAAGTTTGTCCATGGAAAAGGATTCTTCTTCATTTTAAATTTCAAATCAAGTAGTCCTTGAAAAACGCGGAAATAAGGCGAAGAAATTTTTTTAAAAAAATGCTCTAAGATATTAGTGTTAACAACAGCGAAAATCATGAAAAATACGTACTATCTATTAATTAATATATATATATATATATATATATATATATATATATATATATATATATACAGAATACGTACGAGTATTAAAATTTTATGAACAACAGTTTTATCAAGTTACATAAATCGTTTTAAAACATTAAGTTATATGTTGAACTAGAAGTGAATTAGAATTAATTATTTACTTTAAGTTACATTTTTATTCATAATACAAGCCAAGTGATTTTTCCAAATAGAATTTCATGAAATTGAGAAATATTTAAAAAGCTTTTACATTTCTTTCAGACACCACCACCACCCCTCGTACTATTTTCGAATTGATATCGAAATTCCCTTTTTATGTACTGATTCCAATCTTCACAGTAATAAAAGAGATATTTTGCAAATAACATACATTGTCTATAACATTTCATACTCGAGTGTCTAAAATGGATATACACGTTTAATCATTCGTTTAACCGAAGAGAAATAAATAAATTATACTACAAATTCTGCTTCCTCATTCATATTCAACTGTTTTAAACATGTGTGTTTTTTAATGTCTAGTCTTTCAATCGTGGTAATTATATTTTTTCTTTCCGGCAATGGATCACTCGGAAACTTATGATAATTTTTCTATATTTTGCCTGTGCGGTTATCCCATATGGTAAACAATTAAAATGTAGCGAGCCTTCCACTCCCTCCTAGATACGACTCGTGATAGACGTACGTACAATCGTTTGTGTAGAATAGTTACGTAAATGGATCTTCATACGAAATGTATCAGACGCACATTGAAAACAATAAAATCCTTGAAGAATTATCAATCACAGAAATCTTATTCAGATTCATATTACTTTAACCTGTGTTAATCATTTATTTATTTGCTTTTGAATTACTAGCTTTGTGATGCCGTATTTTCAGAAAAATATTTGAAATTGTTGACGGATATTTATATTATGAATGCTCAATTTCAAAATTTAAAAAAAAAATCATTTCAATCACGACTGTGTATTATAACGACACGGCAACAAAATTCCAATTCAAATACGGAAGTTGAAAAATATCTCACCAATATTCAGATTTATAATCCGGCTTACTATACCTTTCATGACATTTCTTTTTAATAGTTATTTATTACAAAACAAAGTCTTCCTTTTCAAAAAAATAAGTTTTAATTTCGAAATATCTTTAATTTTGTAAGGAGAATGACAGAGCTTTTAGCCATCCCGAAGGCTATTGTTTCTGTCTATGACCAAATGGTCACCCCAGCACTTTTCAAAATTTTATTGTAAAAGATTTGTGCATATGTTTGATGCCTGCTTTCATCACACAAGAGTGAGAATAATTTTTTCAAAAAACATAAAAATACTATCGATTAAGTCTTTGCGTATATTTTTGATATCTGCTTTCACCAGTAATGAACTTAATTTTCAAAAATATATCATAATAAATTTCTCCGAATTTTTTTTACTGGATTGAAACGAAACATATATGAAATAAAATTCATTTTATGCTTAAATACATTCAGTTTAGAAATTTATCGTTTGCTTTAATTTTAATATATGAAAAGAATCTTATATTAAGAATTTTATCGTTTGTTTCAATTCTAACTTTGATTTTTATAGCATAATTATTTGTTTTGTTTATTTATTTAGCTATCAAAAGTTGACATTATTTTTGTTCGGTAGCTTTTATGTTTGGATGCAATGGAATAAAGATTGCAGAAACATACGCTGTTTTGATAATTTAATTACATTTATCTTCAAACATGCATATTAATAATTTATCGTTTGCTTTAATTTTTATATCTGAAAAGAATATTATTATCTGATTTAATATTTTATGATTGTAGCTTTAAAAAAGAATTAAAATTGTGTGGAGAGTATGATAGTGCATTTAACTTTCACAAGCCTTAGTATAAAAGATGTGAACAATAATAATTTTTAAACAAGTCAGCATCTTTGCTGGTTAAATCTGTTAGAACATTTTTTACATTTCTTATTCTTAATTCCTTTACATAAAACAAAAACGTCTGAAATAAATTATAACACATAGCTAAATTAATATAATCTTAATCGTCTGCGCCCTTTATTAAATTTAAATATTTTTATTCCAACGTCACAGAGCATGTATACACGTAAAAGCAGCTGTATAATTGTATTTTTACATCGCACTTCATTCTGTAGATGACAAGTGCGGTGTTACACAAAACATTCCATAGATTTTTCAATCCAAATTCCAATACACAACAACCCTTCGATTAAAAAATATTTCTCAGAGACAAATCAAATTATTTCATTAAACCACTCCATTATCAAAAGACTGTCACACACACAAAAAAAAAACCAACCGCAGGGGGCCAATTCAACGTGGAATGGAAGGGATTGTCTTCTGGGGGAGAGCTGCTGTATGGGCTAATGAAGTGACTAATTGAAGGCGAGCGCTGTATCCATCATCTCTGGTAGCGGGATGGGAGAGATCGCAGGGCCAGACGAGCAGCATCTTTCACATTACGAAGTAGAAACCAGACAGACAGGCGGCGCACTAAAAATTCATCTTAACTCCGTTCTGGGCGTCGGCCTGCCCTAGTAAGTAGAATTTGCAACTACACGCGCGGTCATTGACTGCAACTCTAACCTCGTTGGAGAGGGATTTTCTGTCGTTTTGTTTTGCAGCACACCCTTCCAAATGAGAGGCACGAAGCTAGGCGCCTTTGCATGCTTTATTGGGTCAAACGGAGCCAACGCTCGGGGTGACTTTCCGCAACCCTTTTCCTTCGTTCTCCAAAATTTCATTCCATTGATGCATGTGCGGAGTGCTGAGCTATTTAACAGGGTGAATCATTCAACAAATCCAATTATTATACCCAGCGGAGGCGATTGGAAAATAAAAGGGGGTGAGTTAGGGCTAAAAATTTACGAACACCAAAAAATAAGAAGGAAGTTAGTTCTATGGAGTATAAGAGGGTAGACACAAAAATAATACAAATTTAGCTACAAAATGGTAATTTTTTTTTTTAACGTTTCATGAATGAATTTGGACAGAGAAGTAAAAATTGGCAGCTTATACTATGCTAACTTTATTGCGTGGTTTAATTTCAATACTACAATGTAATTTTCATCAAAAGAACAATATTACATGTTTATTACAATTAAATAGAAGTATTTCGAGATATCAGAAAACGATCAGTCATAATTAAGTTTCGAATTCGTAACTAAATAGTTTTCGTATAACGTCATATTCAGTGGCGACGATTGGGAGTTAGAAGTAAGGAACCAAAAAATTTAGGAAACAAAAAATATCGAAGGGGATTCGGGGGGTAAACACACACAAAAAACACAAAATTTGGAAATTTAGCAGTAAAATGATAGGTTTTCTGATTGAGTTCGCAGAGAGAAGTAAAATTGATACATTCTACCAACTTTAAATATATATATATATACTGCAGTTTAGTTTTAATACTAGTGCGTAATTTTTTTAACATTTCATTAATACTGTACAACGTAACCTTCATCAAAAGGAACAATATTACACATGTATCACAATTAAATATTTATTATTAAAATTATACAAGTATTACATACGTTATTATACAAGTATTAAAATAAAAATTATCAGTGATAATTTCATTGAAAAAAGCATGGTTTGCTTAAAACAAAAATAAAAATTTGCCGAAATCCAACCAATGAATTTGCTCAAGCGTTCGTTTTATACCCCTTAAACTACAAAATAAGCAAGAAAAATAAAATAAAATAAACACTCTAATCGACTGTTTATTCTCAAAGCAGTATAATAGATTATATTATAGGAAGATCGATTTTCAATACAAAATATGTTTCTCAGAATTATGTGTCGTGGGGTTTTACAAAACGGTTAACGAAACACGATGCATGACATTGCATTTAGAACAAGTTTTCGCATACGTAATTTTTTTAATAATTAAAGAAACGGAAAGATACGACAAAAAGAGTTTATGCAATTGTTTTGCTAATAAAATAATTCCTAGTTTTAAGCGGCTAAAATGGAATAAATTTTAGGTTTTTCTCAAAAAAGTAAGGGAGTGGTTGGCTCTATCTCCCTCCCCCAATCACCGTCACTGATTATACCATACAAATATATAGCTTTGATATTGCCTTCAAAAAGTAAATGCAAAATTACAGGTTAAAATTCAAAATGATTAAGAGAGCTTCCCAATTAATTAAACAAAAAAAAAAAATCACCAAATGATGGATTTTCTAATGATTTTTTTAAAAGCAAAATTAAAACATACACAGAACGAGATATAAAGAGAGAGAGAGAAAAGAAAAAAATAATTCATTCGCTACTTCATTATCAAAAAAACTCCATAAAACAAATACATTTCAAATAAGGTAATAAATCTAAACAGTTAAAAAAATTTATTCAGAATCCAATCTCTATCTTATGTCCCCTTTCCTCCTAGTTGTGCCCGAACTTATATTTTACATAATAAAAGTGAAACTAATTTGAATTTCAGCAACGAAGTTAATAGAGGATTTTCAAATCAGACAATGCATATTTTTAGAAAATATATTGATTTATAAAAAGAAAAATTAGAAATTTTTGGAAGTATCGGCCAGTACCTATGTCAAGTAATTTTTGTCACGCCATCAATTAAAAACCGAATTTCTAATCTAACATATATTGAATCAGTTACCATTAATGTACACAGCTTGTAACAATGGACAGCCTTCCTCACATTCATTCGTCTTTATAATCATTTCACAAAGTAAAGAGTATTAATAGTCATTGATATCGTTAGTAAATAAAGAATGAATAAAGGGACACAATGAAACGAGTACTATGGAATAAAATTGTCATTCATTGTTGTTCTCTTACTAACTTCCAAGATGAAATGAAACATCTGTTTATTTATTTACTTAGAAATCCTATTTCATTCATTTTCTTTTCAGCATAAATGAACGTCGCTACGGCGCTGCATGAAGGCTGTTACGAGCAACCTTCGTAATTTAAACATCTCACTCTGGTACTACTTCACTCTCTCTCAATTTCCACATCACGCCACATGAGTCCGTTGAGGTCTAGTGTCATTTAACGTGATGCAGCTAGCTCCCCTCTCCTCTCATTCATAGGACGATTATTTGGAAGTACCATAACTCAAAATTCGCCACTCGATTCGTACAACGCCGATCATGAAATTGGTGACCTTGACCACAAGGTCACCGCGATCCCCTTGACCCTATTTCGTAACCGCACTTCAAAGTTAGAAAATATATCACCCTGACTCATAATTTGTAGTTCTTTTTTATCATATGTCACTAGTAAAAGACATTTCTCTTTACAGAATATCATATATACTCATTCTTTATTATGCATGGTTTTTAAGGCTCCCTTTTACCGGACATTTTGATTTCGTGCTTGTAATTTATGTTTAATACTAAGAAATTTCTATGGTCGTTCTCAAATCCTTAATATTTTTATCTATTTTAATGCAGAAAAAGTAACCTAAAGAGTAAAAAATAATGGTTTCTGCGGAATCATATTATCCCTCCGATTTAAAAAAAAAAAAAATATTTTAACCCTTATTTTAATTATTCCGTTTCTGGGTTTTCTGGTCTTTAAAAAATATCCTAAAAAAATTTCGAAAATGGAGAGAAACTGTAATTCCGCAGAAACTTTTCATTCTCTTTTTGCTCTGTCGGATGTACTATTCACCCCATTCAAATAGATAAAATAGTATAGATTTCAAAACGATAGTAGAAATTTTACAGGATTAACATTACGCTCACGAAATCAAAATGGCCGGTAGACGGGAGATAAAATATCGTTTCACTTATACCCAGAATTTTATTGGGGGGAATGGGGGGTAGGTGTTGGGATTGTTTTACATTATATCATTCATAAATTAAATGAGTATTATACTAAGATAATATAACATCTTGCTCCGCTGTTATTGCAAGCATAGCAGAAGGTGCTGGTGTTATGCTATGATGGCGCATGAAGGTTATTTATACATACTTAAATTCTTTTTCTTTTTTTTTTTTATTTGTACGGTATATTGTAATTTATGTGATTGTGTTTTTCATTTTTATTTATTATTTGTATCGAATATTATTAAAATTGTGTTTATGTTTCATTTTCAAAAATAAATTGATGAAGTACGAGCATTCAAGCGCATCTAAAAATTAATGAACCAATTCCTTTTTTCCCCCAAACAATTCTAATCTCATTTCATACGATGAAATGAACATATTTTTGATTTTTATTTACTTTCTTTAAATCAATTTGCACGTGTGATTTACAATTCCGCTGAACATCTTTTTTTTTTATTATTATTATTTAATTCCATATCTCATCTTACAAAAAAAGAATGTCTGTATCTCATTCAGTTTGCATGATTTTTAGAAGAGAACGTGTAACGGTATCCTAATATCCGTCTCTCCTGTCGTCTTAAATATTATTCTAATTACAAGTTCTAACTTTTACTTAAACTTCAAGTATTGCCTAATTAATTAAAATAGTCAGTTATATCCAAAATATTTTTTGTTACTCCTCAAAAATAAGGGGGATGTTTTCCACAGTTGGTATTATTTCCGCAAGTGCAAACAACTTCTATAATCTACCAAAGATTGCTCTAACCGGAATAAGATGCGAGTACCTCCCATAATTTCTCCGATAGCGTTGAGTTCTAGTCTCACCAAATTTTCTAAACACGGCAGAATACAGAATCATACTAACATTCTTCTTAATATCATAAACCTTAATTATTCTCATTTGATATCTTTCCGTCTCTCCTCTTATTCTCACAACACAACAATTTATATGTGAACTTTCCTTTGCGTAGTTGAGTAGATCGAATCAAGCAGTGTCCAGGAAATGTCCACAAGGACAGTTGAAGGGAAGTAACCCCAAACTGTAACAAACGTATCCACTGTATTCAGTAATGGGTGGGAGTACCGATAAAATTAAATTGATGAAACATCGGTACCATGCCTTTAAAAAAAGAATCACGTATTGAAAGTCACAAGTTCAAACTCTTCGCTTCACACGATGATCACGAAAATAATACAAACAACCTTTGTAACTATCGCTTTTTCAGCAGCTTCCACCAATCAATCTCTCCAGCATCAAAAGAAATGCCATACAGTTAACTATACAGATGACAAATCACTACTTTCAACAACGCCAACCACGACGGCTAGCGAATCAAACTATTGTTCGCCAAACTAACCATAACACAACGAATCCCTCTCCAAACAAACAGAACTAATAAAGGCGGTTCACGGAAAAGATGAAGAAACCGCAGGATAACGCTGATGATGAATGAAAGACAGCGGTGAGGCAGATCAATCGTGAAAAAGCAAGAGCTTATCTTTCCGGTGTAAATCTAACCGAAAGCGTCGGTTGTTTACCCTGGGGGTACGCTCCAACTCTTATTTTTTTCCCCTTCTTTATTTTTTTTAATTATTATTATTTTATTCCTTTACCACACTGACCTCGTTCCTCATTTGTTGTACGTTTGGAGAGTATTAATTTTTTTCTTTTTTTTTTTTGAGTGTGTGTTTATTTTCCGCGTTTCCTCACTCCGAAAAGAATACAGCGCGGTCTCTCTCTCTACTTCCTTACGTTATTTCATTCCCCTACGTCATTTCGCACGTGCACACGAAGGTAAGGGGAGGCTCAAAAATGGGGGTGGGGAGAGCTTGAAGGAGGTTAGGAAATTTTTACCTGTGAAAGGGTAGATAATTTTTTTTTGTAAATAGAAAGGGGGCCGAGACCATGTTGATGTTAATGGGATCAGGTAACGTCAAGAAGTTGGAAGATTGTTTTTCACGAAAACAATTTCTATTTTTTAATGGAAACTCGGGGGGAAATAGCGAGCACAAAAGAATGAGAAAAACAGGAAGAAAATGATCAGCACATAAAAGGAGGGGGAGGAGTAATTTAGATCATTTAAGATTTGTGTGCGTGTGCTTTCCTTTCTCCAATCTCATTGGATCAACTCATTTATCTCAAAATCAATAAAATTGGATATTGTGATCAAATACTAATAAACCAAACAAAAAGAAACCTTTTTCATTGTGTTGTATAATATTAAAAAGGGGAAATTAAAAAAAAAGTTACGGCTCTCGTCTACCAGCCATTTTGATTTCGTGTTAGTGAAATTTCTACACTGTCCTCAAATATATACTATTTTATCCAGTTGAAAACAAAATAGAGAATCCGAAAGAGCAAAAAGAAATGAAAGTTTCTGCAGAATTATATTTTCTTCCGATTTTTAAAAAAAATTTAGAATAATTTTAAAAGACAGGAAAACCCATCAACAAATCATTAAAACTGAGGCAAAAAAAATTTTTAAAAAAAATCGGACGATGAATGTAATTGATCAGAAACTTTCATTAATTTTTGCTCTTTCGGATGCATTTATCTGCATTCAAGTAGATAAAATAATATGGGCATGAGAACGGTAGTAGAAATTCCATAGGATTAACATTAACGTTCACGAAATCAAAATGGCAAGCACACGGCAGCCTAAAAATGTACTAACACTGAATTTAAATGAAAACTACGGGGAAAAAATATAGTTACAAATAATTGCCTTTTTTTTTTCGGGGTAGGGGGCTATTTACATGTATTCCACACCGTTTAAATCAAACGTCAAATAAGGCTTCTTTACTTATTAATTTCCATGCTCTGTTCAACAAAAATTCATCTTTAAGTGAAACCACACATCTTACGACAGTTAATCCTAGTTTCACATAAAATACGAGTAGAGTACTTTTTTTAAAAAAAGAAATTAGATACCGTATTAAATGATAGTTGATTGAGGAAGTGAATATTAATAATATGTGTGAATAAGTAAGCTTTACAGAGAGAAACAACGTCAAAATAGATACGAAGATGGT
>BMAW01056447.1:342-16845 GCA_019974015.1 Nephila pilipes
AAATATAGCATTTTGAAATGGGTGATTCCTTTCGAAAAACCATGTATTACAATAAAATTTGAATATATATATATAATAGTATCTATCTCTTATCTATAATAGTTCAGTACATTTTTGCATTTTATTATAGCATATTTCCCGTTTATCTGCTTTAGAGCAAAGCATAATCTTATATAACTGTGTATAAATTACCTCTTACCATATTTCTGTAGAGCAGAACTCAACTATTCTTTGTAATAAAACTTAATTTAGATCTATGTAGGATTCTCATATACGTGCAAACTATACGAGACAAATGTTTAAATACAACTAAAAATAACCGAGGTATCGAGATCAAATTTGTTCTCCATGATTATTGATCCTTAAGTACATAATGTTGTAAATTAATGCTAATAATGTTGATATATCTGGTTTCAGGAATCCGTAGGGTAAAGTAACCGGCATCATCATAAAGCTTTAATTATCAATAAAAATAATCGAAATAGAAACTTAATTTGTATTTATTATATTTAAGATTTCTCTTCATAGCCGCCATCTAGAGTTGTACGTTTCGTACTGACAATTTCGATGCCAATCATTGTACGAATCAAATGATTGATAGATGGGTTATTTTCATCAGAAGACCTCCATTCTGCGGGTTACTCCAATCTATAGTTTATTTAAATCGTAACTAATCTACAAGAACAGACTTTTACTCTGCACACTATACATAAAGATATTTTTACAGAATAAATTTTACCCGGAGACTCGCTTGGTTTTCAGTATGTGACAATCAAAAGTTCATTGAAGTCCCTCAAGTGTATATATATATATATATAGTATATATATATATATATATATATATATACAGGTTATATATATATATATATACACTAGTTGATACCCGCTCGCTCCATGGACAGACGATAATATAATATTTTGGAAAACCTATGTAAGATGAAAGCTACAGTAATTTTCACAATTTTAAGACTTTAACATAATCTTAAATTCTAAAAATTTTGGCTGATATTGATTGGTTCATTAAGTAATGGTTATCCAATGACTTTCAAATAAACAGAAAATAAAAAAAAAATAGTAAAACGTCACCGCATATATATGTAATATGGATAAAATTCATTCCACTGCATACATGTTACACCTAGTATTGACAAAGATGCGACCTTTCATCAGAAGATCGTGCTCAGTTTCTCAAAATGAAATACCCTCTCAATGGCATCGTGCCTACCGCAAGATTTTGTCCTCTCTGCCTCAAGACATTTTGATTTCTTGACTATTTAGGTTTGCAAGTGCCTGTAATCCTAAAAGTCGTTATTCGGGATCAAAAATATCTTTACGCGTCATAGCCTCTTCAGTTGTTCATGCATGTGCGAAACTTCCAGTAAAACGAAGATTGTCTGAGGTGCCATCTGAAAGAAGTCGCCGTTTTATATTTTTCAAAAACCGCGGTTTTGAGCCAAACTATATCACATTCAGAAACTCATATTCCAAACTCATTTATTTTGTCGCTAACATGCATCGTTTCCTCATTGACATATAAAGCTCTTTCAAAATTACATAACCCACGGATAAGTAGATGAACGACGAAAATTACATTTGATAAGAATCTACAAAACTGTCTAGTGAGAGCCGTCTGCAAAATGTGTAACCCTTGCCAAATTCTCGCAAGCCTAATCGGTTTGTATAATCTTAGAGTTCTTGCAAGAGTCAGTCAGTGGTATTTCGCCATATATATAGATATATATATTCTACGCATATATATATATATATATATATATATATATATATATATATATATATAGTAAAATTAGAATTGCATCCCGATAAGTTGTATATTAGAGAGATAATACACATGTTTGCAACTTTAGGGAGAAAGTATTGCTGTAAACTGATTAATTAGGAACTATATTAGTTAATTATCTTTTTAAATAAAATTTGTGATTAAGAGTTTTTCCTTTGGATAAAACGTACGGATTCAAGCATTATTTTTATATTAAATTGTTATAGATGTACTTAGATAAGTCATTTCTCTAAAAGTATTTGTTTAATACTAAATAAAAGGGTCGCTCAGCAATCTCGTAGAAATTCCAAGAGATGGCTCTCATTACATTGAAAATGATTCGTGCTTAGTAAGCATCATGACTCACTAGACAGATGTCTAAGTCTCAGTGACTCGTATTCGTGATCATGACGCCTTTCAAACTGCAAATATTATTTGCCTTCATTTTTTCGAACCATGATACCTTTTACGCCGTTTTTGGAAAAGATTCACCGGAAGCAACCCAAAGTTTCGATTTCTGTTTGGCTTCCTGCGTATAACGATGCATCCATTTATCATGGACAATGACAACTCGACGCGGCAGCACTCAAATTTTGTATTGGCAACACATGACTACCAAATGAAAACATACTTGTGAATCAATGTCAAATTTGTTTCGACTGCCTTTTTTAGGTGACAGCACCCAATGGCAATAGCAATTTACTATAATGATACCACCTGTCTTTAAATACAAGTACTTTTAATCCATCCTTGTATATTACAGTGAACTATCTTTTTCGATAAAATTTGTGCCTAAGAGTAATGAACTTCTATAAAATACACGAATTAAAATATTATATTTATATTGAATTGTTACAGAGATACTCAGAGATAGGTCATTGCTCTAATAATATGAGTTTAATAATAAAATACTTCAAGAAATATATGAGTCACATGATAGATTAGCTATTTTAAGATAGACTAGTAATAAACTAAATTAGTTCTCAAAAGATAGATGGATGATACGGTAGATTAGTTAAACAGAGATAAATTATTACAGTGATTTAATAATTTAATGCATTCTACATCCATGATAGATTACTATTAAGTGTATAGAAATACCTTTCTATAATAATATAGAATTATACTACTATCAGGCTTACCTTTCTTCTGACTTGGATTTCCACCGAACACTCCCAATGTCCGGTGATGGGCATCGGTCAATGATGACAGATGAGGAATGGGGATTTCGAATGGGGGATCTTCTGCTCGGAGATCGACGGGATGATGATGCGATTACAGATATTCCTTTTTCCATAGTTGTCGTCTGCTTTTTATCATACGAATTTCATGGATTGCTTATGATTACTTGCAAGAGAAAGTCGTAATTGATTTCTGATTAGTTTGTTCACAAAATTCCAGAGTTTAGTTCAATAGGTGCGAAACATTAGGATTTGATAACTTTTCTTACACTGAATCACTTTTATCATAAGTTTTGTATTTCCTCGGAAAAAAGTGTTCTTTATACTTTGGAATTTCACAAAGGATGAATTGTTTACAATAATGTTGAGCTATAATATTAGTAATAATACTTATAATAATTACTTAAAAACTGTATAGTCACTGTTCAAAGTTAGTTTAAAATATTTTCAAAAGTTTATTGCAGAACCTGCAGTATAAATAAATAATGTAAGCATACAATATATTTATATACATTACAGATGATAATGCTCTCATTTCTAAATTCATAAGATTCTTGAGATATTTTTCAATATATCTTGATCATATTTTTCGTTATTCTTTTGAAAACACATATACTGCATTTTTTAAAATATATTTTTGTAAAACTGTGAACCATATGAGTTTGTTTATCATTGATTTAAAACTAAAATTTTAAAAATCAGTATTTATAATACCCTAGAAATTAGTTTAGTTACAAAAAAAATTTTTCGTCAATTTCTTAGAACCGTTTATCTTAGTTCTGTACATGTGTTTAAATGCTTATATTAGAGTTATTTACAGTTTTGCGAGTTTAGTTAGATTAATGTTATTTGTATTGTAAGATAAAACAAAAAACAACTACATCTAATTTTCTGGATTTTTTTAAAAAAACTGTTTATCGAAATCCTTATTCTATGCAAAGAATCATCAAACATAAGCAAAACAACCAAATAAATCCTAAAATTTACATTCGTTATTTAGTATTTTAAGCACATAACTGTCATGAAATATATAAAACAGATAAAATTTTAAAATTTTGAAGGTCAAAGAAATGAATTAGCTTGCTATTAAAAAATTTAATAACTCGCTAAATAACGAAGTTAGAGCTATGAAGTTTTGTACCTGTATTTAAAAAAGACATAAAATTGCAATGCGCTACTAAAAATGTTTTCGAATTTCTATCATTTTTTGGAAATTGTGTCCCCTTAACATGTCTTACAAATTTAATAAACAACATTTTTTCACTGTTCTAGAACAATTCCTTAAAGACCGTTTAGGCGTTCTGAAAAATTAGATATTTTTAAAAAATCTATAGCATATTTAGCATACTTTTTAAATATTTATTATTGTAGTTAATTTTGCATGGTAAAAAAATAATTAATTGAATACACAGTTTTAGAGAAAAAATTAGCGATTTACTTTATTAATTTTTAATATAAAATTGATTCCAAATTTAGAATTAAAATCATAGCTTATTTAATCACAAATTTAAAGTTCCAAAAGTAGATGATAAATGTTTAATTATGATATAATGATGTACTATTGCTTTAATTTATAGAATAGTAGAAATTTTATCTGCGTTTGTAATTATATAGAATACAAATTATTACCGAAGAAATATTTATGAAATAGTGTTAAACATACTTTTTATTTTTAATACATATTTCAATATCTCTTCATAAACTACTGAAGAAAATATCAATGTAACATATACCACAAATTACTTTACATTCATTTTATACATGATTTTCACCATTTGGGATCAACAGATTACTTGCAAGTTATGATTCTACTTAAAAAAAAATGTAATATTATAAATTTTCTATTGTTAACATTTACACGTTTGCAGTTTATGATATCATTTTTGCTACTTCATTAAACTCTAACAAATATTCAAAATTTTCTTCAAAAAATGCCGTTCGATTCGATTCGTGACTTCAAGTAGGACAATTAAATCAATAACTTTTGAAAGAACCAATTTTTAGAATTCTGTGAGCTATCTAAAATCGCTAACTCAAAAGTTCTAAGATATCTAATTACCTAATTCCTTGTTGATATAATCACATTCATTAATAACCCCTATTCCAACCAATAAGCATCATCGTGCATCCAATTCCAGAAAACGTAAACAATCCAGTCTAGTCACGTGACTGTTAGAAACCACGTTACATCAACACACGAGTGCTCCAAGCATGCTCCAGATCTTTGACATTGGAGATCGCTTCTGCAATGTCAGAGAAGCTTTTAGTCAATAATTTGTCAGAACAATCAACCTTTTTCGGCAGGAATTTGAAACCCTCTTTGAAGCTCTCTTTTTGATACTTTTCGGAAATTCGAACTTTTAAATCACGTTTTCAGCAGGCGAGAAAAGATCACGGCGATCCATGTTTACTACTTAGGTTAGAGACGGAAAGAGATAGAGTGGACCGTTCCATTTGGAGGATACTCTTGGGGAGGAGGAAGGTGGGATGGATGGAGAAGAGAGTGCTCTAGAGGGTATCATCTGAACCGACGGAGGAGAACAGATAGCTTTTTTTTTATTATTATTCTATTTCTGCTGTGTTCTTTTATTATTTGTTTCCAATGTATGTAAGCTTCAGGGGGATTTAATGGTAAGATCCAGGGGCAATTTATCTTTTTTTCTTGATTATTTTACATTTTTTTTTTCCTTTTTCGAGATGGCTTGGTTTTTCGTCGTTGCATAATCATTTCATCATCAATAATGAAGATTGTTTTTCTTCTAAAAACTTAGTCTAATAGTTTCCAAGAAATTAAATAAGAAATATTAATTATACTTCTTTTAATAATGTATGAGTAATTGAGAAATTATGGCTCAAAAAACAAATATAGCAAGACTGCGCGAAATATTTGTTAAAAAATTATTTTAATCACTTTAAATTAATAATGTGGGCCTTATTTAAAGACACGGGACGTTTCAACAACAGTACTGAATTTTAAAAATTACTGTTTATGAGCCAAGATTTAGACGACATAAAAGAATACGTAAAAATAATTTAAATAATTATTTAAATAAGATTTTAGCTATGCATCCTCACGAAACAGTGACATAAATAATTCAAGGTGTTAATTAAGCTATCAATATAATTAACAGTCTCTTGTAAAACGTCATTTAAGGTATGCTAGATTGCTTAGTCGTCGTTCCAGGTGAAAAATTAGAATGGTTTGTTAAATCTCATTTAAAATTAGCAAAATGAAGTGGTGATAAATATTCAGTTGTGAAAGTAAGCATAATTTATTCAAGGATAGAATTTTGTTCAAGGAAATACCAACATTTAGCAATTTTAAGAATATGTCAAAAAAGAAAAAAAAACCAGGATTTTTCAACATAATAAAGACAGAAAACATGCCTTAAATATTGTTCGGTGGTTCTTACGAAGCAAAACGTTTTAAATGGTTGAAATTTCTTTCCTGGGCTGAGTTAAATCTTAGGTTTAAATCTGATGTCACACATGTTAGAAAGGTTAGTAAAGCCACACCAAGGAGTTCAAACACAAAATTCTCAAAAACTTGAAACGCCATTTAAACATTTATTGTAAAGCTACTATTATAAGTAAGATACGAGAGTGGCTAAAAAGTACATGTATTTGAAGGTCGATGGCATCATTAAGTTAAATTGTTATTACCATTGCATGCTGCCATCTGTTAAATGGAGCCGAAACAAATTCGACATTGATTCATAAGTCGTTTTGGTTTATCAGTCATTTGTTGCCAAATCAAAATTGGATTGCTGCAGCGTCAAGTTGTTATCGTAGCTGATAAATGGATTCATCTTTATGCACCGGAAACCAAGCAGCAATCAAAACGTTTAGTTGCTTCCAGTGAATCTACTCCAAAGAAGGCGAGGAAGATCTCATCGGCCGGAAAAGTTTTGACGAGGAATGTTTAGGTGCGAAAGGCATCATGATCACGCATACAAGAGACTGGGACATTTGTCTAGAGAATCACAATACGTACTAAAAACATCTCATTTTCGAAGCTACGATTGTCATCTCTTGGAATTTCTAAGGACTTATTGAACGACCCCCGTATACGACCCAATAGACTCCACACCCTAAGAGATGTGAAGCAGTTTTGAAAATAAAGGATTTTCCTTTACTAAATAATAGTAATAATTGAAATGAAAATATACTGTATAAGTTAATAAATTCGTTTATATGCAACAAAAAATTCTTTTTTTAAAAAATCTTTTGATCATTTTGTATTTACATTACATATTTTTAAAAAATTTCAATAAAATAATAAAACTTTTGCTTCTCCGTAATCATTTAACAATTTTTTGGGTCATTAGTCATAGGATGAGCAAAAATGATTTAACTTTTAGTTAATAAAATCTGCTACAATTAAATTTAATTTTGTCAAAACATTTCTGAGAGCTATAATTGATTGAAATACGATTACTTTGTGTTGTGACCTACATATGTATTTGCTATGTAAACTGTAGCTATCACAACTTAAGACAAAAAGTTTGAAATCGAACTTTGATCTATAAAAAGGGATTTCTTTTAAATAACTTCCTCTCTCTGAAGTATAGAATTTATTTAATCTTATGACCTTAACTCACTATGTAATGTTTACTAACATCTATCCTCACGGCAAAAATACTGAAAGAGAGGAAAAGCCACTTTTACAGTGAAATAAATTTCTGTCTTCCCGTATTGAAGTGCATTGCAGAAAAAAAAATGGAATCCATTGCAAATACGCGTTTGCCGATTTCGTCATTTTATATTCACATTTTTAAAGCAAGGAAAAATATTTCTGTTTGAATAAAAAACTTTAAAGTAAGAATCCGTTACAATTCAGGAAATCATGATGATGGAATGATACTAACAGTTGGAAGTTGGTTTTTTCGCATCAATAGAGAACAGGCTTGAATATCGATCGCACGCAATGAATGAGAATTAAGTAAAATATATTTCTAAATAGATTTAATATAATTTTCTTTTTAAATTGTGTACGATATGCTTAGATCTATGTTTTTCAGAAATGGTTTGCTGATATTTAGTTAATATTTTAAATTTTTTTCCACAAATTCTGAAAATATATTACACTAACCATGATTTTCAGAGAATACGATTAAAAACATAAGGTTACCAGGATATGGGACGAATTCTGGAATACCACATCTAGAACTGCTTGTTTTTATGACATACATTTTTTCAAATTATTCATAGAATTCGGATTTTTGTATGTGCCAAATAATGGTATTACAATCATTCCGTAGAACAATAAAAGTAATTTTTTTTCATCGTAAGCGATTTCTCCTCTTAGTTGAATATAGACATTTTTTTTTCAAATATATTTGCAATTAGGTACCCTTTTAAAGAAAAATATTACATAATATGGTATTCCAGATTTTATTATGCTTCTATAAACGATATGTATGCATATTACTACTTAAGACAAGAATACTACAAATTATAAACTGCTGTTTGTAGAAAATGCAACACCATGAAGGAATCATCAGAATCAAATGAAATTCGCAGCAAATGTCAATTATAGGATATTATGCAAATTAATAAAGTTTCAGAGCCATCGCGCGTGCGCGGCGCGCGCAGCGCCCTCTGAATTGATGCTGAAAGCGTATAAATAAAGTGCTGTAGCGGGACGTTGAAAAAAGTCTATGATTATTTGTTAGTGGCAAACGTTTAGTGAGACCTGAGTATGCCTCCACGACGGAAGAATAAGAAATTCAAGCAACTTACGGAGTTTGAACGAGGGAGGATAATCGGCCTTCGAGAAGGAGGATTTTCCTATCGCGCAATAGCAGCTCGTATGCAGCGGAACAGTTCCACAGTGATGCGAGTTTGGAAGCAGTGGACCGACGAGCACCGAACAACTCGAAAAACAGGCACTGGACGACAGAAGGTGACGTCAGAGCGCGATGATCGACACCTGCTCCGCATGGCGGTGAATGATCGCATAGCTTCCTCCAGGCAGCTGGCAGCACGTTGGTCTACTGCTACAGGTGTACAATTGTCGGCTTCGTCAATTCGTCGTCGTCTGCTGCGCCGTGGATTGCGTGCAAGGGTGCCTTTATACAGGATTCCCCTCACGGCGAATCATCGACGGCTGCGTCGGCAGTGGGCTCTTGAGCACAGAGACAGGCGAGCTGATTGGCACCAAGTTGTCTTTTCAGATAAATCACGCTTCAATTTCTGGACCCATGATGGCCGTGTTCGTGTTAGACGTTATGCCGGTCAACGCTGCCTTCCTGAGTGTATTATTGAACGACATAGTGGTCGAACACCCGGAGTTATGGTCTGGGGTGCGATTTCGTATCATGGACGATCCAATTTGATACGAATTGAGGGTAATCTCAATAGCAACAGGTACGTCCGTGAAGTGCTACAGCCCGAAGTCGTTCCTTTCCTTCAAGGCATCCCTGGAGCTATCTTTCAGCAGGATAATGCACGCCCACATGTTGCGCGGACTGTTCGAGACTTCTGTTCAGCACAACGCATGCAACTTCTTCCTTGGCCTGCTTATTCACCGGATATGTCGCCTATTGAGCACGTGTGGGATATGGTTGGTCGGCGTCTCGCTCGTGATCCGCGTCCTGCAGTTTCCAAAGACGAACTTTGGTTGCGCATACAAGCGATATGGAATTCTCTTCCTCAAGCAGATATTCAACATCTGTTTGACTCCATGCCACGTCGTATGGCAGCACTTATTGCAGCGCATGGTGGCTGCACCAAATACTGATTTCGGACGCTTAATTTGTTTCTTTTGTTTTGAAAATTTCATCATTTATTTGTATCAGTACAAGTCGTTTCTGCATTAAATTTCATTTGATTCTGATGATTCTTTCATGGTGTTGCATTTTCTACAAACAGCAGTATATTACTACTTAAAGAAAAATATTTTGTGTATGCATATAACGAACACAAAATATTTTTCTTTAAGTAGTAATATAATTTTTGAGAAATAATTTTTTACTTGAATTTTGAAAAAAAATAAATTTCCAGAATTGCAAAGCTCAATAACTTTTTCAAAGGAAATACATTGTAATATCATTAAGAAAGTTGCTTCATTATATTTTTGTATTATTTTCTGATTGAGGTGCAAAATATTTTGTCTAGAGAATCACGCATATATATTAGTGATATTTATGCATACGCAAGCGTATGTGTACATTTATGGATTATTATTTTTAAAAATAATACTTAAATGCAAATGTATCTGAAAATTTATGTTCATATTCAACCTCAAAGGGAAAGAAAAACATTTGACTTAGAACCACTCTTATTGTTCAGTAAAATAATTAAAATATCATTTCTAGGCACACACAAAAAAACTTAAGCTCTATGCATAATTTTTGAAACATAAATGTCACATTAAGAAACGGTCTTTTTTTTTCGATATTTCATTTTCTCCCGAGGTTTCTTAAGATATTTTTTATTTAACCAAAATATCATTTTTTCTGTTTAGATATAGATTTTAAACACATTTTTAGAATTTATTCATTTGTAATATAAAAATACTAAATATTTATTGTAAAAATTTGAATCGAAATCCATCATAAAATGACCGAAATTTTACGAAACATGTTATTAATAAAAATATCTAATAAATAATAGAAAGCAAAAAAAATACAGTTTAAATACTATTTTAATTTTAAATATGCATTAAAATAGTATAAATCATGGGTGTCTAAACTATGACTGTTTGAGGGCCACATGGCAAAAAAAATAATAATAAATGCTGGGCCACACATTCAATATTTTTTCAACAAATTGAAATAAAAATTAACTCTGTGTAGTTTTATTAAAATAAATTAACTTCTTTTATTATAATTTTTTTTTAAAATTTAAATTATATATGTATAAGTACGTATTTATTTTAAATTTGTAAAAGTTTCGTTTCATTTAGTTTGGATTGCATAAAGGTGGAAAAAATTCAAATTAATGAGATGGATGAATTTGCTTTTGTTGAACAAGCAAATCGATATCGGGTTCAATAGACGAAGTTGCAATTCTTAATACATTTTCAAGATGTTTGTCTGTGATCTTTGTCCTATTTTTGTTTTTGTATGCTCCATTCTTGAAAATAATTGTTCACAATTACAAGTACTGCCAAAAGTTGAAGACATTAATAAAGCATGATTGTGAAAAATAGGATATTTATCGTGAGGTAGGTAATCTTTATAAAACTCATGTAAAGAAATATTCCTAAATTTTTCTTTCAGTGGAAAGTAACTTTGCAGTTCAATGCATTCCATTTGAAGATTTGAAGTTAATTTATTTATTTCTAGAGAAAATGGGGTAGAAAAAAGGTTGAAATACTCTTCATTTTTTTGAAAACATTAAAATCTACTTCAAACTCTTGAATTAAATCAAAAATTAATGCAGTATATTTTATATAATTTGTGCAACTCACAGGTTTATGTGCAGCCAAAATACTGAAATATGTCATATCTTTTACTTTTATTTGATTGTGCTAAAATTTCAATTTTCTTTCAAATGCTGTTATTATTTGAAAAATATTATTAATAAACTGATTTTAGAATGACAAAAGGATTAGGAAATCAAAATACAATGCATACAAATATTGTAATTCTTCAAAAAATTCGCCGTCGAGTGGATACACACATAAATCGAAACATAAATTCTCATAGCGTACTAAGATGTTTTTATTTAAATTTTTATTTCAAAATTAATATCAAAGAATCGATTATACATGAAAATATTACAAACATTTATTTTTTTAATACAAATGTAAAAATTTAAATGTTTTCATGATTTTCATTTGGGGTGCACTTAAGACAACCGTGGTATAAAGTATCTGCTTCGCATCCAAAATAAAATTTAGAATGCCAATTTTATGACGGTTTTTTTTTTTCATATTAATACAACATAGTGTTAGAAAATTTCTCGTACAGGTGAAATCAGTGAAAGTGAAATCAGTCCTGCATGGTTTAAAATAGCAAATGAAGCTTTATTCGCAAATATTGTGGACAACACGAACACAGGCAGTAAAGCTTGGACAGAACAACAGCACAAATAATGACAGTAATAGTAGTATCAGCAAAGTTCAAATCTCCGTAGGAATACTCTGCTCTTCCAAGGCAGCCTCTTCTGTCTAAGGCTATTGGCGAATTTATAAATTGCCAACTGGCCCAAAATGTCGCCAAATACATCGCCAAGGTTTAGGTGCCGTTGCTTATGTTTTCTTTTTCATTCGACGAAATCTCTGTAAATGTTTCTCCTTCATTATAAAAGGTACGTTGTAAGGAAACGTCATGACAGTGTTGGAACACTATACAGACCGAAGTGGACACCACGGGATTTAGCATTATCAGGATTCGATCCAATGACTCTACTGAAACAACACCAGCCGCGAGCTCACGATGTTTTCTTTCAAAATACAATGACCTCATTTTAATCCACCCCATTCGGGACTATGGCTGATGAAAATTAATATCGAGTTTCGATATACATTCTATAACAAATAAACCGACACACTAAGAAGAAGTTGTCCGATGGAGACAAAAATAATGGTGGATAGGAAAATTATGTATAGAATAGAAAATGATTTAAATTTCAGAAAAATTGACTGATTTATTTCAGAGTTACATAGTTAAAAATAACGAGCTCAATAAGGTGGTGACCCACTTCTAGCTAGATGCAAACTGCCACACGACGTGGCATAGAGTGATAAAGCTCCTTGATGGTCTCCTGTGGCATTTCTTGCTAAATTTGCTCCAATTGTCGGGATGGGTCATCAACATTCCCATAAGTGTGCCTCTAATGACAACCAAAGAGGTCTGGCTATCCAGAGAAATGGCACCCCAGACCATAACTCCTGGTTGAAGGCCTGTGTGGCATGTAATGGTGAAAGCAGGATCGGCATGCTGCCCTGGGCGTCTCCGGACACGTCTTCGACGATCGTGAGGACACAGTTGGAAGTGGGATTCGTCGCTAAACACTACACGTCCCCAGTCAGCATCATTCTAGCATGATCGAGCCAAGCACCGCTGTAATCTGGCTCGACACTGTGTAGGTGTGAGTGGCAGGCGGCATAGCGATCGGTGCAAGCGTAGATTTCGCTCTAGCAGCCATCTGTGAATGGCCATGGTGGACACTCGTGTGCGGGTCACACGTCTAATGGTTGATAACGATGAATCAGGCACTGTAACACCTGATCTGACAATCACTTTATCCTCCCGATCTGCTGTGGCCCTAGGTCGACCTCTACCATCATGACGCTGAAATTTGCCATTGTCCATCCGTTCTTGCCAGCATCTTCTAATCGCCGCATCGCTTCGACCCACAGGACGAGTGAATCTCCGATTTGTCCAACCTGCCTCTTTCAATCCATTGATACGACTTCTTTCAAGCAGCGACAGTTGCTCGTATGAGCTCGAATCCTGCGGCGATGCATTTTTTCGTCGTTAAAAAGTATCCTAAATCGCAATGCAATAGAAAATTGGACCATCCGATTGAGAATCGCTTCTCACATACACCTGCTGAGTGCGCTGTAGCTCCCGCTATTTATTCATTGGACACCAAATTGTAATCATTTGTATGTTCGGTCCGAATCTCTTTGCATACGAAATTTTATTACAATCAGACAACTCCTTCTTGGTGTGTCTTTTTTTTTTATTTGTTATAGAGTGTAGTTTCAGTTAGAATAACAAAATAAATTACATAATCGTGATAAAATTAAAACTACTGAAACAAATATCAATGTGATTGCGGGTATTCTCCACTTGTACAGAGGATATAAATACCTGACAAAGAGTTTCATCTTTCTTGAAGCAACACAATTAATTCATATAATCGAATATTCTTGTATTGATATTAAAAATAGCTAATAAAAAAAGAATACAGTACGTTCATAGTTAATGCAAGTTATTGCGAGCTCATCTAGTCACCTGCTTGCGATTATTGGTTTCATTAGCGCTTGAAGAACGTCTGCCGGGCTTCGAGAATAAGTTACAGGGCAATACACTAAACATACATAGAGGTAATATTGTGCAAACTCAATATTTAACCTCCTGGAAGACAGTATTGAAATGGAAAATGACATTTTTCATAAACATTGGGAGAAAATGTGAGCAGTGCTGAGTCGTGACTTCAAGGACAGGAAACTAGCGCTTCCAAAAGAAAACATATACACAATATTATCTATAAACTTTGCACAATATTACCTATATCCAAAAGCGAGTGCCTCGATCGGTGCCCGTTAACAGAGTATGCCGAGCCATCGATATGATTTTGATATGATTGGTTTTATTAACATAGCACTGAGAAGCAACATGAGAGCTTTTGGCGAAGAACCTCGCAATTTTTTGAGCCTCGGTTAAATAACGAAGACGACACTTGAATTAGCACCTTCCTCTCCAAACTTCCACACCACATCAATTGGAGGACTTGTCTCACAGCCACATTTGACTTGAGTCAACCGTGCAAGATGGTGGATGGGTGAAAGAGTGAGTGATAGTAATGGTGCATGAACCAGATGTGGCCTTGCTGCGCCAAATAATGTGTACTTGTAATCTAGCTGTTTGAAAAAACTGAAAAATTGGTCGACAAGAAGGAGTGTCGAAAATAGAGAAGGGTTGCTAGGATATCCCGGGTTGCATCACCTGTGTTTATCAAAGACAGTAAGACCCATGGGAAAGAAAAAGATCACTGGGGTGTCTCGGGGTCATGATGATCGTACATACCTAAAGAAGGCAGGCCTTCAGGTACTACACGGCAAATCTTTAGAGAACTAAGGACTCGAACCCACGACCCGACGAAAACGCCGACCACAAGTCTGTGACCATGACCACTTGGCTACCGTGGCCACACCGAATCATTGAATGTCATATTAATGAATGTTTAAAGTTCGTACTTAGATGTCACGAAACTGTTGTTCACTATGAAACAACACACGCGATCAAAGGTCAATTTGATAATCTTTTTTATTAACGCTGCTCAACCCTTTCGCTACCGGAGGGAGAAAAAAGAAGTGCTTCCCTGGACCCGAGGCTTCTTACCGCGGAGTGTCGCGCTGTGCCCAGACGATTTTAGATATTAAACCTAATTCACGAAAAAAAATTCCTCTAAAATCGGCTGTTCATTAGAATATTTTGGTTTTTACTTATATTATTTAAAATGCAATAAACTTAATAAATACGAAAGAAAAAAAAGATTTAATCGAAAATTGTATGTTTTATACATAACATTAAATCGAAAGCAAACACACCCTTTAAATGATGTAATTATATTTAAAGAGCCGCTCCTCAGCACTTGTTTTTAACAATTACCCCCCTCCTGATAGCCAGAAGTGAAATCCAATCCCATATCAGGAAGGTCAACACTCCAAATAACCTATCTATATAGATTTCGCGGTATCGCAACGCCATCTAGTAACATTAAAAAATCAAATAAAACGTTCTCATCAAGCGTATCTCTATTGATACTTTGGGCCGTAGAATATTATATGACGGTAGTGAACGGGTTAAATACGACACGAGGGCTATTTGAGACGGTTCGCATTGTTTTAAACATCGGCCAAGTGACAACATGACACTGGAGCTATTATCTACCTTTCTAAACTTCCACATCATGCCAGCGGAAGAGCTCAAATCCTCAACAGATTTAATGTACATCGGCCCCGTTACACGCTCCTTAGCGGCACCAGAGCTCCATACCACGACTCGAAGACAACAACGTCGGACGCCATGTTGTGATCACGACCGCTAAGCTATCGTGGGCAAGATTTATAAGCAAAGGAAAAGTTAATAAAGCGAAGTGAAAACTAATTTAATAACCCATCATTCCAAACAACGGAGTAGAGTGTTATTTTTAATATATTACCCGCGAAATTTTTATTTTCAGTTATCAATAACTTTTAACATTATCAAAAGCATATAATAAGTAATCTATTTTTACTTCATTTAAAAGGGGGAGGGAGGAATTTGATCGTTTATTAAGAATCAGAAACAATGAGTCTTCAGTTTCGAACACACGTAATAGCTAAGTGGAGAGATAAATAATCCTTGAAATCTTCTAAATTACATTCTTTCTAAAACAAACATTTCCATTTTAGAATAATGAGGTTACTAAAGTTTTCTTGGAAAAATGAAAAATTATCAATCTGCTTTCTTAAAAAATCGTGGTTCTTAGTCCAAGACGGAGCAATAATTACTCTTAATCTCCGTCAAGAAAAAAAAATTTCTTTAATTAAGAATTCCAGACAGCTTAATTAATTTTGATGAAGAAACTTTTTTTTCCAGAAATGAAATATGTTACATTCATCGAGGTATTCTTGTAATAAAACCAATTCAATTATTAAAACCATTAGATATATAAAATTCTTTTTAAATTTATCCAAGTTTATACCATTAAAAAAACAAATTGATTATACAGTTTCAATGATAATTTTAACTAAAACAGGAATTTAGTCAACTCAAATTGTTCAGAAATATTCTTACGCAATTAAAAGTTATTCAAGAATTTAAAAAACAACCAATTTAAAGGCATAAGAATAAAAAAAAAAAAGAGATTAAATAGTAA
>BMAW01056448.1:0-11811 GCA_019974015.1 Nephila pilipes
AAAGATTTGGAAAAGCGTTGGAACGATTGTATCACCCTAAAAGGTGATTAACAAAAGGTGTTATGTTGATGAATAAAAAAAATTTTTGCAAAAACAATGTTGTTTTCAATGTTACTCTCGGGAGTTATTGATTGATGTGTTACATACTCCTAACAGAGAAAAGCTGAAGATGAAACCCCACTTCGTTTACGTTTTTCGATCTCTATTTGGGCCTTAATTCTTTGTACCTTCCCCTTTTAGGTATTCTGATTTGTTTTTCACCTGCTGCAATTGCCAATTTCTTCTTTATTGCTTATGGGATATTTTTTTTCATCCTAATATTTTCATGAGGTTTAATCAATTGTTTTCGAAATTTTTGTGGAAAAGGGCCTCTTTTGTAGAGCTTATATTGACTGTAAGAAGGATTTACACAAAAAGAACAAACGCTTTTACTATACTGAGTTCGATTATATTGTAGAATACATACGCTGCAGCTAATTTATCATTAGCACTTACCCATTACTTTCGTTCATTACAATATTTAAAATTCTATCTGATTTCTTACCCGTCTTATCTGAAACTTAAGTTTCATGGTGCGAAGTGATTTATTCTTTTTCAACACACGTGAAACATTGGTCATAACCGGTTGAAAACCAATAACGAAGACAATGTTTCTCTAATGAGCGACATCTATCGAGCGTTATTTAACGTTGACGTTGAATATCGATGGGTGCCTAGAGCGCTCTTCTAGCCCGAATCTTGTGCCTATTTTGCTGCCTTGGTTGATTTGCAATTTTCATTCTTCTATGTAGCATCAGGATAAAAAAGTTCAGAAAAAGGAGAGAAATTTTGCTGGTTGTTGATTGCGAGCTGGCTTTGAAATTGTTTGAGAGATGAGTATCTCTGCAACTGCAATTGACTGCCTATGAGGGATGAAAAGTTGTTATATATTGTGTGTGTGTTATAATTTGCCTGTCTATTGAAAGAAAGTACAAAATTTTAAAAATTAAAAGAGTAAAAATAAAATTACTTTTTATATGAGTGTAACTTTGAGAAATTAAAATAGTGGTGTTGCTTTTACTCTTCATTGTTATCCATAAGTGCTTCAAGTATAGTGAATTTTTTTATTTGCTTACCCTTTTGTTGCTCGATGTAAGTTAAGTTATTATAAGTTAGTTATGTAAGTTAGTGAAAAGTCCAGGTATAGTTGTTAATATTTCTGCAAGAGCTTTAAGTTGATCTATTGCATCGAAAATGCTATTGAAAGGATTTTGTTTTTTACTATGTGCGTTGTATTGTGGGATGTTTTTGTAATTGTTTGGTGTTTCGTCTGTGTTCAGCGCCATCTGTGGGGTGGAAGCAATGGCATTTGCATAGGTAACGCATTTTAAGCATCTAGGTATCATATGACAATCTTGAGAACTGTGGTGAAAGAGACAACAACTAAAACATTGTGTGACTTTATTGCTGCGGTAATCATCTACTGTTATGGTCATGTAACAAATCCGGTTTAATTCATAAATATTTTTGCTATTTTCATTTCTAGATAATGTTACTAAAAAGATGGGTGGGGGAAGTTTTGTTCTACGGTTTGTTAATTGATTTATTCTAATGGAGCTAAAGCCTATTTCAACAAGTTCATCGTTAATATCTTGTATGCCTGTGTCTCTTTGTAAGCCTTTAAAAACAATTTTAAGAGGGCGCGAATTTTTTGATTGTATAACATAGTATTCGTAGGGTTTTGTCTTTAATAGATTTGCTAATGTTCGGTATTCCTCAGAAGTGTTGGTGTATAACTTAATGTACTCGTCTGAAAGACGATTTCTTAAATTAGGGATTACAGTAATAAGTTCTTTAAGACGTTGTCTATAGTTTTTGCTTATTTTAAGCATTATTCGGGGAGGTAATTCTTAACTTCGACCGATTTCAGAGTTAAATTAATTTTTGATTGATTTTCATTAACATTATCAGGATTCATTTTGTCATTTATTGTTAAACCTTCATATTTATTTTGAGTGGGCAGTTGTAAATTTGAGGAGGGAGTCAAATTTATTTTTTATTTTTAGAGGGTGTGATAAAACCTTTATTATCTTTACGTTTTTGCGAAACTTTTCTTCTAGTGTTAAGAGGGGTGTGGTGGGTTGGGCAGCCAGCAGTTGCGCAAGGCGCTAAAGAAGCGTACTCACCCTCGAGTAGTTCCAATTAATTTTCCTCTTCAATGGTCATATTCATGAAATCTTTATATTCAGGATGTGCATGGCTCATGTCAATCGAATCGCCATATGAATTTTGCAATTTTCTCTGAGTTCAGCTGCAGTTCGGATCCTATTTTCAACTTCTCGTCTTCTGAGACAGTGGATGTTGATGTCTTCAGAGCGGTAAGTGGAAGATCTAGATTCGTCGTAATCTGATTGTTCCATGTCCTGTTATTCAATAAAATTTGTAGCCATTGTCGGTTTCCAGTAAGACGTAACAGTAGTAATTCGAAAATCGTTGAAAAATAGCACTGAAGAGTGCTGTTTGTTAGGTAGCTAGAATCCAATTCAATGGAGAGTGAGCGCCATCTAAAGTGAGAAACAGTCTCTAAAAGTAGAGAATCGGGAGAAACGAGCAGTAAAATCGAAAATCAATCTTCTCTGAGCGTTTATTAAAACGAAGATCATCCAATAAATACTTTTTTTAAATTTTATTTCTATTGATTTCTATGCATATTAGTAATATGGGTGAATTTAACCCAATCAGGTAAAGTGTCATTTCCTATTTTTATAAAGAAAAAATAATTCTATAAATCTGAAATATTTATTAATTGAACTAATTAATTTATTTGTGGAATACTTGAACAAATGTTAAATTGAAAATCCGTGGGAGCTATTGTGAAATTTTTTTTAAAAATATGTTGATTAGATCCATTCAAGATAAGAAGTTCAAAAAATTTGCAGATGAGTGTATATTATCAATTATTTTTTATTCTTATAATAATTTCATGCATTTGAGTCTTTTCCATTATCTTTCTTTGTCACTGTCTTGCTATTTTTTATTTAAAAAAATGTGTTGCGGAACAACATTTTGAAATTAAGGTATGAAAAGTTTGTAGATGTAAACGAAAGGTTATACATATAACTGACAAAATGATATCTTCAAAGATAATTTACACAAGAGTGACTGACTAATTTTTAAGTGAAAAACGCGTTACACTAATAGCTTCCTTTTAAATGTCTTCAAGCATGATTCAGTATTGTAGATCAAAATAAATTTATATAGAATATGTTTAAGAAGAAATTTTAAATGTCTAAGAAATATCAGATTCGGTAATATTAATGTATGCATACCATTTTTCTACTAAATACGAAAAATATATTCATTTCACTGTACAGCATGCTTGAATTATTTTTTTAAATGAAATGATATTATTCTTCGGTTTATTTTCTGAAACGTGTTATTTTTATACCTAATAGTTTATGGTTCATAAATTTATTAATTATTTAATCGCTATAAAAGTAACAAAATTGGACGATTCGGCATGGTTTTTATTAAATATTTAATTTTCAAAATAGGAAAAAAGAATTATGCTTTAATGAATACTAATTCGAATTAGTACATACAAATTTTTCGAAAATTTGATTCAATTCGAGACTGTGCAATCCAAATCTTTGTTCGGTATACGAATGAAAAGAAGCATTCAGTAAAATGATAAATAAAACATCATTTTTAATTATTTATAACATCTATTTAACAATTGAGATTTCATTTGTAAAAGGTAGATAATAACGATATTTAAAAAAAAATTTCGCACTTCTTTTTTTTTTTTAAAAAAAAAAAAACTTGTGCTTGATATGCTTTTGAAGTTAATATCACTTTTCGGTCTCGCATTTTTATTTTGTGTCAGGTAATTCTTTTATTACTTGTCGGTATATATAATCTTAAAATCCTAAACTTGTAAACAAAAGAATTAGAAAAAACAAGACAAAACTATTATTCATAAGTTTACTTTTTATTTTTAAAAATTATACTTACATGTCTTGAGAAATAATTACTTATATAAGGATTTGATATTGATTCAAATTGCATGTGGTAGTTATCACCATGACTTAAAATATTATTGAGCTGTTTATTGTTTTCTTAGTATGAAATCTTTTAAACATGAGTTTTCCAAATCAATCAGCACTTTTTTGAAGGAAACCTATTACAGCACTCAGATTTTAATAATATTCGTAGCTAATACGGCAAAAGTCTCTACCTGTTCTCTTATACCAGTAGCGTTTCTGTTGGTGAAGAATTGCATTTTATATAATTAGTTTGCCAATATATAAGAGGAATTCTTACAAGGTTTTATGGATCTTAATGGGACGTGTCATTCTGATTAAGAAAAATCAACTCATATAACTTTTTATTGCCTGTTAATAAGGACTTTTGTTCCGTTATTTGCCATCGTTCCGGTGTTGTCGAAGCCGGTTAAAAGTGTGCCTACTGTTACAAGAAAATGGAATGTGATGTATGAAGTGTAACCAACATATATCTCTAATATTTTCATTAATCTTTTTTAAAATCAGTTTACTTCATTTATTTAATCTTTCCTATTTTACTCTTACTACAAATGATATACAAAAATAATGTGTAATATTCTAAATCTAGACGCTTAGTATAGCTGAATGTGTGTGCTTCTTATAAATGAAACCCTATGATAAAATATAAAATGTTCTTAATCTACGTGGCTCTCTCTCTAAATATAATTTCTGTGTGTGAGGGAATGTGTATCTGTTTGTGTGTATGTGTGTCTATTTGTATATATGTACATAATAAAGAATTTTAAAAAAGTTCTATATTGCTAGAGAATTCAATAAGTACAAAACACCAGAGCAGGTTTGAAAGTTAGATGATATACAATTGAAAGTATATATATTTTATCCAGCTTTAAGTTCTTACTGCCAAGCCTTATGGAATGTTGCTATTAAATTGCAGCTACAAATATTTTAAGAGATACTGATTTATAAACATCCAATTCATCTAAATTTTTAATAGTTCTCGTATAAAACCTTATAAGATTCTTTAATAAATTAGAATAATATTTCTACTATGAGCAATTTTTTGGAAAATTTTCAAAGACTTATTAAAAGACAAAAATCATTAAAATTTTCCCAAAACAATTAAAAAATCCAAAGAAAAAAAATCTTTATTTTCACGGGAAACCACAATTTGACTCATACAAAAAACTATAAACATACAAAAACTGCACTTTTAGAACCACAAAATGATCTTCAAAAGTGTATATAATTTGAAATTTCCTCCTTTCTCCTTTCAAAATTCACGACAAATTAAGTTGCATTGTTCTCAGAATACTGTTTCATTTAAAGTACAGTTTTAATATATCTTCTTAAATACGTCTAATTACAATAATATTCCCACCATTTTTTCTAATGGAATCCTCAGGCAGAAATGGTGGGAAACATTTGGGAAACATGCATTTTTAAATTATAACTTTGATTAAGTTTAATATTAGGAACTCAAATGGAAGAAATTTCCTTGAGTATATGAAGGAAAAATCATAATAAAAAAATACATACTTTTAAAATAATTCCATTTTGAACTAATTTAATTTTTTTTTCTTGATTCAAATTTGGAATTTCTGGAATATGAAGGTAATGCAACATCTATTTCCGAATACAGAATCATTAGAAATTAAACCACATTCTAGAATCAAAACTCTACACAAATTAAATTTGGACGTGTAAACCACATATCACAAACTGGATATTCAGTGTCCCTTCTTCTTCTTTATAGTGTCGTTATATTTGTTCTTCCCAAAATTCAATAATAATAATAATTCTTTCAAAACTTCTTCTCAACTTAATGGAATCTAATATTCACTTTTACAGTGGGAAAAAAAGTAATTTTCATAAAATGCACGTATATATATAAACTTACAAACTATTTATCACTGTACACAAAATGCTCAAGAATAAACGAAGAAAAATTAAATTAAATAGCTTATTATTTTTCATACTTATTGGCATTAATAAATATTTACCTAATATCCTGATCGATTATTATACATTAAAGTAAGTTCTATGAAATGCTTTAAAAGCTTTTGAGATGATAAAATATAATCTATAAGAAATGTCTGCATTTACTACAGATTTCTAGGGCTGATATTTTCATTTAATAAGGAAAAAGGATAAATTATCTCAAATAATTTTGCGTAAATTAATTCCGAAGAGAATTATTGTTAATTTTTCAGGATTAACTATCGAGATCCTAAAAAGACGCTTGTCTCACTCACATTTCAGGTTTTCAAACTTTATCTGTTTAGAAAATTGACGTTGTAAAAATGTAAACACTGTACTATAAAAGAATTTATCTTAATTTAATATTCTTTTTTTAAAAAAAGAAATATGATTTATTTTTGACATTGCGCACGCACTCTATGCATGATCATGTTTTAAAATATGAGAGTGAGATTTTTCATAATTCAAGCTATTACGTAGAAAATAACTTTTTATCGATGTAAAACTTAAGTGGAAATTTTAAAAGAAAATTAGCATTCAATAAAATTAAGTTTTTAACTATATATGCTGAAAGTTCAACAATTGATTCACAAGTTCTACAATAGATATTTTTCAGATTTTTCTTCATTAGTCGCTCAAGAGATCATTGTTCATGAGAATTTAAAAGTTTCTTTGGACCACATCAACTCCAAGATGTTGATGGTTCCACTGTGCCCTGGAAACTTCGCATCACTTTTTCAGTGATCTTCTTAATCTTTTCCTTTCCTTGATACAAAACAGTAGTTTTTTAAACGCCGAAACATGTGTTCCGCGAACACATGCAAAGAATATACACAAACTTGTTACACGTATAATAAATTGTTCAGGGCTGATTTAATGATAATCCATATTGATACTGTATTACAGCATGCCTCATAAAAATATGGACGCAGGATTTTTTCAGAATATTAGCATAATGAAAAGTTCACGAACAGAAGAAAAATAACTTAGAAAAATGCATAGCAAAATTTATTACAGTTTTGAAACATCATATAAAGCTGACAACTTGTAACAGAGGAATCAAAATAAAAAATGCATTATCCAAAACTATATACCTAAACAGAATTTTTTTCAATTATCGTTCATACTTTGAAAGAATGTTTTCTAATTAATATAATCGTGAATACCAGTTGCGGAGGATGGTACAGTCCGCATAAATATTAAAAACAAAGTATCTTTTTGATTTATTCGCGATAACCGAAACAGTAGCTGTAACCGATATAAGAAACAATCGCTTTTATCGCCATAAGTGGTTTCCGCGAATGCCTAGTGGTCATAGTTCCGTATTCGTTACCAGCGGTTTTCGATGAGTCATTTTTTCGATCCTTGGCTGTCAAAGACCCGCCTTGTAGCCGGGGCTGATCTACGTTAAATCTATCGGGGCCTGAAGTCCTCCCGTGGCTTGGTGTGGAGGTTAGGAGAGAGGGGTGATAGCTCAGGTGTCGTCCTCGTCACTTGACCGAGGTTCAAAATTACGTCGTCCGTCTATCGCTAATAGCCCTCGTGTTGCTTCTTGTGTGACGTTAATAAAAAAAAAAACTAAAAAAAAATATTGCCATAAACGGAGTTGAAGGTTATATCTCTCGTGGTATATTAGTATGAATAAAAAGCATTTGCTTCATTATAGACTAATTTTTTTTTAAAAAGTATTTTTGATCCCTACATTAAATCTATTTTTAATATTTTGAAATAGGTTTCTCCTTTCCATAATGCGTGTGTGTATGTGTTTGTGTTCAAATTTTTTATAAAATGCATATATCACAATTAAACCTACTGAAGATTTAGAACTGTATACAAAATGCTCAAGATTGAACGAAGAAAAATTATATTAAACAGCTTATTATTTTTCATATTTATGGGCGTTAACTTATATTTATCTAATATCCTAATGGACTCTTATACATTGAAGTAAGTTTTATGAAATGCTGTAACTAAATTTTGAGATGATAAAAATTCATCTTTAAAAATTATCATTTTACTGCAGATTTTTAGGACCAATATTTTCTTCCAATAATGAATAAGGACAAATTGGCTGAAATAATTTTGCGTAAATTAATACTCAAATTCAGTAATTAAAAATTTCCTATTAAATTATGAGAGAATACAATATAATAATTTTTACTACGACATATTGATTATTATTTTAATAAATAAAAGTTGGAATATGCCAAAAAATAATTTTCTTTAGTCAGATTATAAAAAGTAATTTTCATGTTATCAAATCCTAGTTCTAATTATTGATAGCTATAATTCATATAATGTTGAAATTTTTCAACCTTCAATTAAAATATTACATTACCAACTTATACATATACATTACCAATTTGCTTACAAGTCCTTTTTAAACTTTTAAGAAATGCTTAAGTTATTTTAACATATATAAAACCTGTAGAATACATTTCACGAACCACGAATATCAAAATCAAATTTAAATTCAGCTTCTATTTTATCGATAGATTTTTCTCATTTTAAAAATGATTTCGAGAATATTAGAGATCTGTTGCTAAGCGGATGAAAATCTATAATTTAATCTAAAACTGTTATCACTTAATTTATAAATTTTAACTTTTTAATGATATCGTTAGATAATTTAAAAACAATTTAGGTGAATTCTTAGTTTCCAAGGGCATTTTAAGTAACATTTAAAAAAAAATTGAGTCAATTATGTATTTTGACCTGTGTTGCTAACTGCGTAATCTATATTAGAATCTCTCTGGGATTCTGCTGATAAATTTCCCCAAATCTATGTCGCAATCCCAGTACCGGGAAAAATGCATGTGGGAGGATCAAAAATCGATTTATGTCATGCGCGGACCATAGACTAGTTTCTCCAGTTTCTCGCGTTGCTATGACAATCTATTTTAATCTGTTATGCGCAATATTAAATGCGCAGTTCTTCTTCAGGTTAAGAAAGTGGAAACGAGCAAAACGTATTTTCAAGAGTGAGGGAGGAAGGGGGGAACCAAACCAAGCTTAAGGCAACCTTCGAGTGATTCCAAAAGTAAGAGTCGATGAAAGCTCCCTCTACTGGGAGGAGGAAGGAGGCGTTACTTGGTGCGGACGAAGTTCTCATACAATATCATATGAAGCAGAAGTAAATAGTTCCCTTATAAAAGAAATTACAAGCTTAATTTTTCTTAATTTTCATTATTTCGCTTGATTTCGAATTGGGAACTTCTTAGATGCTTTTAATTTTTTTCAATTGTGCTCTAATTTTTTTCCATTTTCTTATATTTATGTTTTGACAGCTATCATGAACTTTGAAAATGACGTCACATGGTTATAAATATTTCCTTTAGACAGGCTGAAAGAGGCTAAGTGGCAATCGGGGCACGATTCTTCCCCTAACTTCCCCCTTTCTAAAACTAGAGAAAACGAGAGTAATTTGATTTGTGAATGTGAAATTCTTATTTTGGGTTGCATAACCCTCTCGGGCTTTAATCCCCTGTTTTAATTATATTTTAAAAGATGAGCCAGACATTGGTATTACGCTTGCCTAGGAAAGAAATTATTAAGTATAAATTAATATTTAAGAAAAATGAGAGTTAACGAGTAATGCTTGATAATTATTAAAAATTAAAAGTTAAAATATTATTTTATGAAAATATGTTTAATTGCATGGTTTAAAAAAACATTAAGATAGGTTTTTAAAAATTTTAAATAAGGTTTAAGACTTTTTAATTGGATGATCAGAGGTGAAAAAAAAGTTTGAATTGGAGAAAAAATTAATCTGCAAATTAGTATTCAGTGATTAAATATCTTAAGTTTCTTGAAAAAATTAATTTAGCTGAGTTATTAAATGAGGGTATTTCCGTTTAATTTAAAAAATTTTACAGTTTAGAGTTTGCATTGGTAGCACTATCCTGCGTATACGTCCAGTCTGGTGGATTTGATGGATCAGTGACTTCTCTCGTGTTTACGAGATGGTTGTTTTTATTGGTTGCTGGTGGCGGCTGTTATTTTGATGGGTATGTTTTCAGATTTTCGATGATTTTGTGTTGGTGGCTATGAAATGGGATGGGAAAAAATTAATCAAGTGAGATTTAGCGAGGTCTGTGAAGTAACTGATTATTTCTAATAGGTGTGTATTTTTCTATGGCTTGTATTGTTTTATTTGTGGAGTTATCAATATTTTGAAAGAATTTTATGGAAAGTTTTTTAATGAAGGTTTTGGGGGAGGAGTATTTTATTGATCTTCTGATATCTGTGTTTCGCATGTACCAGTTAGCTTTAACTATTGTGCGAATGGCTGTTGAGTGGGATTTTTCTAGTAAATCTAGGATTGTGTCTGTACTGTGTGACCAGACTGGACAGGCATAAGTCAGAGGTGGTCTAATTATCAGTGTATAGATAAGCAGTTTATTACGTCCATTTAATGTAGAATTTCGCGCAATAAGGGAAAAGTATATCTTGTACTACAATTTTATATTGTTTTTTGAATTTGTATAATGTGTTATTTGAAGGTAAGTTTTTTATCCAGCGTTACTCCAAGGTATATTGTGGACCAGGACTAGGGGATTTTATTATTGTCTAAATAAATGTCAAGTTCAATTTTTCTATGATTTTTGGAAAAGAAGATAGCCTCTGTCTTGGAAACGTACATGGCTATTTTCCAAGTAGAGTACCATTCTTCAAGTACCTTGAGGTGGGTGTTTAGAGCGTAGCCTATAGTTTTTGGATTATAGTGTCTGTCTAGTATCGCAGTGTCATCTGCGTACCTGCAGAAAGTTATGTTGTATGTGAATTGGTATGTATTTGATCTGTGTCGTCCTTTTACACGTCCCCAGTAGGGAGGGGAAGACTAAAAAATCTAGCTTGTGGTTACTTCTCGCCCTCATAAAGCAACTCAATGGATATCTTTCCCTCGTGAGACTAAATTGATCTTCCGTGTTGTTGAAGTATTTGAAAGTTATCCCAAACTAGGAAGAAACTGGCTTTTTCCTTTTTTGTCAAAAATAATCATTCTTCCCATTCAGAAACTTTTTTTTACTTCTTTTTTCACACCTTCTAATTTCTAAAAATCCATTTCTACTATATCATGTATTTAAAAATCTTGTCACTTGATTTATAAAAGATCAACAAGACTAGAGAAATATCTTCATCGTACACTGAATAGGAAACATTTCAAATTTTCTGAATGCTGATTAATTACATAAAAATAAATTTTTATATAATAAAAAGTTCTACGCAAAGTTTTACAAAGGACAGATTCAGCCACCCAAAGTGAGCTTTTTTGTAATTATTATTAAATTACTCAATTAAATATAAAAATTAAAGAGAACGACGAAATATCGAGACATGGACAATAGTAAACTTTTCCGATATTAAAATTAAAAGAAAAGATAAATTATTAAATTGAATTTTATATCAGCTACATGTAATTAAAATTAAAGGAAATGACAAATTATTAAATTGAATATATTTAAGCTAAATGTAGTTAAATTTGAAGCAAACGATTAAAAATTCAAAAGTGATCTCCTACGCGAAAAGTGATCTGGTTCGCTAAAATTGATTCAACTAAAATAAATTCCCTTTGGATGGCTAAAAAGCTGATACCTGGTCAGAACAAATTGCTGTAATGTATGTCAGTATGCGGTTGTATTAACTGTAATAATTATTAGAATTTTTTTGATAATTTTGTATCGAACTCTAATTGCCCCAATAGGAAAGAAAATTTATATCAATGCACTTACTTTTATTAGGAGTATGATTTTTATAACGAAAAGACACAGACTGTAATAAATATTTATTATTATTATTATTATTATATATATATATATATATATATACC